>BGPR01001663.1:114090-165243 GCA_013235015.1 Araneus ventricosus | reverse complement strand
GTATTCTGTGAAGCGGGGTGGGCCAAAAATGTTTTTGTCTTCATCAGTTTGTAGATGGTCCCCTAATTGCCCTCAGGACCGAATCTGAAATGTAAAATGTGAGTTATTGTCCATTCTTTACATGTCTGAAGTTTTAAGACAGTCGGTTAAACCATTCCGGAGAAATTCTAAAAAATGTGAAAATCTGCAAGTGTCCGGATACTTTTGGGCATATAGTGTATATATATATATATATATATAAACAATCAACTGGCAGTTTAACTTGATTTTTAGCAGCACATAACATATATGAAAGGAAAATGAACGAAAATTTTTTTCCTGATTTTCATCTTTTTCCAATAAATGCACCAATAGTAATATCGTTGAAAGACAAAGTATTTTGTTCTTATATAGTGGCTTGTATTGAAGGTTGTCTGTAGTTATTGAATTTTGGAACTTTAGAAATTTAGTTACAATTAGACGATGAGTAAGAAATTTATTTCACATATTAATTATAAATGACCTTTTGATAGAACATCATATTCAAAGGGATGCAATCTTTAGAAATTTAGCTTTAAATTTAAAAATTGAAGATTCTGTAAAGTTGATCGTTGGACAAATGAAATTAATATCTCACACACCTCCTCGTCCGTTGTCAAGCATTTTCACGATCTCCTGTCTATTTCCTGAAGTGACGACAGTTGTCACATTGGCCTTTATAACCGGGTATCCACAAAATAAATCTTAGCGTAGATGATGATGGGCAGCTATAAAAAAAAAGATAATTGAAACAGAGAAATTGTTTTAAATAAATGAAACTTAAATGACCACTGAAAACAATTCGAGAGATCTACATATTTATGTCAGAGAAACAAATGTTTAAATGAAAAACACGTCGCGACTAGTAATTAAAAGTCATCTGATATGAAGTAACTAATGCAACGTGAACCGGAATGGAATTTCCGGTGCTACGCTGATTCAACGAGAACCTTGCGCCATGATATTAAAATTAATTCTAATTTAATTAAATTTATTAACTTTACAAGAAAAAGAAAAACTTTTTTTACTATTGTGGAGCAATTCCTTGTAAAAAGAGTGTTGGTACAAAAAGAAAAAGCGTTCATCAAAAACATTAAAAGTAAAAGTATTAGACAAAGAAAAAGTGTCGAAACGAGATCAAAAGAAACCATCCTTTAAATTGAAGAAAAAGTAAATGTACAATTGGTACTGATTAGGAGTTGACGTAAAGGATCGCGACGCGCACAAAGCAGCGCGCTTTGTGGGTATATTGGGAAGCGAATTAGAGGAATTAACAGATGGCTCAGATTTGCAACACAGATAAGAGTCCGCTTGTCTTCTCTTGATTGATGGAGCAATGATCAAAGGACTCTTGCAAAATGGTACGAAGTCGTTTTAAGTGTTTAATGCACTACAGGTCACAAAAACCACAGTAGTGACCAATGAGAACGTACCACTATAGGTTTTATTATATTTTATACACGGAGTGACCAATGAGTTACGTAATAGCAAAACCGGTGGTTCAACCATGCTTCCCCATTGCAAACCGATCGAAATGGCCTTCTCCTAGGCAGCCTTTATTTGTCCAATTTAGATTTATAATGCCATATTCATAACAAATGTAAATGATGCGTTTCCATTAGACTCTACTTGTGCATATAAATTTCAACCAAATTTGAATCTAAATAACTTTTGATGGAAATTTATTGCATTTTCTTGTATTTATCGTTTTTCAACCCCTTTCAACATACATTTCTAACAGGTAGGTACTTTCCTTCTAGTTCTACAGCAGCCAAAATGCGGGCCAAATGGACCTGGAGCAGCGACCTTATACTGCGAAACTGGCGAAAAGTTTTACGCCATTGTACTTACGGTTGTTGTAATTTAAAAACCAATATGCCTTTTGCCGTACTAACAGGAAGGCGATATTTGACGCCAACATTTACAAATCCGTGGATACCAGTATCTAAATGAAGAAAAGGTGTCAGAAGCTATCACACCTTCAAGTTCAAGTTAGTTTAGTTATATTTGCGCTCAGTTTTGAAGCAAAACGAGGGATATTTTGGAATGGACTCGATATTTTGAACCGTGGAGAGACAACACCTGAGCTGGAACATCCTCTCCAAACTCCGCACCACACCAGGGGGAGGACGTTTGGCCCCTACATATGATTTAACATGGAACGGGCCAATGTTCATGGGGAATCTTCAGTGGCATCGGGTTTCGAACTTGGAAACCTCCGGCCCCAAAGCCGAGACCTTACAACTAGGCCACTGCGACCTTCAATTCCACGAGAGATATATTGAAGGATATATATTATTTAGCAAAAAAGTGAACATTGTATTTGAAATAAGATTCCATTAGAACTTTATTGGTAACTTTTTTCTCCTTCCAAATAAATGACTACCTCGTTTATTTGGATATTTTCGATATGGAGAAGATTACAGACTGCTAAAAATGTCTCAAGCAAATTTACACTAATACTTCCTATAACCCAGGTTAAGGAAGATCTTGATCAAAATAACAAGAAATTTTCAATCATAATTTATTTAATATGTTGATTGAGGGATTCCATGGTTAGCTGAACATAAAACTGAACTACCCAAAACTTTTAAGAATGATTTCTAAGTATAAATGTATCTATTATGTAAGCTAAAATTTAGCAATATTTTCCATGTCTCAACAAAAATATTTATGAATTTCTTGAAATTAATGATTATCAAAATTTCTCCTCCTAGAAACTTGTGACTGTTCAATAAAATGCATCCTATAGACTATCTAATAGATTAACATGGTGATTGCCACTCCGATTGCCTGTGATAGACATAGATTGATAACTCGGATTTTGCACAGCGATTCCAAAAATGCATCCTATAGGCACTCTACTACACTGACCTTTAAAAATTAAGGCACAACTTGTTTCTTGGGCCTAATTTGCAAACAAATGAACATAAAAGTAAGAAAATCGGAATAATTTCGCATTAAACAGTTATTTATTGCATTATACATAATTTTAGCTTCAAGAATAATTTACACATAAATTATTATATTTTTTACAAAAGTTCACTGTTGGAGTAAAATAACAATGTTAAAAGATAAATAAATGAGCTATGATAAAGAATGTGGCTTCCTCTAGCTATAATGCGATGGCGGCATAGATTTTCAATAACTTCACTTAAGTTGTCGGAGACCGGAATGGAAAGTATAGATCATTCATGGAGCAACTCTTGTTGTTATTAGAAAGTAATTTACCGATCTCTGAGGGGTTCTTGGAAGAGCCACTTGTATCTTGATTTAGTCCCAAAGATGCTGTTTCGAATTAAAATTAAGCTTCTCTTCTGTTTAAAATTAAGCTAGTCAATCCATTCGCTCCAAACCTTGATATTCAAGATATTCCTTAGGAAGCCTATCTCGTAGAATTAACACCCATTAGGATGAATGCCAGCATATGATCTGATATATGCATAGAGGTTCTTCTTTTCCTCACAGCAGTAAGGGTTCCTCAATGAAGAACACGGAGGTCGGTGTGACCACACAGAGAGATTTGAGCCCAAACCATGATTCCACCTCTTCTGTAACAGAATCTTTCAACAATTTTAGATTGATGGTATCTGGTGCCTTGTCCTTTCTATATCATCACATGACCTGAATCACTCTGAAAAGTAAATTCTGGTCACATCTGTGACGAGTACAAAGGACTATTGTTGTCATGTCCAGGTAGCGTGCCAACGGAAACTAAGATATATCTGTCGTCAACAAACAAGGATACACCCTAGTGGCCTTCTTGGACATAAACCTTGATTGCGACGACGTTCTTCGCACAATAATAAGCAATGTTTTCGTTCCTGCTCCATCTGAAAAGAGCCAAAGGGCAGTCGTGGTCCTCTTTTTTCGGACCCTAAATGTTAGAAAGCGATTTTCTGAGGGACTGCAACAAGTTCTCGGCCAAGAGCAGATCTTCTCGAAACTGAAGTTTCTAATTGAAACTGATTCCACGGTCTGTCGATCACATTGGTCAAACCCATTTACAAATGATCGCCAACCATTTTAGTGAATCGGATAAATGATTTGTCTCAGGGATATTACCAACAATATCTTCGTAGATAAATTTGAAGACCAGCAAGAACTCATAGAAATTTCTCAGAAATTACGAAATCAAGACAGACATAATTTTTCCTGTTTATAATAAATATACACATTTAAAAAAAATAAGTGGTAGATATGCTTATTTAATTTAATATAAATATTGTCCAACACATCCTTCATATAAACCATATTTGTTACCTTTATTTGCATTAATTTAATAGTGATCTTCAGAAAAAAGAAGTTGTACCTTAAATTTTGGAGGCAAGTATAGATTAACACGGTAATTGACTCTCCGATTACCTGTGACAGATATATATTTATATATATATATATATATAATCCGGGTTTTGCATAGCGATTCAGTTTTCACAAATTTTATCTTGTTACATAAATGGATAGTTCTATCTTAAAATGTAAGCCATAAAGAGGTGAAAAAACGCGTTTTCAAAGAGCGAAATCACCTGCTCTTTATTTGTAGATAGCTCATGGTACCAGGTGTCGAAATCGAAGTAGTGTCCTTCTTGTGTCGTCATCTGGACTTGGGTCAGAGTGGGTGGCTGTTTGGCTGAACCGAATCTGCAGGTAATTTCATCCTAGAAAAAATAAAAAGAAAGGGATTAAATTGATTTTAGCTCTCATTAAACAAAACACAAAATAAGCTTAAGTATATCTTTTGTTAACTTAAAGACTAGTAAGACACAGCTTTTTTTTGTTCTACATACTTTTTTTTCAATTTCACTTGTTCCAAGTTTGTAACTGTGGAACTTTGTAGTAGATTTTTCAACAAGATTTCCCACTTCCAGATGAGTAAGAGTTTTGAAATTTTGAACACTTGTGTTTCCTCGATGACAATACGCAATTTTAATATTTTCAAAATTTGATTGTCAGTTAATCGATTGATTTAATTAAATTATTATTCCAAACGAATGGCTCCATCTCGTAGTGAATTTGAGAAAAAAAATTAATTCGAAGATTCCACAATATTTATAAAATGAATTCTAAGCTGAAGAGTAAAAGTGGAAAAGAAGTAAAATAAAAAATTCTGTCTTTAAAAAAACTAACTAAAATTTAAAAAAAACATTTTTAATACACAGAAGATGAAATTGTTTATTTTACCTATTTTCTACTTTCAGTCTTTAACTTAAAATTCATTATTGTGGAAGCTTAAATCAAACATTTCTCAAATTCAATACTGGGACGCTCCTATATTCAGTCAATGTTTAAATAAATTAACCGAATCGAGAACACAAAAGTGTAGAAAATTTTTGAACAAAAGAACATTAGGAACTGAATGAAAAATCGATTACAAAACTTTATTTTAACTAGTGTTCCTTTTCATCGATTGTCTATCAATACTATCGAAGGCAACTCGACAGTATAAGGTTTTCAGAATTATCGATTGAAACAATCGATAATATCGACTTTCTCAAAGCTATCGATAATTTTCTCCCGGGCAATACTATCGATAGGCGCATTTTCGGTCCATAGTTTCAAACCTATCGACTGGAACTATTGCTAGTTTTAGAACTATCTAAAATAAAGACTGGATAGTAAGATAGATTGGATTAAAATAATCGACTGGTACTATTGATAGTTTCTAAAGTATCGACTGGATAGTTTTAAAACAATCGACTAGTACTATCGATAGTTTCTAAAGTATAGAATGGAAGAACACCTATCGATAATATCGACGGAGAGAAAACCATCGATAGTTTTGAAACTATTGATAGTTCATTCCATAGTTTAGGAAAACTATCTACTGCACTATCGATAGTTGAACTATCGATGTTTAAGGAACACTAATTTTAATAAGTCATGTTAAATAAAAATGTTTAAAGACTGTTCTTATTTGATTCATTTCACACGCTCAAGCATGACTTACATCCATGAGAACGAAGGTAAACGAAGCAATGTCTGTTGCTGTCGTGTCAGGCTTCAACGTTACAGAAGTGTCGCCTGCTATGCACTCTATGCTGCTGCTTCCGAGAGCTCTGCCCAACCAAAGAGTGTAAAGCGATGCCGTCGCATCTCGAGGAATTGTCACAGGAATTTCAGCCGACATGTTCCCAGAAGTAACCTAAAACAAAGCAAAATAATGATACGAAGAGGTTCCTAAGGGTATTAACACAAGAAGCGTCTTTCGCCGACTCTGTTTACAATTGAAAAGCGAGCATGGGTGCTTGGCGAATCGGTTCTATTAATCGGAGTTTCCGAATCGGTTTTCGATCGTCAACATCCGGTTACCCCTACGAGAAGTATTGTTTTCGACCTGCTATCACACCTCCAAGTGACCATTCGAACCGTAGGATGTGGATATGTGCACTGTTTTGCTGAGAAGTTTCCCCACCATAACGTACTCGGTTACCTCTACGAGAAGTATTTTTTTCGACCTTCGATCACACCTCCAAGTGACAAGCCGAACAGTAGTATGTGGATCTGTGCACTGATTTACCGAGAAGTTTCCCCACCATAACGTATGTCGCCGTTGGAGCTAAGCCGTCCGGAATGGCTGATTCTCTCACCAAGTGCTATCGAAGCAGCGTCATTCTTTTTCTACAGGCAGAAGAGAGTAGATCAGCAGAAATTCATCTCAGAATGAGCCGCGCTTACGGAGAAACTTTATGAGCGATGGTGTTGTGCGAGAATGGTGTGAAAAATTTAGAGATTTCGAACTGATGCTAATGATGAAGGTGAACAAGGACAGAAGTCTTTCGCTCGAGAAGATCCTGTCCAGCGAGTTGACCAAACGGTTCGGTAGAAAGACGTAGGTGGCTTTCGCCATTTCTGAGAGCTGGAGGAAAGCTGAGAGCAGGATTGGAAGGACAGCACTTCTTTATCATCGAAGAACTTCGAGACGCCCAGGAGACCTTCCTCAACACGCTGGAGGCCACCATCTATGAATGACATTAACTCTTGAATGATGTTAATCGAGCCTCATTCAACTCAAAAATCAATCAATTCATCGCAGGACATGGGCCCTTCTTGACCTATCTTCACATGTTCGGTTTTTCTCACGATCGATGCGCTTGCGGTGATAAAGTTGATCCAAACCGCTACGCAACAGTATGCCCAGTGACAAAACCCTTTCATTTCATGAAGCCCAGTGCTGAAAACCTTTATGCGTGGTGTGAAAATATTCTCCAAGACAAAAGCTCCTTGGCACGACTCATGAAAATTATGAAGATCCTTCATGAACGAGGGCACGATGTCATCATGGATTAACAAAGACTTCTCTCGCTTCCACCAGCAATTAAGACATTCATTGCAGTCTTTTTTAGTTTACTTTATGTGTCAATTATTGTTGTTGTTTTGATTTAATTTTTTTCTCTCCTTTCTGATTCACATTTCAGTCTTCATTTTCTCACCCATCGGAGTTTTTAAAAAAATACCCCTTCGTATTCCACCGATAGCAGTTGAGCTGTAGACTGTTGAGATGCCATACCTAAAAAATGTATGTTTTGAACGAGATAGCGGTTATTTCATCTCTACTAAACAACCACTTAAAGTAAAAGAGGGGCTACAAGCAAAAGAAACCATTTTGGACTCATGAAATGGTCCAATCACGAGGTCAAGCGGGTTTGTTTTCTGAACTGCGTGAAGAGTTAGGGAATAACACGACTACTTAAGAATGACAATCGGTTCATTCGATGAATTCTTGAGACTTAAGAAAATTCTTGATTCTTAAAGAAAACAATTGAAAAAAGTTAAGTTGTAGAACGACAATGGGATAGTAGTTAATAAAATGAATAAAAAATAGTTATTTAATATTGACACTAGCCGCCTTAGGCGACACCGAGAATATGATATCCATTTTTATTTGTATTTTTTTCCCAAGATTTTATACTTATGGTTCCCTTAAAAAATAATTTTAACATTTTTGAAAAAAATGTGATATACATTTAATCCGTGTTCTGTCAATATTCTTGCATCTGTTCTGTGCATTGTCTACATGAATGTCTCTAATAAAGTCGAGTAGATATCTGTGTCATCTAACATCTAATTGCATGTTTCGGGGGTAACTTCACTCGGGACAAAACATGCATTTAATTTCAAATGCTGTGGCATATTTTATGCCCAGCAGCATGCGAAATGAATTATAACTTGCGAATAAAAGGAATTAAAACATAGGAGCCATAACCATTCAGCTTTCGGGATATATTTCCTCATATACTTACTATCTTAGAGGACATCATTAACAGGTTTCACAGAAAAATTGGTGAATTATAAAAAAGAAAGTATAATCTATTTGGATCTTAGCTTTCAACAATGGGAGATAAACACGCAATTAAATATTTCTTTAAACAATTGCAACGGTTTGATTTTCATTACAAAAATGAAATTATTCTTGAAAATTATGCTTAAAAGTAGTTCTTAAAATTTATTAAAATGAGAGGCAAAATTTTAGGGAAATTAATTTCATATCTTTGAAAATCTAGTCTTTAAAAATTTTTTCAAGTGATGTAAAAATCCTTCTTGTGCTTTAATGTATGCTCTTAAGTATGTTTGAGCGAAATTTCCTAGTTCTGAGTCCAGCGGAATGCCTGTAGAGTGTCAACACACACACGCACGCACGCACACCCACACCCCCCACATATGATGAAGAAAACCGAGTATGCATTTTCAACGCCTTTTTTTCCACCGACTGAAACGAAAACTTGATATCAATGCATAATTAGGATTAGAAGACCACATACTGAATTTCATTTATCTCAGTCATTGCTGTTTGGAGTCATCGTGTTCGCATAGATGCGAATACCGACAGACAGTCAACCCGTTTCCAGATTCGGTCAAAAATTACGGATCTACAATTCTGTTGATAAAATTGTGTACCAAATTTAATCCATCTCGTATACGAAGTATACAAAGAGAAAGTACTGTAATCGTCAAAAATTCGAACTCGAGATTCTGACGAATCTCCAAGTTTTACACCTCCCCGAGTCCGAAAAACTCAATTTTGGAAATATGTCTGCCTGTGAACACGAAAACTATTAGAGCTACGGAGATGAAATTTGGTATGTGATTTTTACACATAATTTTTAGGTTTCTATCAAATTTTGGACGAAATCCGTCTACGGGACTCTGTGTGTCCACTTTCATGTGAACACTATAACTCAAAAACTTGAATAGCTAGATGGATAAAATGTGGTACACAGTTTCATCATCATGAATGTAGGTCCGTATAAAATGTTGGGGCAAATCCGTCAAAAGGTTGACTGTCTGTCGGTCTGTATAATCACATACTTGTAAAAATTATATCTCATAACCCCTTTGACTTAGGTAAATAAAACTTGGTATCATGGATGCTAACATTAATTATAGGTCTGTGCCCAATTCTCATCTCAATAGGTTAAGAAAGAGGTGTTCAAATTTCAAATTCAGTTCTTTTACTTTTGAAGCGAATCCGTTATCTCCATACACATAGGTACTGGAAGCAATCTCTGTGCATGATATCCAGCGGCATCAAGACGAAAGGCTTATGCTTAATGACTCCTGCTTGGCGCTTTTTCTTCCCTTCTGGCTCCTTTTTCTCCCTTTTGGCGAATTCTGATCCTGCTCGGATAATTTTATTTCTGTTTGTTCTGTTATTTTTACGTGTGCTGGAGAAACTTGTTGCGTTCTGGGAATACAGCAGATTCGAAATTTTTATCCGAGCGAGGGTGCGGGGAACTGACACGCTATGCTAGAGTTTTTGAGAAATAAGTATACGAGAAAGTTTAGGGGAGGTTACTCCCGCTGGTTAGTTATTATTAGAGCACGGACAGACAAATAGACAGACTTTTCGTAGTTGAATTTTGTCCAAAATTTAATAGAAATCCACAAATTATGTGTGAAGATCACATACCAAATTTCATCCGTCTTTCTCAAGCAGTTTTCAAATTATCGTGTTCACAGACAGAGAGACACAATTCTAAAATTGTGTTTTTCGGACTGATGGAGTTCTAAAGCTTGAAGATTTATCAAAATCTGGGAGTTTAATTTTTTGACGATTATAATACTTTCTCTTTGTTTACTTCGTAAACGAGAAAGTAAATAGGAATTCAAAAAAGTTTTAATAGTTTGTAGTGGAAATATGAAATTAACGGCCCTTTCTCAAGGTACAAATTTAAGTCCGAAATTTAGGCCTGTGAGATTAAAAACCATCTGGAGTGGTCTCCCCTAAACTTTCTCGTATACTCCTAACACATATATAGAAAAAATTAAGTTTAAAGGCAGCAAAACGAACCCCTAACGTAGTGGAGAAAAATAAGCGAAACGTCATGCCATGATTTTCGAAGGTCGTCCAACGCGGAAGTGGAATTAGAAGCCGGCGTGATTACATAGGGCTGGGTGTAAGATAAAGAAAACGAAATTTGCATTTTAAACGTCTTTTTTTAACCGATTGACACAGAAATTGGACACAAATCTACCATTAAGGTATGAAGGCCACATACCAAATTTCATTTATGAAAGTAATTTTTTAAAGAAGCTATTGCGTTCAAAAGTATGCGATTATGCAGACAGTCAACGCTTTGAAAGATTTGGTCGAAAATTTGACACAAACTTACATTCCTGATGATAAAAATGTGTACCAAATGTACGTCTAATTTGTTTTAATACCTTTATTTAGTTGAGGTGTTCGAGTGACTAGATGAGAAAGAAATAGAACCTCTAGTCTGTAATATCGCAGCATGGCAATGTTCTACACTTGATTTGTCGTCTTCGTATGGTTTGCTTGAACCAGGCGTTACGTTCTGTGCGTAACGACTTTTAAATCACGCTATAACAGAAAGAATGCCAACCTGAAACATTATCATGTTATTACAATTGGGATTAAAAATCCTACTTCGGTATTAATGTCCCAAGAAAGCAATTCTTTTTATTTTAACTTTCGTATTGACCAAAGCATACAAGTAAAAATTTAATGAAACAATAAAATAGATTCTAATTTCTTTACAGCAATAAAAAGTATCGTTAAAAATTTTCTTCAAAATTAATTTTGAAATAATTATTAAAAATGAAGAAAAAGTTGCATGGAAATGAAATTGATGTCACTGAAAACTTACTTTTTTATTTTGAAGATGGTGTAAAAATAAGTCTTGTAATCCTGACTTATTGACTAAAAACTTAAAAATTTAAATTAATTTTTAGTTAATTAAAATTTAAAAAATACTTTTTTTAAGTGAGTACCTACTTACCAAGAAGTAACTAGAAAGCAAACTAGGTAGCTCTAGACAAAACCCGTAGAGCACTGCATTATGTGCGTTGTGATTTTTATATCATGAAATTTTCAGAAAATATGTCAGCCTGAAAACAATATGATGTCATAACTAATTGATTTTATACATAAAGAAGAAATTTCCAATTTTTTCTTTACTTACTGTTTTTATTTCAAAGTCATCATTAAATTGCGGCACATTATTATTTAGAAAGCGGGACATGGAATCGAAAATGCTCACAACATCCAAACTGCTCTGTAAAGACTCTAGAGAAAAGCAATGGAATGAACCTTCAACAGCATCGTAGGTTTGATCAAGAGGATTGTCTTCGCCGGTAAACCTCAGGACATGGAGGCAGATTCCGGCATCTTTCAATTTTTCGGAGAACTCGGGAACCTTGTCCAGAGGGGAGGCAGTTATTAGAAGAATCGAAGCTTTTTCCACTTTACTGTTCTGTAGCAGGATCTGAAAATGGAAAAAGAAAAAGTTACTATTCAATGTAGTGAATCGTGAAGTGGAATTTATACGATACAAGCTGATGCGGAATAAGGGAAAGTTACTATTTACAACAGTAAATCATATAAAAAAGAAAGGCTATTATACAAGCTAATACGGAATAAAAGGAAGTTGTTACATTAAATCATAAATGAAATCTCTATGATGCAAGCTAATGTGGAATAAAGAAAAGTTACTATTCAATTCAGTGAATTGTAGAGTAGAATCTCTGTGATAAAAGTTAATGAGGAATAAGGAAAGGTTACCATTCAATACAGTGAATCATAACTTGGAATCTCTATGATACAAGCTATTGTGTAATAAGGAAAAGTTACTATTTAATACAGTGAATTATGAAGCATAACAGCTATTATTCAAGTTGATACGGAATAAGGAAAAGCTGCTGTTTAACACAATAAATCATAAAGCAAAATAGCTTTAGCTTTTACACAAGCTAATTTGGAATAAGGAAAAATTACTTTTCAATGCTATTAATTGTCAAGTGGAATCTCTCACAAGCTGAGGCGAAATAAGGAAAAGTTACTATTTAAAACAATAGGGGGAATGTGAGGACATTGACACACAGTTTTTTGGAAAGCTAAAAAATGAGTTTATCAACAGTAGTAATTAGAAATAATGCACTATATTTATACATTTGTTAATCTAACATAATATTTCTGTCGAGTGTTGGTCATAAATGACGTAATAAAATATTTATTACATTTTTTAACGTAGGACTACGTTTCTGCCATTGGGGTCTCAGGAAAGAAATTGATTCACACGCCAAAACGACACAAAACTTGGTATGGGAGACACGCTATTTCTCGGTAACTACATACGTTAAAAACGTAACTAATATCTTATTTTAGAGATAAAGGTTAACAACAGAAGTTTAAAAAACTTACTTAAACTAAAAAAAGAGTCTCGCGAGTAAAGCAGTCGAGCGCCTTTAACATCAGCGGCTGTTTGAAAAGACAGACTCCGTCATTTTTTGCCTAAAAATGGGTTTGTATCAATCTACCCATACTAGGGGTACATTGCCAACCACGGAAATTTCGAAAATAATGAAAATTTATTGGTGTGGGATCAAAACAAACTTTCTTTTATCAATAAACTTTGTATTCCAAATTAAGGTTTAAAACTTTAACAAAGTAAAAACGCTCATTTTAATCAAAATTCAACATTTTTAATGAGACTGGAAAAATGAAACAATAATGTCTCAGAAAATAATTTATCTCTACAAATAATAAAGGAGAATGTCTATCTGTGTGTGTGAAAATACTTTGGAAGGAGAGAATGTGTACCTCGAAGCCGTTTTTTGAAATTTTAATGAATTGAAAATTAAAAGAAATTTTCGCTTGCTTCCTTGATGACTTATGAAAAAAATATAGCTGCAAAATAATTTTCACACCGTCTGAAAATTCAAAAAATTGTCTTTTCGATGATATTAAATTTATACATAATTTTTTCTCCAATTTTAATAAATTTGTAAAAAAAATATAACTTAATTTACTACAATATTCATTTCATTACTACAATATTCAATTTAATTTTTGCAAAGAAATTCAAACCCTTTTCATTGTTTGAACAAATACTTTATTGCTTGTTTCTCTCAGATAGTTCCTTTTTCGTTTTTACCATTTCTGAAGACGATGTTGCAAAGTAGCTGCTGTTAAGGCACATTGATACACTAAGAAGAAGCGTATCAATGTGCCACGGAGTCAATTGTATCAATCTGCCCCAAGAGATATTTTTACTTAAAAGAATTGGACATGCACAAACAATGCTAAAAAACCTCAGATCTTAATGTAGTTCAGAAAAATAAATATTTTTTTCTACTTTTGGTGTAGATTCCCCGGAAGGAAAACCTAAATAGTTAAAGAAATCACATAACACATACTTAGAGTAAAATTTACTTCTACTCGAAGATTAGCGGTTTGATTCATTTGTAAATTAACTTTTGACTAAGCATGGTCGAAAAATGTATCATGTGCTAAGGGTTGCAGTGGCATATATATGAAGGAATGTGAACATCTTGAGCTATTTCAATCATTCAAATTTATGGACTATATCAATGTTCCCGCGTATCAATCTACCCCAACTCCCCCTAAATCATAAAAAAGAGTAGCCAATGTGAATAAGTAGAAGTTGATTTGATAAATGGATTCTTCGTGATACAAGCTAATGTGGAATTAGGAAAAGTTACTATTTATTGCAGAGAATTATAAAGGGAATCGCTACTTTACAATCTAACATGGACCGAAGGAGGCGCTAATTTGAAACAACAGGATTGATCTCCCTTCGGTTTTCTCGTACACTTTCACACTAAGAGACATTTTGTGTTTAGTTTCGTCGTGTTGTGCACAGAGTCGAGTACGCATTTTGCCCCCGTTGACCGAGAGGATCGATTGGTATAAGGTAAAAATGTTCATTTTCTCATAACTCTAATACGATTGAAGATTGAAAGATAATTGAAATTAGGCGAATTATCGCCTCATCATAACTTTAGTTTTGAAAGATTTTAGGGAAGCTTCAACTGCTTAGAAGTTATGGGCTGAAATTTGATTTTGAACCCATAACTTCGACTGCCGTTTAATACAAGCTTGTGGCATCTCTTTGGGAAGCTCTCATCCACTGCATTATCTCCTTCTCTCTTTCATCGTCATAGCTTCAACCCTCATGAAATTAGAAGAGGCAACGGGGTAGGGAGTGAAATTTTCCCTTCCTTAAAATTTGGGACAAAAGGAATTCTGATTGCCGAAAGAAATGTTTAAAAATTATTCTTTGCATTTTTACTTTTGAATCATGTGTTGCAGATTTGTGCGCAGCTTGTCCAAATATCGCTCTCGGGCCCCTAAACCAATCAGTCAAATGAATAACACTACCATCCCACTGTGGCTCCAATAGGAAGCTCAACAAGTTGTTCAGTTACTCTTGTTCGTCGCATACCTGAGTTGCCTTGGCCAAGCCGCATGAAGTGCAGATGCTTGTTGCCGGGAATCCGAAGTCGGCAAAGGGGCCAAGATCGCTTCTTTCTTGAGCTGGAAGTTCGGCATAAGGCAGAGCCTCTGTCACATCGCTGTTGTACGTGTAGAGGGAAACTTGCTTTTGGGTGGCAGGTCGTAGTAAAACCGTCTCAAGGCAAACCGGATGGCGGAAAGCATTCCCTACAAGTACAAGAAACGGTTGAGTATCATGATAAAGTACTATTAATTGGTACTATTCAGTTAGCGAGGCCGCAATCGCTGCCAAGCTAACATGTTGGCGCTTTTCTGTTAGTGAATTATCGCTAAGATTTAGCGGATTGCTGTTTGGATCCATGATGATGGAATAGTGCAAAATAATTGCACCGAATTAATCTTACGTACGTTTCCTTGGAGGTTATCCGAGTTCTCCAAAAGCACTACGAGTCTAGGGTTACTTTCTTGGACGTAGGAAAACTGGATAGCCTTTGGAACTGGATTAGCAGGTTGTTGTTGGTTCTTCCTAGGAAAAGAAATAGAGACAATGGGTGTTTTCAATTTATTTCCTAATCATCACCATACAATGGCACTGTCATTAACATGATCAATGCTTTGAATTTGAAAGAATAAAAGCATTACATGACGTATCCCTTCTCAGAATAGATAGAAACAAATCATCGTCGGTAAGCCGCAAGGCAAAGGTAAGATTCCTTTAGTCCGGAGATATAAGGAAAAGAACATTTCACCCTCTATTTTCATAAAGATTAGAGATGAAAGAATGAGAAAGGGGAAATGGACATAAAATGACGAGAGCTTCCCAACAAGGGGTAACATGCATAGGTTGAAAACTCGTTTGATTTAATGCGCATTCGTGCAATACAATTTCATAAAATACAGTTCAGAAAATTGCAATTACATATTTTGGACTATTTAACACTTTCGGTCCCAATAATGCCATTTGGAATTATCATAGTAATAATTTTTTGTTCAGAATCTCAACCTGCCTCTGATAACAAATGAACATCACTTCATTGTTCACATTTTCCTCTTTTAAAATATATATTTTTTATTTCCACCAGTATAGGGCTGCGCTTTCGATTTTATCTTTTCAAAAATTGCTTTTTAGAACTTCACTTAATTCAGCAAAAATTGTTAAAAACATTTAATTTTTTTATGATTTAAATGAAATTACAGGTGCAATTCCATTCTTATGATTTTTAAATATGTTAAAATACTTTATTTGAGCTGTTTTTGATAAATATTTATTTTAAAACTTGGATTTTGCCAATGGAATGATGCAAATTGGATTCACTTTAAATTTTAATTAAAAAAATTAAGATTTTTTTTATTTTTGAACTTTTATCTTAGGCCCAAAACGAGTACATTTCACAAGTTTCAGAATTTTAGAATGAGTAATAAATTATTGTGACTGAAATTGTTAAAACCTATAGCTGCCATCGTTCTGAAGTTCAGGGGCGGCATTATTTAAGTGGGCTCCCTGTATATATATATATATATATATTAACAAAAGAACGTCTTAAAAGAAAAACCAAAACATCAAAAAGGAACAAAACGCCAAGGTCCAGGACGCGTCATCAGCAAGGGAAATCCCGAACGGGCGTATTTATAAATAAATTCGGTGTTTCTAAACACAAACTCTAGCAATAATGCTAAAATAGTTTGTTTCCCCGGAACTCCGAACAAAACCCATTGTTTGAAATAAGGAAACAAAGCAAAAATCTATGTCCAATTGAAAGAAATAAAAATAAAAAGCCCAGGTCCATTTGAAATAAAACACATGAAACCCAACCTCATAACCAACAAAGCGAAACAAAAATGAAGAAAAAAAAAACTCACTCAATAATCCACAAAAGGAGAGACAAAGGAATCAGATGCACAAGCACGCGGCACGAACAACGTTCAAAAGTGCTGACGTGAACTAGGTTGTGGTGGTTGACAGTTAAGGGTTAATGTCATGAGTTTTGGTAAATATTTTACTAGGAGTGAGAAGTGAAGAGTCTTAGATACCTTTTTCTGTCCGTGAAGTCTTAGGAAATTTTTACGAGTATCAGTAAGTAAACAATAGACAATAAACCAAAATGAGACCAATTGTAAAATACAATAGATCAAAGACAAATAGAATAAAAATTTTTCTTTTATTGTTTTCAAGGAATAATAACTGTCATTTTTATAGTAATTATAGAAATTCTTATTGATAAAGTCTTTAAATTTGAAATAATAATGCCATTTCCAGTCTATGAAGAAACAAAGAGGAATATCGAAAGTGTTTGAAATTTTTTAACAAAAACAACCAGTATTTTGAAGAAGGTTTTTTAATATCTGTTCTCTTTTCATTCTAAAAATGGAACGAAATTTAGTACCTTTTTCCAAAAGTGTTCTTAATTCAATATCTTGAATTATATTTAAATTGCCTGTAATAATGTGTTTATGGTGGAGATCCACGAAACTCCTAAATTCCTCCTCATTGCAGAGACAATGAGCAGATTTTCGATTGCTATCAATGTTTTTACAAAAGAAATTATAATTAAAAACCCTACGACAAAGACGAATGTCATATTTGAAGGATTTGCCAAGTTTGAAGGTTTTCAGGGGGAACGAATCAAGTGTTTCTTCAAAAATTCGGTTGAAATTAGAAGCATCAAAAATAGGATGTTTAAAGTCTATTGTCATATATAAAATGCCTTTTTTATTTTTAACAATCCTCAGAATTCTAGCTTTATAAATATCATTAATGAGAATATGGTAATGCTGATTTTTAGTACAGTGTTTATTTATTGCTTTTTTTAAAGATATCACGATATTTTTCTTTAATGGAAAAAATATGATTTTTTACAAGCTTATAGTTGAAGTTTATATTAAAATCTTCCTCCAATTTTTGTAGAACTTTTTGAAACAGTTTCTTTAAATCCTCTTCAGCCAAATTACTAATTTTATTGTTTCTTTTATTTATTCCTCTTCCTCGAAAACCTCTATTTCTATTGCCCTAAGTATTAATTAATTGCGAAGTGTTACAATATATACATATAAACAAATAAGAAACAATCATAACAGAAGTGTAAAATCAACATAAACATTCATAATTCACAAAATGCAAAGAAAAAAATCTGCGGGAAGAAAATACCGAGAGTTTTTATAGGGAGAAAATACACAAAAGGGGAAGATTATATATATATATATATCTGTGTGTGTGTGTGTGTTCGTATACACGTATTCCTATGCATTTCAGACGTGAATAAAAAAAATCTAGACAAAAATTCTGTAACTGCAGTTGTCATACGATAAATGTCTAGGCATTTACAACAGTGTACAAAAATCATTAATTCGATGATGTGAAGACTACGTTACTATAGGATTGGATCGGCTGTTTTTTTAAACAAATTCCTATTTTAATTCTAGTGTCTTGAGTTTTTTTTCTCAGCACTGCTCGTTTATTAGCTGAGGAGACAACTATGTGTCTAAGAAAACCGCAAGAAATGCGTCAACGGGAAGACTGTCTGCACATTCTTGTAGATGTGAACGCGATAAGTAAAAAAACGCAATAATTTAGATGAATTAAATTCGGCATGCTGTCTTCTGACCAAACTGAAGATAAACAATTTTTGAACTCAATCATGTCAAAAAGCAATGCATCCAAAATACACACTCGATTTTCTTTACGAGGATGGATCCATAGAAAAAAGTTTGCAAGGGTAATAAAAAATGATTCATTAACAATAGACAGAAAATACGAAAGGGAATTTAGAGGTATATGTGCCGATCAATTTTCCAAAAAATCACCAAATCTATTTAGTTGTTTATATGATTTTTAGCCCCCCCCCCTTTATCATCCTTGACTTGTGTGCTTTGTGATCTGGCATTTTTTCAACCCTTGATAGTATTTGACTTTAAAAAGTGACTTAAACGCTTTAACTTTATGTCACAGTGGCCAGTGGCGTAGTGAGAGTAAGTGTCAGCCGGGAAATAATATGATTGTTTTCATCCCAGTCGTCATCAGTGACTTAAAAAGCTTCAATGGTGACAAAAGTAATGCTTTATTTTTAAGCCCCTCATCATGTTTTGCTTTAAGATGGCATAAACACAGTAATGTCTTGTCTCCGTGGTGTCCCCTAAAACATACAAGATCATCTATACCTCTTTCCCCCCTTTCGTTACACCACTGTCTAAAACGGGTACATTTGTCCAAATCTCAAGTGTGGTTCCCCCAAAATAGTCCGTATTTGTTGCCACTGTATTTCACATTGTATGAATATACAGGGTGTCCACTAAAGTCCTTCTATCCAACATTAACTTTAGAACGGCGACAACTATTGCCTCAAACTTGGTGTCTATGTAGAGTAAAGCGACCATGCGATACACGGTGAGATCTGTTACAGTGTCACCTGGCGGCAAACAACAGAGTTAGCATTCCTATCTCGAATACGGTACAAAATATGGGGGAAAAGTCAATTTTAAAATTGTAGATCCTCTTCGATTTAGTACGAAAAGGCACCTTGAGCGCATTAATGCTAAGAACAAAACGGGTAAAACGCACATTTGTTTGGTTGCATTTTCCAAACTTGTGACGTAACAACTCGCGACAACAGGAGAAAAGATCATCTTTTGAACAACAAACGTCGACCCGATGGCGTAGCTGATGGAGAGCCTTTCGAACACCAAAAATAAAAGTATCGGTAGACAACTAATTGTTCTGTTTTCTTTCTAACGCTTTTCTGGCGTAAGAGTGTTGGAAATCGTGACCAAACAAATGCGCGTTTTACACGTTTTGCTCTCAGCATTATTGCGCTCAAGGTGTCTTTTCGTACCAAATCGAAGACGCTCTACTATTTTATAACTGACTTTTTTTCCGTATCTTGTACCGTCTTCGAGATAGGAATGCCAACTCCGTTGTTTGCCGCCAGGTGGCGCTGTAACTGATCTCACTGTGTAGGGCATGATCACTTTACTATATATAGACACCAGGTTTGTGGCAATAGTTGTCACCGTTCTCAAGTTAATGTGGAGTAGAAGGACTTTAGTGGACACTCTGTGTCTATTTAATGTATTACATATAATATTATTATTTTTGAGAATTGTATTCTTATTCTGTATTTGTTTTGAATTTTTCAATGTTTAGTAAAATGTTACACTTTTTCTGCATACTCCTTCTCGCCGACCTTTTAAACCCTCCATATTGCTACGAAAATCGTTCTGTGGGTGTATGGTGGAAACAGACCAACAAGCAGAATAGTGGAGAAAGACGATATATTCACGAATACTCCATAAACACGAAGCACAGGTAACAGGAACAATGAAACTTACACAGTTTAGCAACGCAAACAGGTAACAAAACACTACTAATAAGAGTAACAGGACTTTCGGATTTAGCTACACAAACAACCAGCAAATCACTAATAATGACAATAACAGCACATTCAATAGCGAGCGCTCAGCTCACCAGCTTTCCAGCTCCCACCTCAGATGAAACTTCAAAGTTATACCTCCTTTCAGTTTCTTCCGTTTATATACCCTAGTTCGACTGGTGTTGACATCACAGAGAATCATCTAGTACATTCTGTATATCTCCTCGCCTAATAGAAATCCGAGAAAATAATCGCATTTTCAGGAATCTTCGATTTGTAGCCAAATTTTTTGCCAAGTCGCCAAAATGGTCGGCAAGTTCTTCGCCAATGTCAGGGGTCGAGGTCTGCCCGCTGCTGGTGATTCTCCTACTTACCCTTGTAAAACTGTCTTCCCAACCATAAGACTAGCATTGCCAGGAAGCGGCATTCCATGTTCGTAATACTATCCTATTCGTGAGTGGGTCGGCGTGGGTGACAAATAAATCTCAAGTGGAAATTTTCGACGGATAAAGAACTCTCTCTTTGTATATTTTGTATACAAGAAATCGAAAAAAGAAGACATGATTCTGAATGTGGTAATGGGCAAGGCGAAGTGAGGTACTTACTTGAAGTCGTCGGATTTCTTGACCACATCCCAGATGCTCCCGCCGTTGTACAAAGCATTCTGCTTATTACGAGCTGTGCTATGGTGAGGGCGACCATCTTTTCCGCAAATATGTTCCATCTGCCACAAATAAAATAATAGAATTTTTAAAACCAGCTGAGACCATCTGCGCTCTCGAGTCTACTCTGCGGAATTAAAAAAACAATTATATTGGGAAACAATTCACAATCTTCACATTATTAATAATATATGTATGGATTTCAGCATCATATTGTAACAAAATTCGTCTTGTGATTGTAGTCCAATAAGCAGGATAAAAAAATAAAGTTCTTTATTCCCCGAATATTCTAAGAAAACAAACGTATCTTAGGTAAAAAATCTGCAATTGCACAATTTTACAACAGAGATTATCAATAAATCTCAATTACAGCACTTTCAATATCTCTCAGTTCACCAGCTTGCTTGCTGATCAAACTACAAATGATTGCTCTTGGTTTGAGAACTTGCTTTTACACTTTTTTTAACAGAAAGTGACGTCATTACGTAGGAAGTGACGTAATCTTCAGGAAGTTCATGAAATTACTAGCTCCCAGTAGAAACAGGTCAATGGTTCAGGTTTTTTCTAGAAAATTCCTTTTGTTGCCAAGTCGCCAAATTTGTCGCCAAGATTAGTACGTCAGGGAAACAACTTTATAGCTTTGTAACATTATATATTTCTGAAACTTAATTTTTTCTGGAGTTCATTTCTTCTTTCCATTGAAGTGCATGACACACCTCAGTCATATTGCCACAATTACTTTTCATAATGTTCACCTCAATTTGTCACTTAACACGATTTGCCCTTAACTGGCTAAGTCTGTTGAAAAATGAATTTTGCCCACAGGTATTCGTGATGGTGACTCAATGTACCTGGAAGCCCGAATTTTAAAATTTAATCTAGAAATTTTTTTGTTTAATGTTTTGTATTATTAAGCTCATTTTCAGTATATATATTTCCCATTATATCGTTTCTTATAAATGTAAGAAAAAATAGATCCACCATCGGAAAGAGCAAACGATTTCCGTTTTAATGAAGCTTTTTTGGAACGTCTAAAGTAATTTTCTGAATTTTGAGAATTTTTTAAAAAATAGTCACTTTTATGTTAATTTTTCATTCGGATTTCTTAAAATGCTCGCATCCGACGTTCTAGTAACACTGTCATTTTCAATTTTTTTCAGCTTATAACAGGAACGTTTCTGCCGGAATTAAAACAAGAACGCTTAAAATACCGTTTCCCGTTTTCTAAAAAAATTAATTGTTCCATGGTCAGTTCAAAGAGTTTTTTTTACTAGCATTCTTTCTCCGCGAGATTTTCTCTGGAGAAAATAAAAGTTCCCAGCATGCACTGTTGCAATTTCATTGGCTGGCGGAGCAGAGCACAGGTGACATCATAATTTTAACTGAATAACTTCGATTATTATTTTCGGCAGTGTCTTAACAGGTTTCTTTGTCTCGCATATTTTGCTTCCTGTCTAATAATGATTTTGACATTGCAATTTTTTAATATTGCTTTGTATTAACGTACTATGTACTGTTTTTCTACAGTTGAAATGTCATTATTGCGAAGAAAAATAAGCGGGAAAATCAGTAATGTGTATTTTTTGTTTTGATTTTATTGTCAAAACTTTTTCGTGCCATTGTGGGCGGTTTTTTCTTCATTTTGTTGAAGTCCTGATTCCACGGGCAACGCCATGCTCGTACTGCTGGTTTAATATAAAGAGGGAGTCACAATTCACATGCAAAATTTCAGGGACGGTAAAATTCACAACAAATAATTTTTTGTATAATTAAGGTACGGGCAAAAATCACCACCTAATGTTGCTTAAATCATTAGAGAAGAAAACTAATGAGGCTAATACTATAGATATTACCCGGCGTTGCCCGGTCATTTTCTTATCAAAACCTTGTGATAGAGAGAAAAAGAAAAATTTTAAAAGCACTGCGAGTACTTATATATGTGATTAATAAACCACACCCGAAATTAATGTGTTAACTATAGGAAAGAAAGAGTTATCTAATTACATAGTAAATGTGAAACAGAAGCTTGAGTCAAAATGCGTGACCAGCAGCTAACGTGTGAAAATATAATACATATAGCAAGAATATGAGGTTTACATTATAAAACAATATAAACATACTTGTATCTCAAAGTATTTGTTTTTCTGCCAGAAAATTGAACATGTGTTGTGATAAGATTATCTGCAAATACATGACCACAAATAGGTATGCTTAGGAAAAACGATTTTATGTAAAATCATCCCGAAGTCAGCACAATATGCGATTTAGTTTCCATAAGAACACTGAACTTAGTTTCATGTTATTATACTCCCAAAAATTATTATAAAATATAAAATGTCATATAACTTGAAAATCTGAAAAATTACTATATTTTTCGTTAAGAAAAGATATTTTAAAAACTATCATTTTGTTGCCATTCTGTGTAAAATAAATTTCAAATAAACAAAAATAATACAGTGAAACCTGCGTATAACAATGCTGTTTGTAACGATGAATCTACCTTTAGCCATAATTTCTTCGCGCCAAATCTGATACTAAAATTCATCAAAATCGCCCAAGCCGCAGAAATCGCGAAGCGAGTCAATCGGTCTATTTGTTACCTGCATTTTGGAGACTTTGCCCTCCCTACCCTGAGAAACTGTGTTAGAGCTTATTTACCCCTGTTATACTTCAAGGGGGTTAATGAGGAAGATGTGTACCAAATTTCATCTAAATCCCTTTAGCCGTTCGGAAGTGATGCTGGAACAGACGTACATCCATTGAGTTTTATATACAGGGTTCCCACTTATATCCGTTACACCCCCCCCTAACTTCTAAACGGTGACAGCTCAGGCCAAAACGTTGGTGTCTAGCACTCTCGATTTAGTACGAAAAGAAACCTTGCGCACATTAATACTCAAAACAGAACGTTTAAAATGTACATTTGTTTGCTCTCGATTTCCAAAACTGCGACGTCTCGAAAGAGGTTTAAAAATGTAAAAGCAATTAGTCATCACAATATACCTTTATTTTCGGCGATCAAAGTGCTCTCCGTCATCTACAATACCGATTTAAGCCCTTGTTTGAATTTCACTTTGCACACGTTTTAGCAAGTAGTTGGTGCGCTAGCACAATCAACAGTAATACGTCATGGAAAGTCCTGCAATGTTAGCGGAAAGGTCCATACACCCGCTGATTGAGTTACTTCTACAGGAAAGAAAAAGTATAAATGGGGCCATTTTGTGTCCGAAAAATAACAGTTTCTCCTTTTGCCCACGTCTTGTGTCATAACAATTTCGGAAAATGCGAACAAACAAATGTGCATTTTAAGCGTTCTGCTCTTCATATTATTGTGTACAATGTATCTTTTCGTATTAAATCGAGAGTGCTCTACAACTTTTTAATTGACTTTTTTCTAGTATCTTTCACCGTTTACGACATAGTTAATTTTTATAACTATAAGGCTTATTAAGTAAGCATCGTTTAAGAACAAACGGACATTAGAGAGCTGATGTCTTAAAACAAACAAAACTTCATGGAGGTAGTGAATTCAACAGCTGCAATGCGCCACTATGATCGCTCCTTTTCCTTGACTAGTAGAGTGTATTTCAATATCTGTCCGCTAGAAAGAACTAATAATACCAGAGTCAAGGGTACCCGATTTTAGCTCCACTGTCCCCTACTCGTTTTCTTCCTCTAAACATTAGTAAACAATCAGAGTCTTTCTTCGTCAGTAACTAAGCAGAAACAATATTCGACGCCATGCTTTCTAGATGTGGTACCCTGTATCATCTCTTAAAGTCTGAACTGTCCCATTTGACACACTCACTTTCGGTATATCTTTATGGAAGTACATCAAAGAAGACGTGACGTTGGCTGCCGATTCTTCATCCACAGCAGTTCTGCAGAAACCGGAGGCACGGACCAGGTCCATATCGCATACTTCACCAGAGGTCGGATTCCTGCGTTAATTAAAAATTGCATATCTCACTCTCACTTCAACAACAGATACGTCAGATCTACTGAAAGTTAAGGAAGCCGTTAAGGACGCGCTAGTCTAACTTCCACTTGAACGAACGACTCAGTTGCAATTTTCATTATTACATTCTCGGTTAGGAGGTCTGCAAGGAGAAAGTCAGTGGCGGCTCGTTCATTAGGGCTGCAGAGCTGAAGGACTCCCTGAATTTTTTAAACTTCTATTTTCGTTTTTAATCTTATCAGTTTACTTTTTTACTCTTATAGTTCCATGACTTACGAAAATGCAAAAAAGTAATTAAAAATTGAAAAGAAGAATTGAAAGAAGAATGAATCAACAAATAAGAGTTAAGGGGGTCTGAGCTGCAAAGTACTCAGCAAAATTTGAAGAAA
Organism: Araneus ventricosus; assembly: GCA_013235015.1. Lineage (NCBI taxonomy): Eukaryota > Metazoa > Arthropoda > Arachnida > Araneae > Araneidae > Araneus > Araneus ventricosus. Next base: position 140,137 of record BGPR01001663.1, on the reverse strand, counting down.
TTCTAATCAGTAGTTTGGGTATCTAATGGGTACAAAAAATTTATGAATCTTCGGATTCTATTTTTCACTATTCATCATTGCTTCGGCGACTACAGATGTTCCTTCATTTCACGGTTTTTATTGTGATTGCCCGATCCACCGTTCTCTTTGTTTTTGTGTTTCTGTTTATTGACAGGAAAAAGAATACATAAAGTTCCTTCTCTTTCTCCCTAGGCCTCAACTTTCGATGTGAGTGGGATTTTATAACCTTGAATGCACTTGCACATAGATTAGAATCATTTAAAAATTTGTGAAAATGAAACGAAACATTGCATAGTAATAAAATGTACGCCATTTCGATGATAATTACTTTCTCTTTAAGATGGTATATAAATGATCTTCAGGAGCGATATTTATTTCAGGAGTTATTAGTGAAAAACTGAGCAGAAACACCGAAGCTTGGCTTAATTTTTTATTTGATTAATACCTTAAAAATTAATTTACTCTGAAAGTTGAGAATAACACAGTTGATCTGGACATTAACTCCATGATGGCATTTGAAGATCTCATGTCGCTCCTGTTCACTATTTCAGAGGAGGTCTTGTGTCCGACAAGCAGACAGTCGCAAGTATTTTCTACTTCAAACACATAAATGACTGTTAAAAAACTTACTTGAAGATGTATGGGATATTCGAATTAGTACAGTCAGTGATTCTGATTTCAGATTTTCCGGGAATTGTACAGTAAGCGGGGTACAAAAGGTCAGTTTTGAATCCATTCTCTTCAAACACTCCATACCGGTATTTCAGCCACTCTCTGGCTAACAGTTTGCCTGAAAATAATATAAAGTATGCTCGCATTCATACGAAGATTTTACACAGTCTCAATAATATAATATACATACACATATATATACATATATATATGTTTATGGATATATATATACATAATATATATGTTATATATATAAACATATATATGGTATAATATAATATATGGTATATATATAAACATATACAAAAACAGAAACAAATCCGATAACCAATCAAGAAATTAATTTTAATCGAAGAAATACTTTTTTCAAATGAAGTAAATATTAGGAAATGGATAATATATGGTTAACATAAACCTCTAAAAAAATTAAATATGAAAAAACTTCACTAATGCGGTGAATGCGCCAATACAGCAGTACAACCGAAGAGTGAGACATATTAACAAAAGAAAACATCAAAAGCAAGTCTTAAAAGAAAAACCAAAACAACAAAACGGGATATACCGCTAACGTGTCATCAGCAAGGGAAATTCCGAACGATCGTATACATATTTTCGGCGTTTTCTAAATCGGTGTTATATTCCGTTTTCTTGTTTTGGTTTTTCTTTTATGACGTGGTTTTGATGTTCTCTTTTGTTTATATATATACACACTGAAGAGCCAGAAAAACTGGTACAGGCGTGCGTTTGCAAATAACGGGGTATGCAAATAATCATCGTAACCCGATGTGGTCGGCAACGCCTATATAAGACAACAGATGTCTGACAGATGTATTAGATCGGTTTCTAGTGCTGCAATGGCAGGTTATCAAGATTTAAGTGACTATGTAGTCTACTAGTGTAAGCGTGCGAAATGTTCAACGGACCGTCATTAATATTGGCTCTCAGAGCCGAAGGACCACACGTGTACCGTTGCTGACTGCACGTCACAAAGCTTTATTCCTCTCCTGGGCCTGACAACACTACCATTGGACTGTTGAAGACTGGAAACAAGTTGCCTGGTCTGACGAATCTCGTTTAAAATTGTAACGGACGGATTCACGTGTACGAGTATGGAGACGACATCATTAATCCATAGACCCTGTTTGTCAACAGGGGACTGTTTAATCTGGTGGAGCCTCTGTGATGGTATGGGACGTGTGCAGTTAGGGTTATATGGGAACCCTGATACGTCTAGAGGCGACTCTGACAGACACTTAAGCATCCTGTCCAATCACCTACACTCATTCATTGTGCATTCCGACAGATTGGGACAATTCCAGCAGGACAATGCGACACCCCACGCGTCGAGAGTTGCTACCAACTGGCTCCAGGAACACTCTTCTGACTTTAGACACTTCCATTGGCCTCCTAAATCCCCAGAGATGAACATTATTGAAGTATCCGGGATGCCTTGCTACATGCTGTTGAGAAGAGATCTCCACCACCTCGCACTCCTGTGGATTTGTTGACTGCCCTGCTGGATTCATGGTGTGAATTTCCTCCAGGATACCTTCAGACACCAGTCGAGTCCATGTCACGTCGTCCTGCGTGTTCGTGGGGGCCCAACACGATATTAAGAAGGTGCACTAGTTTTTCTGGCTCTTCAGTGTATATACACTATATGTCCAAAAGTATCCGGACACTTGCAGATTTTCACATTTTTTAGAATTTCTCCGGAATGGTTTAACCGACTGTCTTAAAACTTCAGACATGTAAAGAAGGGACAATAACTCACATTTTACACTTCAGATTCGGCCCTGAGGGCAATTAGGGGGCCGTCTACAAACTGATGAAGACAAAAAGGTTTTTGGCCCACCCCGCTTCACAGAATACAGATAACAAGATGAAACTATCAGAAACTGTAATATTTAATGTGCATAATATTTACAGGAATTTTTGTAAACTCAGCGCAAATATTTGGGAAGATATAAAGGTTTTCTTAAAAAATCTCAAATTTTCCTACCTGTTTTTTGCTTATAACATGCAGAGTTTTCTGTTATATTATACGAAACTTACAGAAAAGATGACAATATCTTAGAGAAGCATTTGTGTAAAACTTTGGAAAAGAATTGTTGAATATTACAGGAATTATGAGCAAGTTTAGTAAATAGTGTTTTACTGCACATGCGCGAAACATAGTGTAATTTTTCTTTCACAACTTTAAAGCCAGATATATAGGGCAACTTATATAAAAAAATTCAGTTCAATATCATTAGTATTCAGAAATATATCGGCATTACAACGAGCAGAATTTTAGCTCCTGTCAAAGAGAAGCTAAAAGATGAGGGGTTGTACACAAATTGATATATTTTAAACTTATATCTTTAAATAGTTATATTGAATTGTATAGTGGTTAGAATTTGCTGAATACCCATGAGCACATCTAGTATTCGTAACGAATAAATATGTATATATATGTAGAATTATTAAAATATTTTAAGAAAAGAAATTAATTAGATAAAAAATGGTTTCGCCATAAAATAAATATATTTAAAAATATCGTTTGGCCGTAAAATTGTAATATGCAACTTGTTAATAATTATGTAAATAATATAATTAAAGTAATAAAATGTTTGATATTTATAGTGCCTAATTAGCTGGAATTTAAGTTATGCAGGTATTTGATAAGTGTTCATGGGTATGCAGCAAATTCTAACCGTTATACAATTCAATATAACTATTTAAAGATATAAGTCATCTTTTAGCTTCTCTTCGACAGGAGCTAAAATTCTGCACGTTGTAATGCCGATATCTTTCTGAATACTAATGATATTGAACTGAATGTTTTAAATAAGTTGCCCTATATATCTGGTTTTAAAGTTGTGAAAGAAAAATTACACTATGTTTCGCGCATTCGCAGTAAAACACTATTTACTAAAATTGCTCATAATTCCTGTAATATTCAACAATTCTTTTCCAAAGTTTTACACAAATTCTTCTCAAATATATTGTCATTTTGTCTGTGAGTTTCGTATAATATAACAGAAAACTCTGCATGTTATAAGCAAAAAACAGTTGGAAAAATTTGAGACTTTTTAAGAAAACCTTTATATCTTCCCAAATATTTGAGCTGAGTTTACGAAAATTCCTGTAAATATTATACACATTAAACATTACCATTTCTGAAAGTTTCATTTTGTTATCAGTATTCTGTGAAGCGCGGTGGGCCAAACACCTTTTTGTCTTCATCAGTTTGTAGACGGTCCCCTAATTACCCTCAGGACCTAATCTTCAATGTAAAATTTGAGTTATTGTCTATTCTTTACATGTCCGAAGTTTAATAATAGTCGGTTAAACCATTACGGAGAAATTCTAAAAAATGTGAAAATCTGCGAGTGTCCGGATACTTTTGGGCATATAGTGTATATAAGGCTATGCTAGTGTGTGTGCGATGTTTAGATCTAAAATATTGAACTTACACGCCTGAAATTTAGTACACAGGTAGCTTTGATGCGGACTCGATACACCTCGAAACCCGTTTTTTAAAATTCCTTCTAGAAATTTTTTTAATTTAATATTTTTTGGTATTTTGAGAGATTTTTCATACTCATTTCTCTATCGCAGTTTTTTCTAATAATACGACAATAGATACACCATAAGAACAAGCAATTTCCGTTCTAATGAAATTTCTTTTAAACGTCTAAAAGTGTCATTAAAAGGAAAAAGTTTCCATACAATATTTTCTCTATTTTTAATAAATTTTAAAAATATTTCTTGGTATAATTTACAACAATACTTTTGATAAATGCAACGCAATTCAAACCGGTTTCAATGTTTAAACAAATATTCAACTGCGTGTTTCTCTTTCATTGTTAAAAGCTGAGTTAATATCGTAATATATTTTGATTTCACAGTGAGGAATCTATAAATCAAGCTCTCTGAGATATTACGTATATTTATCTATACTTATAAAAGGCAATGTTTGTGTGTGAAGATATTGCACTTATAGCCTTTAAATTTGGCGCACTGATAGTCGCAATGGTGACTCAATGCACTACGAAGCCCAAATTTTAAAATTTAATCTAGAAAATTTTTTATTTAATTTTTTGTGTCTTTTTGGATGATTTTTCGTACGTGTTTGGCCTATCCGTGAGAAATAATGATCATAGAAAATTAATCGATGTACCATTAAAAAGAGAAAACAATTATCGTTTTAATGACGTTTGTTTTGAACGTCTTACGTAATTTACTGAATTAAAAAAATAGTCACATGGATGGAGATATAGCAAGAAATATTTGGAGGATAGATCAGAGGGTAAGTAAGAGCAGTGGACTGTTAATTAAATAAATTTATTGTAAACAAAAACATGAACGATCAAGGCACAATTTAAATAAATTCTTTAGTAGTAACATTAAAGGAGAGACGATTCTCATTCCCAAGGGGGAATACGACACAAGGGTCCGTTCGCTTAGGCGATCCGAACGAGAATGAACTCCAGTCAACTTCGCACCCCCAAGGACACGAAAGGGGACAGCTAAAGTTCATTCAACTCTGCACCCTCAATGGCGCGAAACTCCGCGGCGAATGGAAGGACGCGTAGGCGTCAACATCCCGGCCGACGTTGAAATATACATATTTCAAGAAAAGCATTCTACAATAAACAGTAATTCTTATAGCATAAAAATTATCATTTACACATTAAACAATATTAAAATAATAAGTTCAATCATTAGCAATATTCAAATGAAACACAATTCTTATCCAACCAATAAAAAAGAAGAAAGAATTTTTTTAAAAAAGAACATTTCAATATTATAGTATTAAATAGTGAATATTATTCACACAATAGTTTACATAAATGCACATTTCAAGATAACAGAATAATGAATATATAGTGGCATTTTTTTAACTACCTTTCAATTGGAAGTACACACAATCTGGAAACAGATCTCTTGAATATTCCTGTCTTCATTTTAATATCAACTACCCGTATAATATTATCTTTTCCAGGATAGAGTTTAACTACGCGACCTAAGGGCCAATTAGAGACAGGAACATTGTCTTCTTTAATTAAGACCATATCACCAATTTTAACGTTGTCCTTTTTGAACATCCATTTGTGACGTTGCTGCAAGTTATTTAAATAATTTTTACTCCAATGTTTCCAAATTGTTTGAACTTTCTTAGTTAATAATTGCCACCTATTAAGACGATTATCATTTAATTCTATCATCAAAGGTTCGGGAATAGCCGTAATGGGCCGACCAATTAAGAAATGACCAGGAGTCAAGATTTCTAGATCTTCCACTTCAGAGGAAAGTGGTGTAAGGGGTCGAGAATTGAGTAATCCTTCAATTTGAATTAAGATTGTTAGAAATTCCTCATAAGTGAGACAAGTATTACTCACAACTCGTTTAAAGTAGAATTTAAATGATTTAACACCAACTTCCCAAAGACCACCGTGATGAGGTGCTCCGGGGGGGAATGTGGCTCCAGGTTATTTCTTCTTCAGATAGAAAGTTTTGAAATAAAGCGTCTTGTTGCTCCATTAATTTAAAAAGACGATTGATTTCATTTTTAGTTCCTACAAAATTCGTAGCATTATCCGAAAGTATTTTTCTACACTTACCTCTCCTAGCCATAAATCGTTTTAAAGCTGCAATGAGAGCTTCAGAAGAGAGATCAGATACTAATTCAAGATGAATGGCTTTCGTAGAGAGACATATAATAATGAAAACATATATTTTAGTAGGAGGATCCCTCTTGCGTATCTTAGTTTTGATATATAATGGCCCAGCAAAATCTATGCCAACAGAGATAAATACAAAATTAGGATTAACTCTGTCCTCAGGTAAGTCTCCCATTTTTTGACTGCTTATTTTAGGATTAGCTTTGAAGGAAGTTACACAACTGTGCACAATCTTTCTGCATAGATTTCGCCCATTTAATGGCCAAAATTTCTGCCTAATATTATACAACAATGCTTGAGGCCCTGAATGAAATTGAATTTTATGGTAATACTGAATTATCATATCGATAACCTTATGCTTGGCAGGCAATAGTATGGGATGTTTACTGTTGTAGGGAAGAATTGAGTTCCTTAACCTACCACCTACCCTCAGGATTCCTTGTGAATCAAGAAAGGGAGAAAGACTCTTTAACTTAGAATTGGCAGTCACATTACCACACTGTTCAAGGCTGTGAATTTCATTGCCAAAGGTTCTTGCCTGCACTTCTCTCAAAATATAAATTTCAGCGTTTTGCCATTCTGTTTTACTTGGAGCTCCACATTCCTTTGAGTTCTTTTTACATTTATTTATAAATCTGATAATCAAACTTATGATACGTATTAATTTTTGAAAATTATTGGAAATACAAATTACATCATCAAATAAAGCAGAAGTTTTCACAGTTAAACACACTAAGTCCTTAGATTTGAATTCTGATAAATAATTTTTATCAGACTGGTTTAGTTCAACTTCAGAGTTCAAGGAATTGGAAGAGTCAGGTCCCTGAAACCAAAATTGGTTATTTGCAAGAAACTGGGAATCTATTCCTCTAGAAAGGAGGTCTGCCGGATTATTTTTAGAAGTGATGTGAGACCAATGATACTCCTTAGTAAGCTCTTGTATCTGAGCTACTCTATTACTCACAGAGGTTTTTAAAAGATGAGGAGGAGTATCAATCCACGATAAGGCTATAGTGGAATCAGTCCAGAGAAGGACTTGATCTATTTTTAATTTCAGCGCATTAAGCACTTTTCTTGTGAGCTGGGCTAGCAGTAGACAAGCTGCTAACTCCAATCTCGGTATGGTGACACTTTTAATGGGTGCCACTCTAGATTTACTGCAATGAACAAAGGTGTTATTATCAGATGAATCACACACTGACTGTAAGTATATCACTGCACCATATGCCTTTTCCGAGGCATCGGAAAACCCATGTAGGATAATTTCCTTGGGATTTGGTCTAAGCACAAATCTTGGTATTTTTATGTTTTTCACATAGCTCAGACTTGAAATGAATGAAGACCACTCCTGAGCAATGTCTGAGGGCAGTTTCTGACTCCAGTCGATCTGAAGCAGCCACAGACGTTGAAGAAATATCTTGGCCTTGCTAATTACAGGACCAAGAAGTCCGAGAGGATCAAAGAGTCTAGCTATCTGAGACAGAACGTCTCTTTTGGTAAACTCAGTAGTGGAACTAGTAGAGATATCAAATAAGAAGGCATCTTCACAATTGTTCCACATCATTCTTAAAGTTTTCACTGTTGACTGTTTTTCGCAGTAGTTGAAGGGGTAGAGGTCCGATTCACTGCTCGCACTAGAACACCACTTATGTAGAGTCATGCCACCTCGAAGGAGTAGTTCTCCGAGTTCTTTCTTCAGTGCCATAAATTGGTTTATATCAGAAGCACCGGATAAGCAGTCATCCATGTAGAAATCCTCTAGTAGCACTTTTGATGCTATGGGAAAGTTTTCCCTCTCATCTTTAGCAAGTTGTTGAAGAGTCCTTGTTGCTAGGAAGGGAGCACTAGTAGTTCCGTACGTCACAGTCTTTAAGGCAAACACTTTGACATTCTCTTCAGGTCCTTCTTTCCATAATATTTTTAGATATTTTCTTTGCGAAGGGTTCATCTCAATTTGTCGGCACATTTTACTAATGTCCGCAGTAAATGCATACTGGTGTTTCCTAAATCTTGTAAGAATGGAAAATAAGTCGTCCTGTAGGACACCACCAGCGCACAATAGGTCATTTAAAGAATAACCAGTTGTGGTCTTAGCACTAGCATCAAAGACTACTCTAAGTTTAGTAGTGATGCTTGATGGACGTAAGACACCTTGGTGAGGCAAGAAATAACCATCATTACTGTGGTTACAGTTAGTTATTTCTTCCATGTGATTTAGATTCTTATATTCTCGTAAGAATTCCGAGTATAAGAATTTCATAGTTGGATCCCGATTTAGTCTTTTCCATAATTTATTGAGCCTTTTTGAGGCCATTTGATAGAAATCACCCAGACTAATTTTTTCAATCTCAGGCTTAAAGGGCATTTGTACTACATATCTTCCCTCAGAATTTCGATAATGAGTTTTTTCATAGTGCTCATTACAATAATTTAATTCCTCACTAATTGGGGAACTATCACACGTCACATTTTCTATTTCCCAAACTGACCTTAATGTTTTATCTAAGGTATTCATGCCTCTGGACAAAAAACAATGACTAGTTGCATTATTAATTTGGAAAATAGGTTCTATTCTACCAGCAACTATATATCCAAAACAAGTATCCTGAAGAATTAAACGACTATCATTTAGTCGAATTTTATCTGCTTTGATAAACTCGAAAAACAGTTCACAACCGAATAAGATATCAACTTTTTGTGGTATATAGAAGGTTTCATCAGAAAGTTGAATATTTTCTGGAATTTTCAAATCGGAAATATCTAACCTGGTTGCAGGTGAAAAATCTGTTATCTTTGGTAATACCATTAATTCGATATCCCATTGATAATTTCCGTTTAAGTTGGACAAACTTGTTGTCACCTTTCTGCTAGCATTTTGAGTTGAACCACAAATTCCACTAACAGGCAAGAATAATTTTTCTTTTTTTAATCCCAAAAAATTTGCACAATCGGAATTTACAATATTTATTTCGCTAGCTGAATCGAGAATTGCTCTCACTGGTACAAATTTGTTTTCTTTATTGAGAATGAAGACTCGAGCAGTGCACAAAAGAATCGACTTACGGTTTAAAAAAGTCGAGCAACAAAAACTTGTAGCCGTCTGTTCTACTTGCCTAGTTGAAGAGTGGGGAGAAGCACAGAGGGGAGTATCGTCCTCCTCGCGGCAGGAGTTGTTTTTTTGTTTATTTTTGAGTCGTCATGCAGTAAAGAATTGTGACTATCACCACACATGAAGCAGTTATATTTCGATTTACAGTTTGTATTCGGATGAAAAGATAAACATTTTTTGCACAGTTTATTTCTTTGAACACAATCTATACGATCCGAAAGTTTGAAGGATTTAAATTTAGAACATCGATATAGAGGATGGGATTCATCGCAATTTTGAAGAACACATTTTTTACTTTTGTTATGAGAATTCACAATTAGTGATTTTGGACGGGAAAAATTTTGTTTTGGCTTCACAAACTGCTTATTTGAGTTAGAGTTTACCGTAGTAGTACAATTTTTGCTTATACCCTCTAGAATGCGGGCACGATCTTCTATGAAATTTAAGAAACAATCAAGCGATAAAATTTCACTGGATTTATTTTCCATTTGGAATAACTTCTGTGATTCGGAATCAATTTTTCCTTCCAAAATATGTACTAATAATGCGTCAGATAAATTGTTTCTCGATAACTTCAAGTTTTCTAACGCTCTTAGATTTCTTTTTATAATGTCTACAAGATTTCTTAGTTGCCTTGGAGAGTCATTTGCTTTTCCGACTGATAATACATTTTTAATAAGCGTGTCTATAACAGCACGCTTGTTCTAGTAGCGCGTATCTAATGCTGAAAGTAAGGATTGAAAAGTATCTTGATTACTTTCAATGTGCTTTGCATCACCTTTTAAGGACGCTTTCAAGTAACAACATTTTTGATTGTCATTTAAACTTTCATTATTGCCTATGATAGACATAAATTGAGTTTTAAATGATTCGTACTCTTCACATTTACCCGAAAATTCAGGCAAGGGTAAACTGGAATTTTTAGTTTTGGTTTGTGGACAGTCATCGGCATATTGTCAGCATTAGGTGCTTTGCAATACTTAGTTATTAAAATTTTAAATTTTAAGTGCAGATCTTCGATTTCTTCTTCCATGTTGTAGATAACCTCCAGGTATTCTTCCAAGTTAGTGCTATCTGGTAAATCCAAATAGTCTGCTAGAAGCCTCTTCATTTGTGCTTTCAGTTCTAACACATTTTGCAGCTTTTGATTCAGAATAATTTCTGACTCTTCTGGCGTTGCTGGCGGTTCATAGGACTCCGCAGCTTTATTTAGCCTAGTTACTCTATCCCTGATCGTTCCGCGAAGGCGGTTTAGTTTTTGCAGCATATTTTTACCCATATCTCCGGGTCGCTCGGACCAAAAAATGTAGGATAGATCCGAGGGTAAATAAGAGCAGTGGACTCTTAATTAAATAAATTTATTGTAAACAAAAACATGAACGATCAGGACACAATTTAAATAAATTCTTTAGTAGTAACATTAAAGGAGAGACGTTTCTCATTCCCAAGGAGGAATACGACACAAGGGTCCGTTCGCTTAGGCGCTCCGAACGAGAATGAACTCCAGTCAACTTCGCACCCCCAAGGACACGAAAGGGGACAGCTAAAGTTCATTCAACTCTGCACCCTCAATGGCGCGAAACTCCGCGGCGAATGGAAGGACGCGTAGGCGTCAACAATATTTGTTGTGCAGAAACCATAGGATGGTCATGATTTGTTGGCAAGAGTCTTTCATCAGAAGCAAAGAACACTCATGAATCTTATCACGAAGGCAAAGATTTTTGGAGAAGTTAAGTGCCATATGTATATGATCAAGTGGCAGAACGAGGACTTCTTCATGCCCAGATTCTCATTTGTCTCATTACACGTTCACAAAGTGGATGACTCTATTAGTGTTAGTGCAGATATCCATAATCCACAAGAAGATACAGATCTGCTTTGCATTGTAACAAAGCAGAGGGTGCACGGACCATGAGGAACCATAGATCCACGTTCTCCATGCGTGAAGGATGGAATTTGCACAAAGCGTTACCCACGGTATTTTTTGAAACAAACACAAACATGAAAGGAAGCATATCCACTATATCGTCGGATGAGGGATTACTGCAGTGATCAGTTTTCGAGGATTATAAGTGTCTGTGGACAATACTTGGATTATACCGTACTGCCCTCTGTTAACAAAAATTTTGAATGCACATATCAACGTAAGAGTATTGCAACTCTGTGAAGTCTATCAAGTACGTCAACAAAGGATCCGACACGGCTGTGTTTGAACTCACCAGTGGAGATATTTACCTAAATGAAATCCACCAGTACCAAATGGGGAGATACATCAGCAACAGCGAAGCAGTATGGAGAATTCTAAACTTCTCGATTCACGAGCGACACCCCACCGTGATTCATCTAAGAACCCACCTTGAAACTGGTGAGGGAGTCTACTTCACGACAGAAAATGCTGCTCAGAGCACCCAAGCACCTGAGGAAACAATACTCACATCTTTTGTTTTGATTAGTTTTTAAAACTTTATTTTATTTCATGCTGGGTATTTTTTCATTTTGTTGAAGTCAGTATGCCACGGGCATAATGACTTAATATCCTAATACATTTTGCTTTCATATCTTATTTTTGTGGAATCTGCAAACCAAGCTCTGAGACATTACGTATATTAATCTTTTAACTCTCCATATAAAAAAGGCAATGTTTGTGTGTATGTGCAATGTTTAGACTAAAATATTGCACGTACAGCCCTGAAATTTGGCACACAGGTGGTCTGATTGTGACACAATGCACCTCGAAGCCAGAATTTTAAAATTCGATCTGGAAATTTTTTTTATTTAATATTTTGTTGAGGAACCTAAACATTTTCTGACAAATATTAGATTGCACAATTACTGCTTCCAGATTACCTCTTTTGGTACAACAAAAGAAATTACAGAGTCCGGGTGTAGGGATGACGAATATTTGACGAATTGTTATTTTCTACGCAATATCAAAAAATCACAAATACCAGTGATGAATACTACTGTCAGAAAGGTGTGTTTCAGTCATTTAAATAAAATATAACGCAAAGTGTTTTTTATTTTAATTCCATTTCTCTTTAATATAATTTTTGCGAGGTTTCATTTTTAGTTCCCTATACTGTCAACAGATGGCGCCATCAAAAGCTACTCTAAAAACTCTCACATATATACGAACTACCTTTACCATACAGGGGGGCATCACCACACTCCACTAGGTGGAAGCAGAGTCTTCACGGTGATCTTCCAGATAAGCAGATCACACTTCACCGCGCTGATCATCCTACCCCACTTCGTCTCTTATTATATCACATTTCGCACTCCCCCCATCGCTATATAAGAAGTCTTTCTGTGAATCACTTCTCCTGTTCTGATATACGTTCTCGAATGATAACGTCGCTTTTGTAATTCGAATGTCTGTCGGGAACTCAAAGGAGAAGGTATTCATTTTTCTCTTTGATTGACATAATAGATGTAATTGTTGACAAAAGAACAGTCGCGTTAAAGATCCCATACTGTGATTGCACCGAAAACTGTGACTGCGACGTCGAAGGATGACTTCTGTGATTGATTACTTTTGATTGTGACCCGTGAACTCAAGTTCCAACGTCTCTTTCTATAAATATCCAAAAGAATTTTTGCTGGCGCCATCTGTTGACAGTATAAAGAACTAAACATTAAAACTTAATAGAAAGTATGCATATTAAAAAGAAATACCAATTTCTTGTTTAAATTTTTTAGAACACTTTACTTATACTGAATAACACTTTTTGAAAATTATAAGTGTGATTGAAATAACAGTTATTTATAATAGATAGTTAAAAATAGCGATGGCAAAAATATAATGTTACACAAAAAATCGTGGATTATACATCCCTATCCTGGTGCATGCCGACATTTAAGGTTCAGGGTAAAGTTTATCACCACATCGGGAGTCTGTGCCCTCTACCAAATGAAGAGCCTATATTTCTTCAAATATATTTCGTAGGAGATGGTCCCAAAAGGCAGAGCAGAGTTGCAAAAACTTTCCGCAAATAAGACAAGACATGGTACTTAAATTGCAAGATATGCTGCTACGTCCAGAGCTTCAAATCGGCCATGAATAAGATCAGCCCTGAATCCAAAGTGGTAATCTTAGCAGATGAATCCCCACATGGTGAACATGAAAGGCGTTTTAATACACTAGCAAAAGATGAAGTGGCTTGAGTCATGGTATGAGAACAACATAGAGCAAGAGACATAATTTTAGAAGTAGCACTATAAAGAAAATTCCTGATACGCATAGGTCTTACGATGCACTACAATATCCACTCATATTTTTGCAGGGGGAGGATGGATATCAGTTTGAACTCCGCCAAAGAAATCAAATGACAGGAAATCACAATAAAGAAGATTTCTGCTATGCAGTTCTACGCGTGAAGAATGATGCAACACATTTCAGATTTCAACATTTTACTGAGAAGCAAGGCCTTTCTTCATTAATTTATCTTTGATATGTGTGCCAAGATAGAATCGGAAAGGCTGTTGTACATACAACTAAATCAGAGGACGCTGAGAGTGGACCAGTATGCACATTTGAGGGATGCGGTTATGAATGAAGGAAATGTTGCCGACATCGTTTGTCTTTCCTTCCAGATTTACTGGAGGTCCCAGATACATGCACGAGCGTACTCAAGATGCCATGACCTACGTGAAGAACCTCCTAAATGTTTTCAGGTTCCGAGAACAGACATGATAATACTCATTACCTTCGGGATATTTCGAAACTCCGCCGATGAAACCTAGGTTCAGGATAATTCGGTGACCGGCCACTCCACATCCGGCGTACTGAAGGGCGAAGGGCTGTCTTCAGAGCCGTCTACCCTTATGTTCGACCTTCTCTCTGTCTGCTCTCTCTGGGCGGGGGTGACGGTGATATCCTCCCACGTTTCCGTCGGCCAAGATGGAGGTAAAAGGAAAGTGGCACTTGCGATTGGAATTCCGATGGCTGTGTGCAAGACGCTGGACGTGTTCTTAAGAAGGTCCTGCAAGAAAAAAAGAAAAGGATAAGTCTTAATGATTTCTTGAACCTGCAAGTGTGTTCTTTCCTCGATTTTCTCGCATACTTACACAATATAGAGCTTTGTTTTTGTTTCTTTCTACAGAGTTTGCATCCGACTCCGAATTTTGCGTATATTAACACGATATAGTACGCTTTGTGCTTCGTATTATGAAGAATAAAACCTAGTATGCCCTTTGGGCGTCTTCCTCCCGAACAATTGGGTGCAAAATTTCATTCAAATATACAAAATCTATTCAAAATTATGCTAGTTGTCTTGTTCACGAGATACACTGTAAAAAAAATCCCGTAAAATTTACGGTTTTAAGCTGGCAGCTGGATTGGTTGTGCAAAACCGTAAAAGTTACGAAGTAAATCCGTAGTCACAACGGTTTTTTACCGTATGAAATCAAGTTTTCTCCGTAAAAATTAAGTCATCGAAGTAAGTGACGTCATCGACTGAGTTGAGTTGTTTTTCTCCTTCTGTTCGAGTTGAGTTGAAATGTGCTGATGTGTATTATCAATTAGGAATATTAGTTAATCAAGGCTTAATTATTAATTAGTTTAATCAATATAATTTTTAATTAAACTTACTTGGACGATTTCGATGCAAGATAGTGACAAAACTTCTAACTCCTCCGAGCCGGGGATAGAAACCGCGTTCATAGAAATAAAAGGCAGTCGCTCTAACCACTAGACCACCGGAGACTTCATAAAATGAAGTAAAAATAATCTATTTGAGTTTTAAAGTCACTATAGCTCTAGCGGCGCCACCTAGTGGTGTAAAAATCAACTATTGCCAGAACACGTGTTTTAAGGTTAGCTTCCATGAGTGACAACAGGTTACTGCAACATGTATAAACAATAGCGGAGATGGAACCCTATTAAATACATGAAATCAATGCAATAAAATTACATTTAAGAAAAGGGAAAGTTATCGTACGGAAAGCCATATGACGAAAAATAGAATTTGAATTGACGGTTTTAAACCGTTTATGGCTGGAGCGGAAAACGGTGAAAAACCGTTTTGTCAACAAAACAGCTTTAAACCGTCAAATATACGGAAAAAGTCCGGGTAAAAAACGGATATTTTTTACAGTGTAACATGGGCAAATCGTCCCCCCCACATGCACGCACCCACACAATATAAGGAAATAATAGGAAGATTGGAGATCTCTATATCGTTGTCGTTCAAACAGAAGTTACAAAGTCGACGAAAACCTTTTGACGAACTACTACAGGCAATTAAAATTAGCAGTTAATTATCTAATTATAGAAACCTATAATCTAAACATCAGCAAATCACCGTAGGGGCTAAAAATTTGCTAAATAATTTTAAATACATATAATTACAACTCAAAATTAATTAAGTTTAAACTGACTGCATCTCGAAATTCTTGTTTAGGACTTAGCGACTTTTGCTTCAATGATGAAGATATTGCGTAACCCTTGGATTACGGTACCGGTCTTCCACGAAGCGTAATCGTTGGATAAAAAAAAGGAGTATATCTGAAATCATTTAAAAATGAGATAATAAAAGGAACTACATTGCACCGCAAATTTCTATGGTGCAAACACACTCTTTGTTTCGATGTAAAGTTACCCCACTTCAGAAACAATTAATTACAGCTTTCAAAAGGTGGTGGCAGATTATTGCTAGAGACTCCAACGCAAAACTTTCACTGTACGTATGAGAAAATCATATAAATGCTTTTCTATGACGTAACTGAGCCAGCTTATTTAATTTTCATTTTATTGGACTTAATGCAACATCTTCGTGTATTTTGACCATACCATTATGATTCATAAATTTTATTTGCTGCATTTCATTTCTTAAATTGATTCATTAATATTATTTTAAATTTTATTCTTTAACTTACTTTTGACACACATTTTATGTGATTTCTGCATACATTTATCTTGTGAACTATGAATTCATTACTCTTTAGGATTAAGTTGATTTTATTGCATTGTTTTAATTTTGCTATGGATTATATTTCAGACAGATTCAATGCGATTTCAGCTTTGTTTATGTATTACAATTGAAATATAATTTTCACTCTTCTTGAAAACTAGAGCCAATTTAACGAAAAGAATGCGAGAATCAGCACCACGAAATTACCCTTAAATCAATTTAATATTATTGTCAAAAGATCAATGATGACCAGTATAATGTATCAGAATTTATTGTAACTTATTTTAAATTAACATCATATATTACATAATATCATAAGGATACTTCAGTTATTCTTACACTGCCCTAATCTTGAAAAAATGAACGAAGCTTTATCAATGTTATACTTTTCATTTTGGTCGATAACAATTTGAATCTTATTTGGAACTTCATTATCTCACATTCAACATTTTTTAAACATTATCAGAAAAAAGAATAAAGCTGATATCTCTTCACCATTATCATTGTGCCTCTTAGCATTCAAAGAGTTTTGTGAAAACATAAATAAATGATAATCTGATGACACAGCTTCTAGGGTTCGTGGTGGATGTAGCAGTACTTCCCAATTAATCACCAATCATGTTTTATTACGAGCCACTAAAGTTGTGCATTATCTTCCCTTCTCATGAGAAACAAGAATACAAAACTAATTTTATATTCATGACATTTTCCTTTGTTTATGGTATCTAATTTCACTATTTTTTTTAACATGTAACTAAAAACTCACAATAACCTTCCACCAAACTAATGGCATAATTTTACTTTAAAGATTTTCAGCTCTCTTTCTAATTTGTTCTGATTGATCACTATTTCTCCGAGATATTTTCAACTTTTGTGGCAAACAATTCATCTCTCACAGCCACTTATCATTCGTTTTAAAAACAGATCGTTTTCAATACGTCTGTCGAGTAAACCACAGACTTCATACGCTGTGTTCATTAATTTATTTCAATTAATATGTGTAGTGGGGAGCGATCCCCCAGGGCAGGGAAACCTTACCTTCCGTCACCGGCGAATGTCGTAGGATCGCCGAGAAGGGAGATGTCACGCAGCTATAAGGGGTCGTGAGGAGCGATCCGCCCTCGGCATAAAGGATCACGTGTCGAATGTCTTAAGACAATCCTAATTAGGATCGCCGAGAAGGGAGAGGTCACGCAGCTATAGGTGTTCTTGGGGAGCGATCCGTCCAGGGCGTAAGGATACCTTATCTGCCCTCAGCGGCGAATGTCGTAGGATCGCCGAGAAGGTCACGCAGCTATATGAGTCTTCGGCAGCGATCCGTCCGGGGCGTAAGGATACCTTATATGCCCTCAACGGAGAATGCCGTAGAATCGCAAAGAATTTGAGAGGTCACGCAGTGGTGTAGGTATAGGGGTCGTGGGGAGTGATCCGCTCAGGGTGGCACTTCGAAAGGGGCGGCAAAATCAGACGTGTAGGGAAGCAATTCATTAACTAAGTAGAGCAACAGCACTAGTTCAGTCATTGTGTACATAAAAAATAACTATTTTAGTTAATTAATATTCGTGTTCTTTTCGGTAAATTGCCGGTTTGTGTAAGAAAGCATGGTGGTTGACGTGCGATTTCGCAATCTGTCTGGAGAGATCTAGGGTGTCAAATGACGAATTGCGTTATTAAATCGTATTTTTCCCCTGGAATTTTTAAAAATTTTGTTTATGTAACTTGTAAAGGAAGGGTGGCATACTGAAAGTTCACCTCAGACAGCAAAAGTTGTAGCTACGCCACTGAGGTCACGTGGTTTCTGAGGAGAGGAAGCGGAGAGAGGGAAGTACAGAAGCGGTCTGATCTCCGGCCAGAGAGCAGGGAATGTTTTGTTCGCCGTGAACTAAATGAACTCATTATTTCAGGTCTGTATTTTTCGGACAGTGTATTAATTCCTGTTTGTGCACAAATTTAAATTTAATTAGAATACATTTAGTCCAGAAAAAATATATTTACACTCTAAAAAAGTTTTTTTCTGATTTTTCTTCATTGGGTGATCACTTGAGACATGTTTTGAAGCAAAATTTGATTTATACAGTAATTTAACAATAAATTATCTTTGTACGAAATTTTATGGGAAAGGTTTCTCATAAGTGAGGATTCTATGCATTGATTTATTTCATTACATTTTAATAATAAACTCACTGTGGCGTAATATTTGGGATATTTATTAATATCCTTGGGTGGAAATATACAAAAAATATTGAAATTTAACAAGATATAAAATTTTTTCAAGCAAATTAACCATTTACAAGTTTTTTTAGATCCTTTTTGTAATAATCTAAATATAATCTTTGTAAGGTGTTTTATAAATAAACATCTATTATAAATAAATATCTATCTATTTCCACACCTTTCCTAGTAAGGTAATTGTTTATTATCATTGTAAGGTTTACATATATTGGCAAGAAAACCAAAGTCATTCAATTGGACTATAGAAACTGCTTCGGCCTTTTCCTCATCATTAGAGAAAACCAGAGGCCTTCCAGGTTTCATTACACGAAACTGCTTTCTTCTATAACAAATTGTTTGCTTGGAGATAAAACAAACGACTTCTTAGTCTTTAAAGAATGCACTTACCTGGTGAAAAGGCATTAAGGAAAGCTTCTAGGGTTTCTAGAGAGTAATCCATATACTTACTATCTCTAAACACTCTTTTATACATCTTAGACATATCTGGTACAAGAACAAACATTGTTATTTTTTATTTATTTATACTAAAAATATGGCAAAAGTAAATTAACCCAAACGGGGCTTCATTTTTTCCGCACATTTCTATTGTGCAAAGAAACTATCTGTTTCGGTGAAAAGTTACCACAAATCAGAAACAATTAATTGCAGCTCAACTAAGAAGTATAATTGACATTCAAAGCAACAGAATGAGAGTCGAGTTCATTGTTTTTCACACTGAAATGCGCCTACCTTCAGAAATGGTGTACTTTGTTCACTAGAGACAGATTTCTCAAAACTGAAATTTTCATTTAAAAGCTGGTTCAGTGTTTTCTTCCTTCAGTAACTTCCTGAATGAATTTTATGTAGGTTTAATTAAAAAAATACATTTGTCAATGCTGTCAACAAACGAGAAAAATTCGTCAAACCCATATACCTAATCATTGACCTCTTTTTTTAATTTCCAGCATTAATTTTATAATGTTGCAAAGTTAGCTCCGCTGGTGCAAAGCAAACCCGAATTACGCTAGTAGAAGCTTCCATTTTCTAAAAAGCATGTTTCATTGCAGCTTTTGTAAAAAGTAAAAGAAACGATGAAGATGGTGGCCGTTGCAATGTTTGGCGAGTCTATGGCAGTGGCGACTCGTGTTATTTAATATTGGGGGTGCTGTAACTTTTCATCCTTCATTGCTCATGATGCATATTTGCACCACTTACATTTTGTGTCTTTTTTCATTAACTTCGAGTAGTTTTATATTTCAAGAATAAACTTATAACATCTTTCTCTTCTAACAGAGAAGTATGTTAACAAATTAATTTTAATAAAAAAATTTAAACTCGAAATTTGTTAAACTGAAATTTCAAAAACACTTGTATAGTAGAAAATTTCTGAAATGTATTTCATCACCATTTATAACTAAAAATTATCGAAAAAATCCTTTGGATTGCAAGAAGTTTCATTCAGATTTAATTACCATAAAAAACTTTTTCGATTATATTTTTGATTATCATTAATTTTCCTTCATTTTCTTACTTATTTTCAAAGATTTAGCACGCGAAAAAATTTTCCTCTGTGGTAAAATGTTTGAAATTCTGTTTCTAGCTCAACTGGTGCTGCCGAACTCGAAGGTTCCTCAGTTCTCCTTTACTTTATGTTACTTTTTCCTTTGCGCATAATCTTCGGGTAGTGAAAAATTAAGATAGGGAACTTGGTTTAATGCCTCAGTTTTTCCAAGCGGCTTATTTGAAGATCGAAATCGTTTAATGTAAAATTGCGTTAGATTCTTGATAGATTTTAATATTAAATGTGAAATAAAATATATTTACACAATGGAAAAAGTTGGAGATGCTGCAGCACAGCAGTCCCTACGCACAAGCCTCCCCTGGTCCATATTGAATTTAGCATCATATAAATATGTGAATCATTTTGGTAATGGCGTGACCTTTAATTGTAAAATACTGATGAAAGCAGAGATTTAATTGTAATTTTGTAAATACTGATGAAAGCAGACATTTAATTGTATTTTTGAGAACACTGATGAAAGCTGACCTTTAATTGTAATTTTGTGAACATTGATGAAAGCAGACATTTAACTGTAATTTTGTGGAAACTGATGAAAGCAGACATTTAATTGTAATTTTGTGAACACTGACGAAGACAGAGACTTGTGTAAATAATTCGCATTCGAAATAAAGAAGAAAAATGACTATACCTTTAACGACTGTGACGACATGCAGATCTTAGATTTTTTTCTTTTTCTTTTGGAAGCGATGTGTACTGTTCACAGAACTACGTTTAAAAACAAATATTGCGTCATTTACTGGTGAAGCCCTGGAAGTACCCTTTTAGTTTTTCGAATGCTCTCAACCTCAGTTGTCACTGATTAGATGGCTTTAAAATAGAGTAGTAATGAGTACGAAAGAAACGGGATTTCTATAGACAAGTTAATGAGTGCTAATATTTATTTATTTTCTTGATTATTGAATCCAAACTTTTTCTTATTCTTGAATCTCTTCTTGTCTTGAATCTTATGTTTATTTATTTCTTAATTATTGAATCGAGACCTTTCTTTTGTGTGTCTAGCTCGTAAATAGCTCCTACAGGCGACCGGTTTTAATTAATAATGTGGTTTGGAGAAAAAGTTACTAATTATGAATTCTCGAATTTAAATTTTAGCATAACCTCCAACACATTTTCTGGTGTTCTGTGGCTGAATCCTCAAACCACTTCAAAGGCTTTTACTTAAATAATAAGTCGAGATATTTTTTAAAAAAATTATCAAATTTGTGATAGAGAAAAAGTAACGTAAATAATTGAATTAAAAAATTAAAATGATGAATTTTACTCTGTACCAAAAAAAAGGCAAATATCCTTTCCCTGAAACCGAAAATATAAAAATGGAGTCATAAAGAAAATTTGAGAGTAATTCCTTATGATAAATTCGATTGATTTAAAAAGATACACTCGATAAAGATAAGACTCACTTCTATCTTCTTTACAATTTCTTTTCCCTCTTCGCTACGAACATTCGGTGCGAACGAAATCAATACATTCTGGTAACCTTGATCATCAACTGTTACTTGAGCTTTTACTGTCGGTCCACGGAAAAATACTCCAACAAACACACCGTAGAATCATTTTTTAGATGTTGGAGTTGCAAACTATTATTACTCAAAACCTCAAAACATTCGCACATTAATGCAAAAAGAAATGACGCCTGTCTTGAAGGTTTCTTTGCGCGTTGATATCAGACAGAATCCAAAGATAATACACAGGTGCGCCTTTTTTTATCAGCATAAGTATCTGAAAAAAAGAAAAAAAGGAAAGGAAAGGTTTGAAGTGGATGCATCTCATTTTTTTCAATATAGACGAGACTTGGAAAAATATTTGCGTTGGGAAATATTATGATGAAGGAAACAGTAAGAAAAATGGCTGAAGCATGTAGGATAGAAGCACTTACTCAATGGAGTAGCTGCAACTTTTGCCGCCGGGGCAAACTTGCAACCCGTCGCCCTTCGTTTGTAAGTTACATAGGACACATAAACCTCAAAATAAAAAAAGATACAAATTCCAGGAAAAATAACATTTAAATGGCGTTTGTTGTTAGCGAGGTAAGGCTGAAAATTTTTCTTCATTAGTTGGAGTTGGTTTTTTAATTTTTATTTCTTGAGGATGTTCCTTTCTCTACCGTTCCACTACAAGATTTTTTGGGTCAATTAAGGGTAATTTTTAGACCAATGTCAGCATCTTAAACAGAAAAAAGTCCCAATTAAATCTGTGCTTTTTGTTTGAATTGACGATGTATGAAAATCCAGATTCCTCCATTTTGTTCTTTCGCTTTGTCTTTACTTTGTTCTATTTTATTAGTAATGTAATTCGTCGGTTGTCACCCTCGGACTCCGGAGATGAAAATTGGTCTCTCAGTAGGGCAGGTGCTTCAGTTCCGACGGTTCTTATGTTGAGAGGTAGCTGAAAGAGTGCTGTTTCAATTAATGTTTCCAGGCAATTACGTTTTATGTCTCTTTACGGCCTCCGGGAAACTTACTTTTTGGACGAACCAAATATGATATATATCTACAACTCTAAGGATAAAACCATTGAATAAATTTAACCCTTCTAGTTATTGTGATATCGGTTCACATGAATACGGACAGACAGACTTCCTGCAGACGGAACTCGACATTAAGGCGATGGAAGTCCATAATTTTGGTGTGATGAACTCCCAAGTTTCATCCATCTATCCCGTTGCGTTATCGTGTTCTCAGACAGATGAACATAGTTCTAAAAATTATTTTTCCGGTCTCGGGGATGTCTGACACATGGAGATTGATCAAAATCTTGAGGGCGAATTTTTCGACGATTATAATACTTTCTTACTGTATATTTCGTATACGGGAAGAAAGAAAAAAGTCGCTCTATTAACCCCTTTAAAGCCGACTTTCACACGGGCGTGCTAGCTGCTTCGATGCATTGAGAGTGAAGTCGTCTTCAGAGGGTTAAATTCTAAAACACAGTGGCGGCGACTCGGGGGAGGGGGCGAGGGGATAACTGCTACCCACTTTATGCGGGAGAAAGCAAATTTTATTTTGTGGCTCAAACCTAGAAATTATGAAAAAGAAGTGGTCGGAGGGATATGGTGGCGGAAGGAGCTGGCGTTGGGAGGGGAGTCGGGGTCAACCGGTCCCAGAATCACCCTATTCTCCCTACTGCTGGTTCACGATGTCTTTGGCAACGTTTGATAGGGCAGTTAGCATCGCTTCGCTGTTTTCAATCCTTTTTCCGTAGACGTCCATTTCTTTAATCCTGGTTGCAATCGTCGCCTCTTTGCTTTCCGAGAGAGCTAATTGCAGCTTGACAGTTCTGGACATACTGTTGGTTTTGATCAATAACGTATTCAAAACGTGCTAATTCTTTGCGATGATGTAATTCAGGGTCGGGCGGATTTAGCTCGTTTTTCATGCTATCCTCTGTATATATTCTAGCAGAATCAATCGCCTCGGCCGCCATTAGCACTCACGCCAGGTTGGAGTTTGTCTAGAGAGCAGACCGTGAAGGGGAAAACTTTTACTGATTTTTTTATCAGTTTAGTAAATTTTTACCCTTACTAATTCGCTTTAATAGAGCTCGTACTGTTAGAACATGATAACTTATTAAGCATCACCCTCTTAGATTGTTCTTTTGTGGTTATTTTAAGCTATTTAATTGATTATTTTCCTTGTGAAAAAATCTTATATGCTGAGTTATAGCAAAAAAGAGACGATGGGGCAAGTTTACATAGTGTGTAATAATAATCTGTTGACCTCTTATTACTAGTTTTTATTCACTGTATTAATTTTTCAGTTTAAAAATTATTCGGAATTATAAAAAGAAAAGTAAAAGAAATTAAAATATCCACCCACAAGTGATGAAGATGATAGTTCCACAATCTTTGAGAAAGGTAGCTGCGGCTTTTGGATTTAATTTCAAAACAGTTTCCACCTACGATAAAAAATTCAATGCTCCAGAAGAACCTGTACATCCATTGGGGGGGGGGCTATGGAATTGGAACCAGAATCTCGAGCAGAGAGTTTTTAAAGAAACGCTTTGTTCTGAAAGAAAAGTTGGAAAATTTTGAGCATATAAAGAAACAAAAAAGCAATAAAACTTTTTTACTCTGATAAAGAGCATGACGATGAAAATTTTCTGCGTATTTACCGCTTAAAACCATACGAAGATTCAAGATCTGGAGAATAGTAGATACAATGCACCAAATATAAGAAATGGGCTCATGAGGACTGTATTACGACATGAAATTCAAAAATTTTTGTTTGCATAAATTGTGAGAGCGATTTCGAAAAAGAAGAGAATTCACCATAATTAACGTTTGTAATCTATTATGTACTTTGTGAAATAAATTAGGTTTCTTTGGATTTAACTTTTGTATTTTAATCACAGTAAGCTTTGTATTTAATCATTTTCAGTGGTGTGTAAACGTGCCCCGGGCATTGTGTTATCTTGCCCTGGTCACGAAGCAAATTTACACAAGTGACATCATGGTAAAAAAATAACATAACTAAAAAAATATAATAGTTGAAGTTACTTAAAATTATGCACCAGATGTCTTAAAGCCTAACTAATCAATTAGCAATGAAAACAAGAAAATTATTGTAATGAATAAAAATAGAAAAATGAAAGTTTTGAAAGTGTGTAAAATGTACCCCATCTCCCCTACTACAGTAAAACCAAGTCGAGGTTATATACTTGCTGTGACGTAAAATAAGTCATAGTCAGCTGACGTAGGAATTCGGAATACTTATTTGCTGCCAACACAGTCACTGAGAATCACGTGTCTTACCTCTCCGCCCTCAACCAATAGCCGCTTGGCGAACTCGGTGACGTATTCTTGTTGAGGAGAGCACGCGAGAGGAACGGAGACTTCTCCCCGGCGATATGTTTGCTGCGAACGAATAAATATATTTTATTTATTTAATTTTTGTCGAGTGTTCCTTCCAAGCCTGCACATGAATACTGATTTCAATCTTCATTGTCGGTTCAACCTCGACAAACTAAAAACACTGGTGTAGAGGAAAAGCTTTTAAAACTTGCGGTCTTTAACCTTTTATACTATCGCAATGTATTTTAAAAGTGAAGATTTATTTTAAACATTATATTATTAATATATTACGTTACAGAAATAATAAATTTTGATAATAAAATTTTAAAAGATTGTGTTTACAGTTTTGCGAGACATAAACGCCGAAATTTACTGTGTACAAACGAGGTTAATATATCACAAAGTTTGTATGAAACTTGACTTAAGCGTTTTACAAGACAATTAGAAACAAAAAAAGCCATCTTTTTATAAAACATTTAAAAATAAACTTGAAATTTAAATATTTTTTTTGCAAAAAATACATTTTTTTATTCATCGAATTTCCTGATAATTTTTGATGTTCTCTAAGCACGTTTATCTTCATGGTATATTTGAAAAGAACATTAATTTAAATAAAAATACATCGATAATTAAGGTGCTTGGTGCGTGCACGCATTGCATACTTGAATATACATGAATGTCCTACCGGCATTCAGAAAAGAGCGGTACGGCCCCTTTTCCAATTAATTCCATCTTTTCTTTACTTTTCTAACATAAACACCTCGTTTTCCTCACATTGATATATCCAAACACATTTGTCTGAGTGTGACACTCATCTTTCTCTCACATTCTTGGTATTCATTCACTCATTTAGTGCTGTGCAAAAATAAGGATGGTGTGTCATTGAGATATCATGATTATTGAATGTTTACCGAAAAAGACTGACTGTTAGGATGATAATGGAAAACCCTTTTGAAAAGCATTGCTTATTATGTGTTCTTAATGTCGATAGATGTGCGGCTAGCTTCAAATAAGAGCACAGAATTTGATATATATTAAACTTAATATATATATATATATATATATATATATATATATATATAT
>BGPR01001663.1:98692-113990 GCA_013235015.1 Araneus ventricosus | reverse complement strand
TATATATATATATATATATATATATATATATATATATATATTAAGTAATTTACCGCTAACAGAAGAGCGTGCTGTGCCTCATGTTATAAACCGTCTTGTCGAAGTACAACTACTGAAAGTTCTATCGGACTGCATATACTTAACTAATACACTCAGCGCCATCTATACGCAGCATTCTTGAATATATTTAGCAGATTCATATTAATATGCAAAAAAATAAAGATTATAGATCTCAGAGATGCATGAACATTATGTGATCACAGTTCTTAGAGAAGCCCCTTAGACAGACGCTTCCTTTTTCTTTTCGATTATCTGCCACGCCCACTGAAGTCCGGCTAGAATCTGGTAGTCGGCTAAAACGGCAGAATTTGCCATTTAAAAAAGTGGTAAATTTATTAAATAGTGTATTAAATATTTGAAAATCTAATTTGAATTTTAAAATAATTTTACGGCATTATCTCTTTTTTGTGTTAGTCCATCACTAATCCATCCACATGCCAAATTTGTTCCCTGTAAGCCATTCGGTCTGGGCGTGCATAAAGAACAAATAAAATTAACATACATACATACTCAAAAAATTTCTCTTTTATATATAGACATTACAAACAACAAATATATGAAATTATTTTTATTTGCCAAATCCACGAATGATAAAACTAATATCCTACACTATACTTTTTTAACAATAAAAAGTAACAATTAAATACTGAAAAATAAAATATGGCACCTTGTATTTAAAGCTTCACAATTAAATTAATTTTTGGATCTGAGCAAACAGATCATAGAAAAGGGCTCCTTCGATATCATTCTTTGATTCTATTAAACGGCTAATTTCTGCAGATAAATTTGCCACAGTTTCTTCAAATCTCTTTGACAAATTTGTTTTTCTGGAAAGCTCCAAAACGTTGGCAATGGCATTTTTATCGTCAACACCATAATTTTCCTGAAAATAAAGAAAATTTGTCGAGAACGGTATCCACATTGAAATTTATTTGGCAACTACACACATATGGAATATGAGAAAGTGAAAACGAATTCAATTGTTCAGTGTGCAAATGCCCAAGTAACATTTTTTTATATAATAAGAGTGTCAGCGTTACTATCATTCTTAAACAGAAAGGTTTTCGGCTTGTAAGTAATGAAAAGAAAAACTAACAATCCCTTCATGCCAACTTAAAAAATCTTGATAATTAATCTGTTTTAAGCCGATACCTATATCATCGAGATTAATCTTTAAAAAATCTGAATACATCTAACTATACAAAATTTAGCTTATATTATCAAACATTCATGGAAAGACTGACCGAGTTCATGGTCACATGAGAAAATTACACAAGTTCGCTTAAAGTGATAAGGTTACATCCAAATTTACTTTGTAATCTATATATATATATATATATATACTACATCTATACTAGATTTTTTAAAAATCCTAGGTAATTTAACAATTTAAAATTCCCCATATGCTGGATTATTCAACTCTCATGTTTTGTAACGAAATATTATATAACACATATAAGCTTAACCAGTCTTTCAGAGAAATATACTGAAATAAAAGCCTTAAATCTCCTAGATTTCTGATCTACCAGAAAATAACAAAACCAAGAAATCTTTTCATCAGTCTCTTCGACAATTACTTAAATAAGACCGAGTCTATCGGATTACTTGAACTCAAAATTTACATCTAAGTTCTTTACACAATATATCTTAGGCTAAAAATATAAACATTTATACGGTCTAACGGGAAAAAATATAAAAGGAGGAAATTTTATTTCCTAGATTTGGGCATCTACCGGAAATGTACCAACAAATAACTTTCTCGATATATTCCTAGAAAAATTTCAAGAGCCTTTTTCTACAGCCTGGAGAGGATTGAATAAATGACTACTGAGACCTTTGTCGATAATTTCAAATTTTTTTTATATTTTACTCCGCTGAAGGGGAGTTGGTTTGGTGTTGGCGAAGCTGCTTACATCATGTGTTTTTTCTTGAAATTGAAGGTTTCTTACAATTCGTCACTTGAGGGTGATATAGTCAGAATGCCGAATTAAATGCTATATAATTCAAGTGCTATATAATATAAATCTAACATACTCCCGCCTTGAAATTTCGCACTTTAACACTCTTATACATTATTAAAAATTTACATATTACTTATCACAGTAGAAAATAATACAAAAAATATCACTCAAATTATAAAATATGATTAAATATACAGATTAATAATAAAAAAATGTGAAGTATTTCGCCTACTTACATTTATGCAAATAAGTTAGATTCTATATATAGATGCTGTTTACAAAATCATATATGCATATTATTGCAGTTAATTCATTGGTAATAAACAGAATTGATTAATTCCGCTTTTAACAAAACTATTTGAAACTTTGACTAGTACAACTCTTACATAACTATCAAAATCCTTTATGCTTTCCTGGATTCTACCTAATCTCCATTTGTATGGAGGAAAATCTGAGTGCTTTTGTGGAACCAGGTCAATTGGTTTCACATTATCTTTGGCAAACTGCCATTTGTATCTCAAATGTCGAGTTTCCAATTTTTCAGTTATTTTTTGCCATCTTGACAAATAATTATCTGATCTTTCAATTAATTGTGCCTCTGCATTTGAAGTCATTGGACGGCCAATTACAAAATGTCCTGGAGTTAAGGCGGTATAATCATGAGGATCTGCAGACAAGGGTCTACTATTTAGTATACTGTATATTTTTGTTGTTAATAATAAAAATTCTTCAAATGCGAGTTTGATCGAACCCACAGCACTTTTCTGGTCCAGATTTCCCATAGGGCCAACTTAGGTCAGCACTCTTCTCTTTCAGATTTCCCATAGGGACAACCTAGACAGCACTCTTCTGGTCCATATTTCCTATAGGGCAACCTAGGCCAGCACTATTCTGATCCAGATTTCCCAAAGGGTTAACCTAGGCCATGCCCTAGGCCGCATATACAAACACATATTTACAAATTTTTCAGTATCATTTTGGAAAGGTCATCTAAAATGATGTTTTTAAAATTTACATTCATTAAATTAAATGTATTGAGCGATACATTTTTTGTCTTCTGTGGACCTTATCGTCTCTTGCCCAGATGCTTCTTTGCACTGAATCGATTTAACCTTTTGTTTCCGACGGTACAACTGCTGTACCAGCAACAACTGAGGATTTCACTCCCTTATGTAAACTTTTCAGCTATGCCATAATCTCCTTATAAAATATCTGCCCTATTGTGCCGCACCGCATGGGCTCAGAAGATTTTGGCCGGCAGAGCGTGCAATGTTCTGGCGGCTTTTTTCCGATCGAGGCTTTCTTCGGATGTGGGGAATGAGTAAGCACAATCTATCTATCCTATTGAAATGCGACGTGTATGTATCTATGTCCGGCTATCTTGTCACGTACCGCTCAATGCAGAATCGCTCCGAAAGTACCAAAAGATGAAAAATAATCCAAGGAATCCATTTGGGCCTTTTAAATTCTGAAATTAAAGTTAGTTAAAATGATATTAATTAAAAACGTCAGAATGAATGAAATATTGTGCTACCATCTATCGGTAGCTCCTATTTTTCATCTGACACAACTGATGTTCTGGCATTTGGTTTGAATAAAAGTGTTTATTTTTTTCTTTCTTGGTTGAGTTTTGGAGTTTTGATTTATAAACATAGGAAAAAATCGGTTTTTTGCATTTTTTTCTTTCTTTGGTATGGTGTTTAATTTCGCAAGTTACTGTTCTGAGGTAATAAAAATACTAGATTTGAAAAGATATTTACGTTTGTTGGGGAAAATATGTATTCATTTTGATCCAGGTATTTTTTTCTCCATTATTATTCAAATACGGGCAGAAAGAAAATATATGTTTCTGGTGTTGAATTTATCAGTTTGGTGTACTAATAATGTTTATCGTTTCTGTTTCTTATTTCGTTTTATTTTTTTCTTTAGCAAAACAAAATATTATGCTACCCTGTTTTAATTTATATTCATTGGAATTCTTGCGTTTTCATTCAAACCATACTGTTTTAAGGTAGTGAAAATGCTAGAATTGAAAATTTTAATCCAACAAGAGAGGATTCAAAACAGATTTACGTTTGTTGGGGAAGCTTATTGATAATATTTGTTGAGAAAAAACTGAGGCGGGCATATGAAAAATTGTGGATCCCGAATAACACTGGTTTATTAGCTATAAAGTAATTAATAGGCTAGATTTTAAAGCTTTAATTTAACAATATAGTAATGAAAGGAGATTTACTTTTTTGGGGAAAGTGAGTGACAATATTTGTTGAGAAAAAACGGAACTGGCATATGAAAAAATATGGATCCTGAGGCCTCACGTGACCGCACTTCTTCTCTCCACCAGGGAATGACGCATTATTCGGAAAAGAAGGTTTAACGCCGGGTCACACAGCTAGTTTCATTTATAAAATGTACTCGATAGAGAACGAAATGCTTTTTTTTCCCGGCTTCATCATGTACTTTTAGCGACATATTTATTTTTCATAAAATGATTTCATTTATTTTGTAATATACTGTAATTAATTAGAGATGTCAACAAAGTTTACATTTAATGATAACCTCGCAATAATGAAAAAAATTTAAAAACTATCAAAGGTAACAGTTTTTTGTTTCTGTCTACCTTCAAATGCTGCTAAAGAAACAAATGTTAAATTATATTTCTTCCTAAATATCATGAAAGTGAAAAACTACTAAAAAGTTAAACTTTTTCAGATGTATTTTCATTTATATGAAATAAAGAATCTGGTCGAATAAAATACAGGAGACGTTTCCTAGATGTTTCTCTTAATTAATCTAAAATACCCTCAAGAAAAATATATGTAATTTATAAAAAAAAACATCAAAGATTGCATTTTGTTAAAAAAGACATTTGGACGAGGAATGATCTTGATTTATAGAACAAAGCAAAATACTCTTCAGCATAATAGTTTCGCTACTACAAGCATATAAATTAGCAGTTATACTAACGTATAGACGTGAATTAGCATGTAAGCGAATAAATTCTTCGTAAACCTTGCCCAATTTTACTTTGGCCGAATTATTTACATCCTAGTAAATTATTATATAAAGAATTTTTTTTATATAATTCAGTTATCGATTATATACAAAACTCTAAGATTATTTTTCAAAAATACAGCACATGCACTTAATAATGAAAATTCTCCGCAGAAAATTAAACTTTCAAAATGCTTATGAAGCCTTAGCAATACAATATTAAATACTGCTAATTATTTATACTACAGAATGTTGAAATTATAGCACGCATGCAAATATATTCTTTTTCAGAACGAAGTATTCATATTAAAAAAATAATTTTGTTTTTAAAATCTACGGAAAAAGAAAAAAGTGTATACTCTGTTATGCACAAAGTAAGAAATGAACGGTTTTAAAAATAAACACAAATAAGCAACTTGAATCTTAAATATTATACACAAACAGCTGCTTTGTTTATCAATCATATGCGAGTTAGAAGGATGAAAGTAAAATAAATTCAAGCTACAACGTTCAAATTTTAAAAGTTTATAGTTTCATAGCTTCAGCAATCTTTGAGAATTTAAATTTCAGACATCTTGCTCATCAATTTAATATCTTATTGCAGCTTTAGATTTGTAGAATCTATAAAAAATGGTTATAAAATTGATAAAGTTTTGTTCAATATACCTTCCAACTTTACAGTAGAAAAATCAGTTTATCGTAATTCATTCATGATCGTAATATTCAATTTAATATTTACTCCTAAATATTAGTAAAATGCGTTTAAAAGAAAAAAAAGTCAAATAAAATTGAGATACAAAGCCATTTCTAGGGTTCATAGGTCATAAAATCTCAAAATAGCAACCCGCTTGCTAAGGTGGGAAAAGATGAACCATTAACGATACAGGTGGTCGAAAGATAACAGGGTCGATTCAACAAATGTTGGAAACAGAAGGGGGAAGCATCTTCGAATTTTTCTGATAATATGCCCGTATTTAAAGGAGTTCCTCAGGATATAAGTACCTGAATCCTAAAGGTTAATAAGATCTGTCCACTTAAACGACCCTTCAAGCCTATTTCCGGGCAAAAGTGCGAACAAAGAAGCTCTAGTAGGTATGTTAGAAGATTTCAAGAAATTCGATGAAGTATTTTTGCAGGTGTTTATGCTATTTATAAGTAGTGTAATTTTGAATTAAAAATTTAGTTTGGTTCAAAGATTACAAAGATTGCATGCCAGCTTTGAAGAAAAAATTGAAATTTTTTCACATTTATTCTTTGGGGTGAAATAAAAAATACTTTTGAATAACTGCTGAATAATTCTTATATCTATCTATTGATAGAGGATAAACAGCAGCAAAATCCCGCAATTTTAAAATTTTAATATCTTTTGAACTTTCTAACTTGAAACATCCTACATGGAAAAGAGTGCTGCTCATAAGTGTGCAACAAACAAATTTTATACAATTACCTTTCCTTAAAATTACTATGATTTTCTCAAAAACTTTTTCATAATTATGAAATCCAGAGACAAGCCACATTCCTGATTTGTAATTAATACTATTTAATTCCACTTATTGAATGAATTAAATTCCTCATAGCATGAAAGTAATCGTGTGATCTTTGTTGAATAATTGTTTATATCTGTGATTTTTTCACTTATCACAGAATCCTTTTTCTATATATGTCGTAAAAATTCCAAATTATAATACCATATAATTGGCTACCGAGTACGGCAAATTTAGACGATTTTTTATGCTTTGGGCAACATGTTTAAAGTAGAAATGCTTTGCCTCAAAGCGCATCGACGAGGAACAAGTTACTGGACCAAATGCAGGAATAAGTTGCAGATAATGTACAAGAAAATGAAATTTAGGTGTTAGTTTAACAGTAGGAAATATCTCTTTCAAAAGATTGTGATGATCTTGAATCAAGTGTGACAAATAGTCACACTTGAATCAAGTTTGTCAAAATAATTTAAATCAGAGAACAGAAATTCGTGTTAATTCACGAATTGAGAAGACCATCATTAAAATTAATATTGTGAACATTGTATTTTCGGTACTGCTCCATTATACGCACTGCGATGCAAATGACAGTCGAAATCAGAAAAGGCCTGTTTCACTCTCAGCCTGTATGTCTCGATAGCATAGTCGTCAACGCAT
This sequence comes from Araneus ventricosus, assembly GCA_013235015.1. Taxonomy (NCBI): domain Eukaryota; kingdom Metazoa; phylum Arthropoda; class Arachnida; order Araneae; family Araneidae; genus Araneus; species Araneus ventricosus. The sequence continues at coordinate 106,834 of BGPR01001663.1, read as the reverse complement.
AGCGCTCATGAGCCTGCGTTCGCTTCTTGAATGGCAATATTTTTCCATGCGTGTCATCACTCGCTATCAGTACCCTTTTCTTTCTCCCATAATTCTCTCATCATTTTAGTATCACTTCAAGAGTTTAATTGATTTACTTTTAATCCTTCAAAATTAAAAACTTTGAAGAAAGCCTTTAAACAATGTTCTTCCTAAGACTATTCATTTATAAATTATCTTTATTTCGTACATGCATTAACTAGCAGGTATAATTTTTCACCAAGCCATATCTCTAAGATTTAAGGGTGATGAGGCCTGAGGTCTCAATGAACCGTAACTCCTCTCATCAACTACGAAGCTAGAATGCGCCAATTTGGCTGAAAATGCAAGGTGCGCATATAACGAAGAGCACATGCTCTGCGCGGGATTATCTGGTTTGTTTTTAATTTTCTTCTATCTTCAATAGTTTCTGAGATAACAGGTCTCAAAATTTGCCGCCATCTTGGATTTTATCCCCCTTTTCTAGTCGTTTCCGAATATCTAGGAAACTATTTGATTTCTATTTACATGTAATACAACAAATTAACTATCGTGAATTTCCCTACAAGTGCATACTTTTATTTTTCTTCCTGCTTTAATATTTCCTGAAATATTTTAGAAAAACTAAAAAAGAGGTGTGAAATCCAAGACGGTAGCAAACTTTGAAAACCATTATCTCAGAAACTATTAAAACTAGAACAAAAATAAAAACATGAGTTTTTAGGGAATTTTATGATCTGATTTTTTTGTACCACGTGTAATTTGAAAATCAAATGGTGTACGAGATATTCAAGGAAAACTAAAAAAGGGGAAAAACATCCAAGATGACAGCAAAATTTGAGATCCATGATCTCAAAAACTATTAAAAATAAAAGAAAAATAAAGGCATGAATTTGTAAGAATTTTCACGCTCTTTCATTTGCTGATATTATGTAATTGTAAAATTGATTAGTTTTTGAGATATTAAAAAACTTCAAAAGGGATTGAAAAATAATAACCCAAAATTTAAAAAATAATGACCCAAAATTTAAAAAATAATAACCTAAATTTTAAAAAATAATGACCCAAAATTTAAAAAATAATAACCTAAATTTTAAAAAATCATGACCTAAATTCAATTACATTTTTTTAGCATAGTAGGCGTGTCAAACTTGCTGCCAACAACGAAATCTTTGCGGCCTAACAAACATGACAGTATGCAACAAAAGTTTTAATAAAAATTTTGAAGCATAATTTTTAAAAATCCCAATTAATAACGAGACACACCGCTCTTTGGTGACCGATTACTAGTCGTATTACATCGACACACGATGTCCCCCACCAATAGCATTGAATATTTTAGCAGCCAAAAATTAAATAGTAATATGCAAATAAGCAAATGCATGTATTGTTTGTCCGCGACGAAATCTCTTCCCGCCAAGTTGTGTGGATGATGGAATATGTTATAGTTTTCAGAAATTCATCCACTTTGAGACCAATTATCTCTAAAAATGTTGAAGCATACATTTGTAGGAAATTGTACGGTCTTTAATTTTTAAAATCACATATGATTTGAAAATTAAATAGTTTTTGAGATATTCAAGAAAAACCAAAAAAGGGGGAGGAAATCCAAGATGGCGACAAACTTTGAGACACATCGTCTGGGAAACTATTAAAGTCAGATGAACAATAAAAACATGTATTTCAAGCGAATTGTACGCTCTTTAATTTGTTACATCAATGGTAATTTGAAAAAGAAGGGATGAAATCTTAGTAAAGCCCTGAAGACGTCTCTTAAGAAGCGACACTCTTTTCCCCATCGCCTGCGTGCCGCTTTCGATTTTGATTGGAAGTTGCCAGTCACATGGGTAAACAGCCGCCATATTGGGTCTTCGTTTGAATGTGTGTATCACGCTTTTAACATTATACTTGGAATACTTAAAGCAATTGAAGTCATTATTTTTAAGCTCTTCTATGGAGCATTTTAAACAGTTCCCTCAGTGCTGTAATTTGATAGTTAAACTTGTTAGTATTTTTGTCACTCACAGAATGCACTTTTTAATTAAAAAGAAAAATCGAGCTTTAGAGCTAAGGAAGGTAAAAAAAATGTTCTAGCAAGAGCATTGGCATGAGAATTGCCGCTTCAGAGATAAAATAAATTATTTTATATAAAGCCATATATTCAAGACCTACTATTAAAAAAATTAAATGTGAATATATATAATTGAGTATTCTAATAAATACATAATTCTGCACTGTGGTTTAAGGAGTAAAATCTTTAAATAACAGTAAGCATCCTTTATTTAAAGTATGATATAGATAATTGAAAAGTAAGTATTAAAACAAGCAGAAAATCCTATTGTAAGTAATTATGTTCTACTGATTTATGAATTATTCATATATATATATATATGTAATGACTTAGAAATTTTCCTATATTTAAGATAAATCCTTTTTAACGACAGTTATTTTTTAGTTACGAACTAATTATTTCTACTTCAATCCTATGATAAAAAACACTTCTACTCTAACTAGACTCGCAAGAGTCGCAATGCTTCTAGAGCCTCAACTTCGGTACTTTTCCCTTTTTGATATTATATAAACTCTCCGCGTCTGCGTAATTTCCTTTTTCGTAATCCTGTAACGCATTGAGCAGTTCACGCCGTTTTAGGCGTAATTCTCCACTCCTGGCCATGGATTTAATATTCCCCTAATCTTTTAAACGTTTAATCTTAATATATTAGTGAGTACTCTATAACTGATTTGATTTTGCTTATCTTCGAAATGTAATAAAATGTCTTAGATATTTAACGACTGCAATCTTCTTCAACTACCTCTACACTTCACTTAACGGAACAACGTTTCATAAATATATATATCTGTAATTATATATATTTTTAATTATATGTAAAAAGAATTTGCATTTATTAATTAATTTGGATCTCTAACTTGAACAGTTTAAGGCATTTGACTCTATTTGACATTTTTTTGAAAAATAACTTATATATATATTTTAATGTTATTTTTCAACTGCATATGTTTTAAAACTATGAAAATATTGTAAAATTAAGCTTTCAAAATAATATTTTTTTAAAAAACTGAGAAATTTGGAGAAAAATGACTAAAATATTTACCTTATGCTAACAGCCATAGACAAAATCATATTCTAAATATACACAAATCCTTGTAGGAGTACATTGTTATGACAGTTATCTGTGTTATGCTCTAAAATATTTCTTGTAATTCAAAATAGTTTTGAGATATAGCTGAACATAGTTACTAAACTGGTAATTTTTGATAAAAAAATGCTTTTTGTTTATATTTAAACACTTAAAATATTACTTGATTTTAGAATTGACCTTATATTATAGAGGAAAACATCAAACATACTACAGAAAACAATCTCGGAAAATTTCATATCAATACTTGAATAACGTTTTGAGAAATCATTGTTACGGTCGACAGTTTTCCTCAAAAATATCATTTCTCAGGAAACGCATTTAAAATTTTCATGCAACTCAAAATAATGCTTACAATTCGGTAATAAAACAGCTGTAACTCCATTTGTAATTCATGTAGAGTAAAAAGTGAGACAGTTTTAGAAAGCTTATTAAACAGGCTACAAAATTAAGTCATAAACAAAATTTTGATAATTTCATCAAAAACGACGATTTTAAACCAGTCGGATACCTTAAGTTAACATATATGTTTGTATTAAATACTATATTTAAATAAATTTAAATTTTAAAAAATCTGATTTAAATAAAAAAAAATCCGATTTTTTTATTTTTTTAAAAAATCATGATTTTTATCAACCCTGGTTTGGAGTAATTTATAACTTAGAAAATCTTAGCAAAAAAAATTGAATAAAATTATTCTTCAAAATGATCGCGAATTATTTCAAAACACGCATTTAGTATAGTATGTGTTTTAATATGAAAATAAATTATTATTTAAGGTAAAATGATTTTTTTATATGTATATCATTAGGTATTTAAGATATATTTGGGAATCTGTAAACATTTGTTAATAAAAATCCACATTCAACGAACGAAACTCCGTATTTCTCAATAGCAGACTTAGGGAGAGAGTGGCTGTTACCCCCAAAATGGCGGACGATTGAACGTGTCGCTACTTAAGAGACGTATTCAGGGCTTTAAATCTTAGATGGCGGCGCGAGCTGCTTCCCCTCGACCGGCGACTCTTACTATGTTCATCAGGAGTCCTCACAAGCATGTGTACCAATTTTCAAAACTATACGATTTAATATTTTTTTTCAAACCCTTCGTTGACTTCACTAAAATACCTATATCTTTACTAATAATAAAAGCGAATGTATGCCTGTCTAAGGAATAAACTTTGTAGGGTGGAAATGTGTACCTCGAAGCGATTGTTTCGAAATTTTAATTAATGAAGTTTTAGTTTAACTTTTGGCTTTTTATGGCAATAACTTCCATAAATCTATCACACAAAAATCATATCGATACCATCTTAAAATTAAATTAAATTATCTTTCCCATGATACTGATTTTATTGCAGTACAATTTTTTCCTAATTTAGACAAATTTTTAAATGTTATTTGCAACAACACTTTCCACTGGCACAATGAAAGTCAAACCTCTTTCACTGTCCATCAAATCTTTGTCATATGCTTGTCTTCTGTTAAAAATATCATTATTTCTCAGATATTTTTTAGCCAGGAATTCCAATTTTCATTTAAGCTATGAAAAGGAGGTAAGTGATTTTATATATAGCCTTTGGATGCCAAAATTTCTCTCTCTCTACGGATCTTCAGCATAAGATAATTTTTACTTCAGGATTACATTTGTCATTACGTGGTTGCCATAAATTCTAAATCTATCTTAACTATTAAAATCTGAAGGTTAACAAAAGTATGAATCTATCAATGCCTGGCTATCTTCTCACGAACCACTGAATCCTGAACCAAGCAGAAAGTACCAAAAGGCAGGAAATAATCCAAGGAATCCATTCCAACCATTGAAATTCCGAAATTATAATTAGTTAAAAAGATATTAATAAAAAGTTCATAATAATTGTGATTTCACAGTGCTGCCATCTATTTATTTAGGTAATTCTAACAATAATTAAGTAATTTTTTTACTAGTGATTTTTGAAAAATTTTAAATCTCAGTTCTTTACTATTCTTCCCCTATACAGGGCTATCAAAACTTTCTGTCTTACTATGTCATCTGGGTGTGCACTTTCATCACAGAAAATGTTAACAATTTGTTGCTGTTCAGAAAATTCATAAATTTCTTTTCCCCCTGCCTGAAAAGAGCAGATGTGTTATCGCAACCACTGTACTCATGAAGAAACAAAATATTGGCCCTTATGTGTGGGTTGCTGCATAATATAAAGCATCTCCTGCTTTGCTTCTCTTAGGTTTTTAAGAAGAAAAAGTTTTCGGAATTGTGACCTTCTTTCTATTTCCAAAGCACTTTTAATTATTAGATAATCAACATCTTCCTGAGCTTGCTTCACAACAAAACCTTCTTTTTGAAACTTAACACATAACATTTTTATAAGCCTTTGCTTATTTTTATCATTTGATAAAAATTTCTCTTGGGACAGTGGATGACATCGATTCATCAAACATAACATAACCAGCTATGTGTTGCTTTGTTCGTCTGATACGTTCTACTGATTTAGTACTTTTCGCTGCATCGTCAGAGTAACCATAAAAAGCTATTGTGGCTCCTTCATTGAAGTGCTTCATGGCGTAGTCAACATATTTCGTCAGGATGAAAGAAAATTATTCCTTTGCCTGCTACAAAATTATTCCTTTGCTACCTACACCATCAACCACATAACATGTTGAAGTGAAATGAACGTTTGTCGCAATAGAAAATAAATTATAAAATACTGACTTGTGAGTTTTGCGGAGTCCTCCTTCATCATTTATCAGTGACAATAGAAAAGGATCCAACAACAAATTCAAAATATTTCTGAAACTCTGCATCAGACCTTTTTAGGAGATAGATTCTTCTGAATATTGTGTCAGAATTCACAGGAATTAATTCATCATGAAATTTCACCCTGGAAGTGAAACCACGAATAGGCATTACTCGGTTTTTTCGGTAAATTTTTCTCTAGTTCGAAAGCTAGAGATTTAAAAACGCTTTTGAAAATTGTTTTAAAGCTAGTACAATGCATGGTTGTGCGGTTGTCGGATGTTTGATGCATTCAAGAAATTTCGAAACGCAAAAAAATTCTTTTCATTTATTTCCGAAAGATCCTGATGTTCGGCAATTTGGATTTATAGATATAAAAGAAAATATCTTTTTAATCTCTCTTTTAAGATCTTAAAAGATCTCTTAAAACATTCCATGTTTTGATTCCTTCGTGATGTGTGACTCTTTAACAACGTTTCCACAAAAAGAAGGCTTAGAAAAAGTTTATCGGTTGTTAAAAGAGCTCTGAAACATGCTATTTATTCCGTTACGTATCATTGAGCCTAAGCGATGTTACTCTCAAAGCGACGTCAACAACACATCCGCTCTCTGTGTTTGTATTTTAACTATCTATAGATGATGGCCACGTGTTTCCCATATGCCCAGATGGGTAAATATTCACTAATCAGCCACAACAGTAACAATGTCCCTTGTACAATGCAACTTGCTTACGTGAAAAAGAACTGGGTACTCTTATTCTTTCAGGGTTTTTCTTTATAGTTGTATATTACTGTCTCCATTTGTGGCAATTTCATTTATGGTACTTTTTTATTGAAATAATTTTTTTATTTCAAGCGCAGTTTATAATTTTGGAAGATTTTTTTTGCAAAATAACCGGTAATTTATTTAAAATGCCGTGAATATACCTGAATGCAGTAGAAGCTTTGAATTATTTTGAAGAACTCCCATCGGATGAGAAATCGGTTGCTTCTAATTAATAAACACTAGGGGTGGGCCGAAAAAACTTTTTTTAGAAATCGATTTTGGCATAGTGCGAAAAAGTTGTGCAATAGATTTGTTAAAACCCTTTAAAAATGTCATAAATTTCGTTTAATATTTAGCCGCTCCCTTTGGTATTAAAAAATTAAAAAAGACCAAAATCTATTTTTTTCCAAAGAATTAAATTTTGAAAATAATTTCGAAATTAGTTCTGGCATACAGCGTAAATGTTACCCAATAAATCAGTTAGAACCCTCAAAAATTTTTATCAATTTCGCCCAATATTTAGCTTCTCCCCTCTGACATTAAAAAAATTGAGAAAAAGAAGAAAAATTGGGTTTTTTGAAAGAAATATAATTTGAAAAATAATTTTGAAATTAGTACTGGAATATAACGGAAATATTACGCAATGCATTAGTTAGAACCCACCTAAAATTCAACCAAGTTTACTCTATAGTTATTCGCTGATTTAAAAATATACACGCTCGGAAATAAAATGTATTCTATATATATATAAAACTTATCCTTAACATCAGAAGCGCATGTAGCATTAATAGAGGAACCAGGTAGCAAGTATACAGGTCAAGTATATCATTAACTGATGGTTAAAGTGCAAAAGAAATAGCCCAAGGTATTATCAAATTTACAGAAACGTATAATATGAGTTTGCAGAACCTATCGGTTATCGGATGTGACTGAGCAAATGTGAATACGGGATGGAAAGGAGGAGTAATATGCTTGCTTGAGACAAACTTTGGAAGACCATTATAATAGAATATATCTATGTTACATACTAATGAATTACCACTAAGGCACCTCATTCTGGAAATGGACAGCTGTACAAAGTGACCATATTCATATTCTGGACCTATTGGATTGCTTCTAAAATATTGTGAAAAAATCCATTTGTCAAATATGATCAAATTGACTGTACTCTTCAGCCTTTGGATCTGAAAAACATCAATAAGCTAAGTACTGACCAACAATATTTGTATCGCATCTGTCTTGCCATAAAAGATGATAGTTGCTCTTCTAGCGTGACTGACAATAGCCCAGGTAAACTCAGTAATGCACGATGGCTGACCCTCGCAAACCGTTTGTTACGGTTGTACTTTGGCACTCCATGCCCATCACAGAATCTCATAATACTCGTGAAGTATGTAATGCTGGTTTATGCTCCGAAGTATGTAATGCTGGTTTATGCTCCGAAGTATGTAATGCTGGTTTATGCTCC
>BGPR01001663.1:45868-98682 GCA_013235015.1 Araneus ventricosus | reverse complement strand
GTAATGCTGGTTTATGCTCCGAAGTATGTAATGCTGGTTTATGCTCCAATGTGGTTTGAGATAAAAATGAAATCGAATTGCCAGTATGGTGACCAACATTTCTGGAAAATGATTTCCAGAAATGCAAGGCGGCTTCGAGACGATGTTAAGTAAATTATGTACAAAGTATTCTCAAACAATGCATATTTTGCGCATCCCGAACACCTATTATTAACAATGCTACATGATTCTAGAAAACATATCCGGGAATTAGCAGTTAGACGTATTCTCGGTGCCAGAGAAAAGAAGACGAAGAAATCGGGTGGTCTGCGTTTTTTCAAGCTTCCTAAACTCAATTTCGAAGCAGACGATTATATTGATTTAATTGATTACTCAAACTGTGTTGTAACAGAGCCACCTACTAACATGCATATAAGGGACAAAGACTTGAAAGAAATGTGCAAAGAAGAACAGTTTATTGTACTAACTTTCGAGGAATTTCCATGTCACACGCAATCTGTTGAACGATGTGTTAAACTAATATCTGAAGCTGCAATGAAAGTTTGTGGTGAGACGTAAGAGATGGATGTATTCGTGCCAAACTTCAAGCAAGGGAAGAACTTCCAATGAATGAAAATAATTACATAATTATTCTAACACCTAATATTCAATATGCATGAGGTATTATAATATACATTTCAAATTTGTAAATTTTTTGTTCTAATCTGTTTTCTATATGCATGAAATTCAATAAAAAATATGCTAATATTAATTTAGTAAAAAAAATTGAATAAAATTTAAATTACGTAATTATTATTATTATTTATAGTACTATTTAATTAATCATTTAATTTCAATACTAATTTCGAAAAATAATTTTCTTAGTACAGTTTTTTAGAAAATCCGATATTTTTAAAAATTTTTCTCCAATTTTTCATGTCAGAGGAGCGCGATTAAATATTGGAACAAATAAATAACATTTTTTTGTGGGTTCTAACTGACCCATTATGTAACATTTTCAATGTATGCCAGTAAAAATTTTGAATTTTTTTGAAAATATATTTTTTCACAAGAAACGATTTTTCTCTTTTTTTTTCTGTTTTTCAATGTTGAAGGGGCGCGGCTAAATATTGAGCAATACTGAAGAAAACTTTCGTGATTTTCAACTGGCCCATTATGCAACTTTTGCGTATTATGCCAAAATCAATTTCGAAAAAAAATTTTTTTAGCATATTTCGGCCCACCCTAATAAACACGCCCTCAACCATTGCTGAAGCTTTCGTGTGATGTTTTCCCCTGTTAAATCAAAACAACAGTGGTTTTTCCCTCAAAATATGCTAAATAGAGACTTGAAATAGTTATAAAAGCATCCCGATCAATTTAAAATGGATAATAATTCGAATGGATTTAATAATTGGATGGAATTAAAATGGATATAATAATTGGAGGCAGGGTGAACCGATAACTTGGTCCGTTCTCGCTTCACGCGCTTGATTAGCAGTTTCTTCAAAACTTTGAAGCGCAGTTGTAAGGTTAATTTTCATTGATTAGCAGTTTCTTCAAAACTTTGAAGCGCAGTTGTAAGGTTAATTTTCATTGATTATAATAAGTATTGGTACTCATTTTATTCAGAATTTCAAGCTATACAACTTTTGTATTCCAATGTTTTTTAAAAGCATGAGTTGTTTTCGAGATATTGTTTGATTATTGAAAAAAGTCCTATTTTCTGACTACAAATTTGCACGTAGCGGCCAAAGCTCAAATAGCGGGAGGGGGGAAACTTAGTATGTTCATTCCAGACCTAAACTGAAGGAATTAAAACAATTTCCAGCTTCTCTCCTAATTAATTCCGAATTCGGCCTTTTTCTACGACCCAACCACTAGGCTATTATGCCTCTAAATATATCATAAAGGGTCACCTGCCCCCCACAGCTCTCTATTTTGGAGAGAAATAGAAAAAAAAACTACTCCAGTGTATATTAGGGTTTTTCTTAAAAACAACTTTTTAAATTTTGATGGGCACACTCCCATTTTGTTCTATGACCTAAATTAAGACTTCCATAAAAATTTCAGGTTTTAAAAATGTGTTTTAAGTGTTGCCACCAAGCTTTAAAGATTTTTAAACTCAATACTTTTTCCAACATTTTAATAAATTTCACATCCAACTGTTAAACGCAGAAACAGTAATCAATAAGAACTACACTTCCAAAAATTTCCGTAATTTCAGTGCCACTACCCATCATTTTTACGGTCAGCTGCCGCTTTTCCCTTTTTACGAGCATAACCCCTATGTTGTTGTAAGCTATTTGCGATTTTAGGGTCAGATTCCGTAATTTCCCCTTCTTTTATCACGGACGCATTTCATTGGTCAATCGGGATGGCGTACCAACCTGAAGATTGAGCAGGAAGAATAATAACGTCATTTGACCGTATTCTGTCGACATCTCAATCAGAATTACACTCCTGACTTTCCCGAGGAAGTTCTGGATCAAGTATTTATTAATTAGGAGGTAAGATAAGTACATTATTCTTTAGCTTTTTGATGCTTCTTTAGTTTATTGTTTTATTTTGAGTACTTCGTTATTTCAAACTTAATGTACAGTGAACTGAATACAGTTTAGTGTTTACTGTGATGAAATATATTTCTCAAGATTTTAAGTTTTTACCATTAGATGTTAGATTGCTGTTGTTTATATTAAAATACTTTTGTTGATGGTAATTATTGCAGTATTTAATTTGAAGAACAATTTTTTTTGCTTAAGAGTTCTATTTTTTCCAATTTCATGTCACCCCAAAATTGAAATAATACATAACAGGTGAGAATTAATAATTAAACAACAGAATAATTTGTTCAAAATTGATAATTGCTTAATATAGGGTAGATGGTCCAGTTTTGGCCACCTTGAGAGAAAATTTGAAATGGAAATTTCACAGTCGATGACTGTTTAAAGCATATTAAATCATACTTATACTATTCTTTAGCAAATTTTATTGGCTCTTTGCTAGTTATAAAATTTTTCTGAAGAATATTTTAGATTTAGAGTTATGAATTTTTAAATAAATTAACCCCATTTGCATAAGTTTTGACAGACATTTTAATGAATTTTAAGTAAAAATAAATCATTTTTATGCAATATATATTTTAGTACCTTATTTTCTGTTATTTTAAATGTGATTTTTTTGATGAATTTATAAATATATGTAATAAAATTTAGCTAAGATTTTAGCTGCAGATTTCAGTTTAAAGCAAAAGAAACAGGAATGCAGGAAACAATAAAATTTAATTTGGTTGATAAAATGCAAACTATATATATATACATAATTTTTTTACAAGTCACATGTTTTAGAAAAATGAACCAATCAGATTGAAAATAGTAAAATAAGGATTGTTTAAAGTATTGGAATGCTTCTTATTAGTTAATTTGAAATTACTGGTTAATTATTGGAAAAACAGATCCAATGTGGCCAAAACTGGAGCATCTACCCTATGTTGAATGCACTGTAAAACTGATTTTAATAATTCATCAGGTGAAATTGATTAATTGGTATAGAACAATCACACTTTCTATTCACACGTTAAATTTTATTTATACATCCATTCTATATATCTGTGTGTTCCTTTGTGTATGTACATACATATGCGAATATATATGTGTGTGTATGTATGTATAGGGTTCCCAGCGGTGACTATTTGGTACTAAAATTGGGCCTGGGTGGCTATGGAGACAATTTTTGTGTAAAAATGTCCAAAAAGCGACTATTTTCAGGATAGCGGCTACTATTTAATGAAAAACGGTGATCATTTTTCATCACTAAGTGGCGAAATTTTAACAGAAGACAAATCGCATATGTCAGAAAGAATGCTTAATTCAAAACTGTGGATATGTGACGAGTTAAAAACAAAGTGTACATTGTACTGATCACTAAAGAACTTATAATGAAAAGTGATTTTGAGAAGTTTTTGTTTTTTAATAAATCTAGTACCATGATTATTGCCTTAAATATGTTTTTATTTGTGTGTGTGTGTGCGTATACTCCTATAATGAACACCTATTATATATTTGTACATATATGAGTATGCATGTGCTCATGTATAAGACCATTGTGCACGTGTTACACACTGAAGAGTAATTACAGTAGACTCTCGATTAACCGGGATGGTCGGGAAATGCTCCGTCCCGAATAAGCGAATATCCTGGATAATCCAATTTATGCAAATTTTGATGAAAAAGTTTGGAAAAATGATAGAAAATGTAAAATTGTTATACGATAAGACATTAATAGTTTAATACAAAAGAAAAAGAATTAACAATAAACTTTTATGTTATTTAGGTTTACAATTCATACAATTAAAAAGAAAAACAGATGTAGTTTACCTCACTGTTTTGTGAAGAATGGAATGATAGAAGTCGGTTTTTGTTTTTCATTTACTCTTCAACGAATTATACTACGCATATTTCTCAATATCATTTTTTATGCAGGTGTGCTTTCATTTCTTGCTCTAAGTAATTAAGTAACGCCTCAATGTGTAGTAATGCGTCACCGTGACTTAATTTTTGATGAGTTGTAAGATTTTCCTCATCACTCTCGGGGTGTTCTTCGAAATTCCTTGTTTCTTCTGAACCACAAGTTACATGGGACACAATATCATCGTCACTTAAAACTTTGCAACATTCCAATGTCGAATCTTCGTTAATCCATTGTTCTACTGCCTCTTCATCCACATTTTCAGAACAGTCTAACTTTCTCAAATCTTCTAATATTTTTCTCTGCAAACGAGCACTATCGTCCTCATCTGTAGGGATTTCATTTTCCTTATCCGATAAAATTGTTTCATAAAGTTTTTGTCTTTTAATAAATCTAGTACCTCATGGTACTAGATTTATTAAAAGAAATAATTTATATTAAAATCATTTATTGGCTTATAAATCTTTTTTGTGTGTATGCTCATGTAAGTGTGTGTGTATACTTCTATAATGTATACCTATTATATATTTGTACATATATAATTATGCACGTGTTTATGTATAAGTCCATTGTGCACGTGTATATACATCGAAGAGTAATTGTCTTTAATTTGTTCTCGGATAATACATGATACCAAGATACATCTGTTGTGTCCCTGAAGATAGTTTGAGAGTTAAATACCAATTTTGACCGTGATGTTAACTTGCACATTGTGTAGTAAAAATTTCCTCAAAATTTAAAATTATGTTGAGCACTGTAAATGCCATTCTAATGTTCATAATGTCAGATTTCCTTGTGGAGTAAATACCTTGTACACGGACATTTAGAACTTACGAAGCTTTCAGAGACCATATAAAAGATACCTCTAGTGAATGTGTAGAGGATTGTATCTTTACTTGTGCTATAAGCTCATGCTCAAATACATGTGATTCATCAGGCCAGTTAAAGTTCCACTTAGTTAAACACTTAAAATCTGGAATGGCAGCATCTTGTCCATTTAAGTCGTGTTCCAGCTCATATAATTGTATATCTTCTTTTACATCACGCATATCACAAAAGCATAAGAAAAACATTTTTATCAATACCAAATCCAGTTCGTGATAATGATGCATCTTCCCCGGTCAATGATGAACCATGTTCTAATAAATTAAATGAAACTGAAATGCATGATGATTCCGCTAGCATTGTTAAAGATCTTGGTTTATTTTACTTAAGACTGCTGTGGAAGCATAATGTTCCAGCAACAGTTATTCAAATAAGTTAATGAGATGAAAAATTTGTTTGGAGCGTACGAAAACAATTATAATCTCAACTTATTTAATGAATTGAAACTTATAAATCTTGATGACACTCAAATAAACTCAGTACTAAATGGATCAAATTTAAATTTATTCAATGAGCACAAATAATTCTCCTCTCTGATTTTTTAAGAAAAAGTTCTTTAAACAAAACTTCAGCTACACAGAACCAAAAGAAATTAAACTTGGTCTTAATAGTGAAAACAAAGAGAGCATATTTCATTATGCTCCTATAAAGGAAACTATCAAAGCTTTATTAAAGGATAAGTCTGTTATTGAGCAGTTTTCTAATTCTGTACCATCTGAATCTGGACTTATCTCTGATTTTACTGATGGAACTGCTTTCAAAAATAACTTTTTCGAGCAAAGTAAAGTCATCTCTGCAGTTGATACTATATACAGACTGTTTTGAAATTGTAAATCCACTTGGATCAGCAAGAAATAAGCATAAGATTTTTTTCAATGTATTTAAGATTAGGCAATATACAAAAGAGCAACAGATCCAAAGTCGCCTCTATATAAATAGTCTTGCTCTGCAAAGAAAATGATTTTACATTTTTTGGTCATGAAGCTGTTTTCCATCCTTTAATAAGCAACATAAAAGATTCAGAAAACAATGGTATTGAAATTAATAATTTTGCACATAAAGTAACTGTTGTTTTCATAGCTGGTGGCAATCTTGGTAGCTATAATATTGGCGGCTTTACAGAAAACCTTACTCATGGCTATATATGTAGATTTTGTGATGCAACCTACGACAGTTTACAAAATACTGCTACTCCTAATGCTTCATCAAGAGCAGTTTCAACTTGCAATTTAGCCCTTAAGAAATTAAATGAATCTGATGATAATAAATCTTACAAGGGCATTAAATTTGATTCTCAATTTAATTCGCTCAGTTTTTTCTATGTATAGCAGGGTTGTCACCATGTATAGGGCATGATTTATTTGAAGGAGTATTGAGTTATGATATTCCATTGTGCATAAAATATACTTAATCAAAACAAAAAAATGGTTCACATATAGATATATAAAAAGTGCTATTGAGAAATTTCCATACAAAGGGAAAGATGTCAGGAATAAACCTGGATTAATATCACCAAATTCTGAGAAATGAACTGGGGATGCTATTCAGAACTGGACCTTACTTCGATTTCTGGGTGTTTAAGGTACAAAATAATTGACAAGGAAAATGAGATTTGGCAACTTATTTGTACTCTGCATGAAATAGTTACTTTAGTATGCTCATCAGTAATAAGTAAAACACAAATTCCCAACTTAAGTTCTTTAATTGAAGATTATCTATATCATCTTAAAATTCTTTTCCCATCCTCATCCTTAAAACCTAAGCACCATTTCTTAACTCATTGTCCTCAATTAATAACTGAATTTGGTCTATTAATATGAGTCTGGACCATGCGATTTGAGAGTAAACTTTCTTTATTCAAAAATGCATACAAAATCGAAAAAATTTCATTAATTAACATGTACCTTAAGTGAACACCCTGCATTATTCCAAGCTTATTTGAGAGCTGGTGAATATTTTGAACCTTTGGTGAAAAGAGATGGTTGCTTTCCGTTAGATATTGATTAATTTGAATTATCCATTCAAACTGCTATAAAAAACTATTTTTCTACTGTTAACAATCTATATATTGGACACAAAGCAACAATTCATGGTATGAAAATTAAGATTGGACAAGGAATAGCAGTGGAAAAAAATTAAGGTCGACATTATAAAATTTTTCCTTTTCCATGAGAATCAACTTTTTTTATAGTTGAATTTTGTGACAGTGTCAAAGTGCCTAATTTAAGCCTTTATGATTTGGAAGAAGTAAATTCAATAACAGCATGCATTAATTGAAAGATATTCTTGGTTAACCATTTCAGATTTATGAGTTAGGTGGGGGAAAATATATGGTCCCCAAACAAAATTTTCATTACAAATTTTTATAGTTCTGTTGCATAAAATATTTTTTTAAAAAGTGTTCTGACCCTTTTCTGCCAAATCACTGTGAAAAAAAGTATATATGTAATAATATGATGATTATTATTATCATAACCCCCAAAAAATTAACAAAAATGGATGGGAAATCTATTGCTTTTATTTTCTGAGGTAAAAAGGCAGTTTATCATCCAGATATAAATGCGAGCAGTGTTGACCCTAAAAAATTTTACATTCAGAATTATTTGTGCAATTTGATATTATATTATATAGGCATTTAATGTTGATTTCACATTACTTCTTTTTTTCAGAGCATTGCTGTCGATAAATCCCAACGAAAAGGGTACAAAGATGGCGAAACGTTTTGGCAAAAGGGCGTCCACCCTAAAGTTTTAAAGCTTTTAACTCTCTGAGCCCAGCTGGTGTAAAAATTCTACTGCCTCAAAACTCTGAGTAGTTTTACGATCACGGAAGCAAAATGAACTGTCCCTTCCTTCAGAAATTCCAGGAGGCAGTCTCTCTCTGATACGCTGCCAGTTGTCAACAAAGAAACGATGGCCAGTGATGCGGCTTCATTCATTGAAACGACTGGGATGGATTTTCAGAATTTCTTTTTTTCGTTACAAATCTCTTTGCTCATTTATTAAGTATGAAACCTTTTAATGATAAAAAAGGTGATATTGTAAATTTATTATAACTTAAATTTTCCTCCATAATAAAAATTCATTCAAATATAAACACTTTTTTAAATAATAATACAGAACCTAAAATTTTACATAGAATGGCAATCAGTGTTTTCCTACAAGTAGTCAATAATGTTGTTTGCATTTAAAAGCTCATCTCGCATTGAATAGGAAAATAGCGATTGAAGCAACAGAAATGATTTTTTAAAATTTTTATCACGGATGTATTTGCTCATTTCTTAAGTTTAAAACCTTTTAATGATAAAGATAGAGGTGATATTTTAAATTCTTTACAAATGATTAATTTCCGTCCATAACTTTTTGTATACTTCTTGAATAATGCAGAAAAATTTATTCAAATATAATTACTTTCTAAATATATGACACAAAATGTCTGACTAAAATGTTGACATAGAATACTGATCAATACTTTTTACCGGTCATCAGTAGTGCAGTTTGCAATACGGTTAAGAGAGGCGTTTTGTTCATTAAAATTTTCTTAGTTTATATAATACCAATTTCAGTGTATGATGGTCATCCTTCTTAACAGAAAAAAAACTATTTTATAATATTTGCATTTAAGTGCATTGGTTTAACTAGCCTTTCCCTTTTCTTCAACAAAATAATTTTGGTCTTTAAAGTATTTTTTGATTGAAATGCAAATAATTAAATCATCACTTTACGTTAAAATTTCTTCTGCTTTTTTGCTACAAAGTGTGCTATACGTACATAAATGAGAAATAAAATCATTAGTTCTTCATTCATTTTTTTACAAATTACAATTAAACACATTTCAATTAAAATACATAATAAAACATGCAAAAGTCGTCCTTGCGCTCTTCTTCGGAAAAATTATTACTATCTATTGCTAAAATATTCATTTTATTTATATAAAGCAAACAAATCTTGCTGAGCCCAAGAGTTACTCTTGTGTAGATGTAACAGTATATCAAATTATTAGTTGAGAAGCCATATTAAGTGTTTTTAAATTAATTTCATAATTAGTATATACCAAATTCAATATAACACTTTCAGCACGGAATTGAACTAGCACAACATCAGGAATTTTTTTTATAAAACAGATGTTTATCAAGCGGTTTCTAATTTTTCAAATATTGATACAGTAGTTTTTTTAATTAAAATTAAATGCATGTCAAATTTTATTTTATTTCAAGATTTTGTTCAGCAATCTTGTTTGCAGTTTTTAACTTACTTTTTTCAGTAGTTAATTTTAAGACTAATTAATGGTCACCCTATTTCACTAAAATGTACAAATCATGACAAGTTGATATAAACAGAATTTGAGAAAAAGTCGAAAGATTTAAGGTATATAAATAGCTTTTTTTGGTAAAATTTGCTTGTAGCAATGCGAAGAAACAAAACAAAACGGTTGGTAGTTAAATTTACTTAAAAAAAAAAAGCAGATCTGAACGATTTCTTTCCGAAAAATAAGTCAATAAAAGTCTTAATTAAAAGGGGGGGAGTTTTTTAAAAGTTTTTACTAAAATTAGCAGTTTCAATATCCTTTACATAAAATAAGTAAAAAAAAATTCCTTACAGATATCGTAATGAAATGTACAGAAAAAAATTATTAGATTTTTTTTTATTCTTCTGATATAAATGCAGTTTCATCCTCTTTTTCTTCACTCCGACGAAATGACTAGTCAAAACCGCTAATCAATCACTGTCAAAGTACAGTGATTGATTCCCGGGTGGTCTCCGGAACTACCTTCTTCCCCTAAAATTCACCCAAACTCCTGAAAACGTCCCAGTCAGTTCCCTGTTGAAAGAGGCAGTCTCGGTGTGCCCGAGCCTAGAAGGTTAAACAAGCTAAGGGATTACATCAGCCTTTGGCAGTTGTAATATGTCTGTGTTTACATGTATATATTTTTACAACTCATATGTTTGTAAATATATTATAAACTATAACTCATATGTTTATAAAATTGTGTGTATATATATATGTATATCATATTTTTAATAAATAGTTTTTTATTTTAATTGAATTGCTTTACCTGTTATTTAAACATAATTTCAATAAGTGATTTAAGATTATATTTCATAATTTAATGTTTAATTTATCTGTCGTATAACAATTATAATTCGTATATCTATACACTGTTTATATATGTAATTCATTGTATACTGGAGAAAGAGTGGGGCATCATACCTCTTCATTCTATTACATTGCAGTGTGAATAAGATTTCAGAATTCATATATCAACCAGGTTAGTGCTATACAATTGTGTGTATGGGCTGAACAGTGAGAACTTGTTGAGGTTAACTCTGTTAAATTTAACATGTTGTGCTTTCCCTTAATGAAAAAGTATATGTAACCAAAAAGAAAAACACGACTTGAAGTCCAATTTTGTTTCTTTGGCTAGTGGTACAAAAACAGTTTAGCCTTAGGGAAAAGAAGTAGTTAGTCATTAACTTAATGCCTAATGCACAGTTATACATTGTCTCTGGTCTACAATTTTCTTTATGACTGAGAAAGTAACTAACTGTACACTAAAAGTTTAGTGTTCTATAATATCTCTACAGGGTTCGTACGCTCCTTGAAAACGATTTTCGTTTTCAAGCACTATGGAAACTCCTTGAATTTGGGTTTTACTCCTTATAAACTCCTTGATTTTCAATTTTTAATCTTTCTTTTATGGAATGTGTACTACATTTCACCGATAAAAAGGATTCTAAATCGCCGGCGCATCAATTACCCAGTATTTTGTGTTGCTTTTTCCACGATTTGATGTTCATCTCCTAGCAGTAACCAAAATTTAATAATTGGTTTTAAGTGCCAATCGGTAATAACCAAAACTGGAAATGATACAAATTGAGAATGTTATTTCTCTTGGGTTATTTCTAAAAATTAACTGTATTTCTTTAAATTGTAACGTGTGGTTTGTTGTAAAGGACATATATTGTGATGGTGGAGTTGACGGAAAATAGATATTATTAATCAATTTTATCTAAATTAGTTTTAATAATCAAGAAATTTTGTTAATTTTATTTTCTTCATATACTATTTTATAAACAATGAAAATGCCAAAAAACAGTTTCTAATATCTAAATCCACGTCTCTCTTTGCACCTTTATATTTTAAATACTAGATCACTGTGCACTACATAAGGTGCACAGTGAGGCATGGAAATTATTTAAGAATTTAAATTCTAAAAAAAATTAATGGAAATAGTTTTTATTTTAAAATGGTAAATCATGGTATGTAATGAAATATTAGAACTTTTGGGGTAGTTGTACTTTCTACTGTCATATAAATAGATTTATCATGGCATTCTTGGATAAATCAGCTTAATAAAAACTTATAAAAGAAATAAATATAACCACATAAATTTGAGTTATTAGCGATGTTTTAAATACTCTAATATAATTTTTGTGTACTTTAAAAAGGGAACCCTTTTTCATGCGTAAATATTGATTCCTTCAAAATTTTGAAATTACTCCTTGAAAACTCCTTAAATACTCCTTGATTTTTTAAAAAAATCAGTAAGAACCCTGCTCTACATTATTACACATATTGAAATGATATGCTAAATATTTCTTAAAATTTATTTAAGTCTTTAAGATATTTTGATTTGGGCTTCTGTCTTTCGAGTATAATTAATTTATTCATGTTTTCTGATTATATGGTTTTGAAGAAACCTCTACAGTACCTCCATAATGGGCTCTTCTTTAATACAATCAGCTCCTAACATATGGGCAGGGGTCAGGAACCAATTTCTACTCTTTTTTTGGCTAACTTCCAAATTAATGAGCATTTTTGTACGAGCAAATTCCAAAATTTGGATTCGTGATCTGGAATTGAGGGGCAGTTTTATGTGGTCAACATTCAAATTTATGGTCATTTTCATGTGGTCATGAACCAAAATTCTAGGTCATAGTCAGAAGTTAGAGGTACTTCTATTAGAACTTTTAAAAATTGCGAGAATTATCCAGAACATAACGAGTAATTTTATTCGGAAAACTTGCAGATTTAAAGAAGCTAGTCGCAAAGTAATGAATACTTTTATACAGACAAACTTAACAAAATTGTAAGCAGTTGCCAGAAAATGGCAGCCACTTTTATACGGTTAGCTTCCAAAATTACGGGCCTTGACCAGGAAGTAACGGGCACTTTTATACGGTCAACTTCAAAATTTACGGTCAGTGCCCAGGAAATCACGGCCATAGGTTTACTGCCACATTCATAAAATCACTGTCAGAATATTTTACGGGCAAAATGTTATTTTAACGGGCAATGGACGGACCTTTGGCTGCCGGTCTCTGCCCGTAATTTTGCGAAGAAATTTTTTACAGTGTAGTCTGCTAGGGACTTTCAGGTATAGTAAAATGGCTATGAGCTAAGCATGAGACAGCTTACTGCGCCACCTGGCGTAGAATCAGCGTTCCTATCTCGGCCTTTACAACACTCCTATCACACACAAACGGTTTAAAGGGCAGTCAGGCCTGTGATAAGAGCTTCAGAAGCATTGTGCAAAAACTCCGAGAGAGAAGGTATCGTAAAAAGCCGAATAGAATCTCGAAAAGGCATGCCGAAATTCGATAATAAGAAAAATATGCGTGCTGTTTTAAATATCATTGTAATAATATAAATGTAATTTTTGTAAACTTTTCTGTAATAATTAAATGGTAAAATTTAAGTCCAGGTTATGCAGCCGTTCCTCTTCACTTTGGATCACCAACTTATTGTCGCCAAGAGAAACACGGTTTGGCGATGTGAAAGCATTTGTTTTGGGTGCGCAGTAAGCATTGTTGGTCGTTTACGCACGCGATGCCTGAGGTATCACAAATAGGTTCCGGGAAAATTTTTTAAGCTTGAAAAAACATCAGTGGCTTCGCTTTTAGCAAAGCGAGAACCTTGTAGCTTCGTTTTTTTCATTGAATATTAGGAATCTAAGTTTTTTCTAAAATTCCAAAATAAGATCTGACCTCAAAACATTCCTTCGTCAGTCAATATGAGAGAAGAGCACGGCAGTTTAAACAAATCCGTTCGGAAATTATCTGATCTGTCAAAATTCAAACCGAAGAACTCCAAACAAAGTATTATTCAAATTCGATTAAACTGACCAATTAAATCGAAGATAGCACAGAGCTGACCACTTAAAACGAGGTGCCGTTGTTCTAAACACCAATATAATGATCGATGCGCGCGTAAGACACGAATATGAACATCGCTGCTCAACCAAAACAAATGTTTTCACAGCGCTCTTCCGCCTTCCTGGAGAGACCCTTCCATCCTGCGACAGCAATAAACTTGCTATTTTGTTCCATGAAAAGGCGGCAGGCCCTTTCTATCAATCTATAAGGGATCACAACCAGACATTCTGGCAACTTGGCCCCAGGTCAAAGCAACTAACAACTCTCGCAATCAGAAGACTTATTTCGAATTCTTTATTATTTCCATAGCAGATCGTATAAATCAAATTCTTAAACTATGTTTTTTTAAATGGTCATTTTTCGCTCTCTTCTGACATCTTGACTGGGGCGAAACTCGCCATCCCCTCGGTGCGACCCTGAGTTACCATATTCCTTGCTGTTCTACACGCAGACTCAAACCTCCTCATGCCTATATTTATGTAAACATAATAATCGACAAATAAATGATTATATAATATTAAAAGATCCGCAAATTATAAGTCCATTGAAAGCATCCAAAATGCTGTCTGTCTGCTGCTGAGGTGAATGTCAAAGTCCCTCTCACTTACACTCTATATTCACACTGACTGGATATCAGGTTTTTAAGTTCATGGTTATTTTCAGACGGACCTCATAATTTTGAACTGTAGTCAGATGAGGAGACGATATCTGAGCCGGCACCACTCTCTCCACACTTTCTCATCACGCCAGCATGAGAAGTTTGAACCTCCACGTCGGATTAAGCGTGCAAACAGGTTCACACACACCGTGGATCTTCGATGGAGTCGGGTGTCGAACCTGGAGTTCTCCAATTCCGTTTTATATAATATTGTATAAATAATGTTATAATATGCGGTGGTTAACGCCGCAAAAAGTTTTTTAAAATTTGAATATGATTTCTTATTGTGAATTGGTAAATTTGAGGGGTTTTTTTTCCTATTTTCGCGAATTTTCTGCTATTTTCTAATAGGAGAATAGTAAATTTATATCATTGTAAAGTCCAGAATATTCCAGAGTAATATGAAGCCGTTGTGTAACTTTCTTGATTTTTTTATCGGTTTTAACGGTTTTTTTCAATATTTTCGAAAACGCCTTTCTTTTGCTAACGATTCTCGTCCTCCGAGACGAAATATTATGCTTCCTTATTTTAATTATTAAACGACGAAAAAATCTTTGCTGTATATTTTTCTTTCCTGTCTTTTGAGGTTTTATTTTTCAATGTGTATTTTTGGCAACAAAATATTCGTTCCAAAGATTTTTAAGTATACATTTTTAATCAGTAATCCCGAGCAACGTCGGGTTACGCCTAGGATCCGAGCAACGCCTGGTATCAGATAGAAAGAGATAAATTCGTGTGAATGAAAACCTTTTCTAAAATTTAAAACTCAAAATGGGCTAATCAAGAACATTTATGGAAAAAAACATTCGAAACTTTCATTTTTTATCATGAAGAACATTATCATGCTTTTCTGAAGACAAATAAACGAATCATTAAAAATTAAAAAAAAAAATTATCAGTAGTAGTATGATGAAAAGCAATATTTTTTTATTTTATGTATTTTCTACTTTTTAGTGTTTAATTTTGAATCAGTCTTTCAAATATTACGGAAAATTTAATACAGACTAGTTATTAATGGTTGAAAATTAAGTTATGAAAATATTAAAATAGAGTATTTCGTCTAGAACACATAAATAAAAAAATCCAAAACTCTAGTTCAAAATAAGGTAGTGAGTGCAAAATCGATTCCAAAATTCCATCTTCACAAACATGAAACAAGTCAAATTAAATGAAAGAGTATAAAAAGAATCCAAATATGAATTTCTTTATTGAAGTTCAATTTTGATCGTCACACTTTTGATCCACACATTTATTCTGCTATTTCATAAAGAGTCAAAAAAGCAATTGATACATGATTATTTTTATTTATTGCATTTGAAAATGGTACATAGTGCATTGAACGTACTTCTGCAGAATCTTCAAACTGTTGAGCACTTCCCGTCTGCGTGTAGTTGTTGGAGCATTTTATACGTACAATTCTGCAACAGAAGAGAATATTCAGGCTTTAAGCATTTAAATTGAAAAATAAAAGGTGGTGCAAAATGCCATGTGCAAATAAATTTATAAAATTTACATTTACATAATTTGTGCAAATGTAAATTTATATTTCGTTTACATGATTGTTTAATATTCTTTTTAAAGTTACCTAAATTTACATTCGGGATGTAAGCTAAGTTTTCCCAAATGAATGCGTTTATCAGAAGGAAGAAGAAAGAAGCGGAGTAGTTCTTCCGTTAAAAAAAATTTATAAAAAAATGCCTTAATTTTCTGATTTAGAACGTTTTTTTGTAATTTTTAGCATTGTATAATAACTATCTCATGTTTCTCCCGGCGTTCCTCGGGACAATAATATTTTCTAAATATAACTCTTTAAACTGAATTAAACAGTTTTGCGCAGCACCATCTCTTTCTTTGATTTTCGTTCGTCCACTCCCGTGTTGTCTGACCTACTCGGCCAACAGCAAAACTCCCCTTACCTTTTTCTACCAGGAGCACAATTCTCTTCTTTTTAGTGTTTGTGACACTAATCAGAAAAAAAACCTGCAGAATATTATAAAGAATTGATTGCTTGATTTAAAGTTTGTACTCACCCGATTGTAGATTGGATAGCGAAACTCACTCTAGAAAACTCATATTAGTAATCCAACATGGATGCAAGCCAAAGAATTCCACTTGTTGGTTTTCAGATCTTTTAATCGTTGTCATTTTGTTACATTAATAAAATGACACATTTCTTCGAAGATTTAGCATGGTTTAACAAGACATATTTTTTTTCGATTCATGATCAGAATAGATTTTTTAGATAACGGAATAAAAGCTCGCTCAGGGCGAACCAAAGAGTCAGAATGTCTGGCGTGGGCGTCACAACAGTCAGAGTTCGAACAGCAAAAGCGAGAGTGTTACCGGAAGAGGGTTCAAGAATTTCCAAGAAGGGGGTGAAAACGGGGCTGCACAGACATCCACTATCAGTCCAAACTGAGTATCAAGGAGGCTGTGGCCTCTGGGGACTTTTTTCTTGTGGAAACTGAACATCCTCCCGCCCCGGGAGAATCAAGGATATATTAGAAATGGATCGAGTGATTTCTCCATCACGAGTCCGGACTGCGACCACTCGAGTTCGGGCATCTTGTCCTGGAAAAGTCTTGACGATTCGACCAAGGATATAGTGGAGTGGAGAGCTAAGAGGGTCTTGTACGAGGACTAAGTCGTCAACCTGGAGATCTCTTTTCGGTGAAGCCCATTTTGGACGATGCTGTAAATGATGCAAGTATTCTCTGGACCATCTCGTCCAGAACTGCTTGCGTTGATATTGAATTGTCTGCCAACGAACAGAGAGAGGTAGTTTCGGTTGCGCATTTGTAGGTTCTGGCAGATCTAGAAGAGACGATCCGATGAGGAAGTGTCCGGGAGTGAGGGCAGAAATATCAGAAGGATCGCTTGACAAAGGAGTCAGAGGTCTTGAATTTATGCAGGCTTCGATTTGGCAGAGGAGTGTGGTCATTTCCTCGAAATTTAAGATGGTAGACTTGCAGACTCTTATGAGATGGTGTTTTGCCAGTTTTATTGAGGCTTCCCACAAACCGCCATGGTTGAGGGAATATGGAGGGATGAAATGCCATTGGATATAATTGCTAGTGCAAAATTGCTGGATTTCTGATCCTTTGGCAATGTTGAAAAGATGTCGAAGGTGATTAACAGCTCCCTTGAAGTTCGTCCCATTGTCGGAGTAGATGACAGATGGAAACCCTCTACGGGATAAGAACCGCCGTAACGCAGCAAGGAAGGCAGCTGTCGAAAGATCATAAACAAGCTCGATGTGAATTGCTTTGGACCACATGCAAATGAACAGAGCAAAGTAAGATTTGAATTTCACCTTACTTCTGATGACATTTGGTTTAGTAAGAAAGGGTCCACAAAAGTCAACTCCAACTCTTTTAAAAGGCCGATCAGGAGTTATTATTACTGAAGGCAAGTCACTCATGAGTTGTTAGCAAGATTGTGATTTTACTCGTCTACAAGTTAGGCACTTATGACACTCTTGACGTACAATTGAAAGGCCGTGTGAAAACCAGAACTTTGTCTTAACAAGGAGAGTAAAAGTTGGAGACCTGCATGTAAATACCTCACATGGTACTCCTTAATGATAGAACGAGTCAGATGATGTTCTTTAGGAAGGAGCATT
Source organism: Araneus ventricosus (assembly GCA_013235015.1). Lineage (NCBI taxonomy): Eukaryota > Metazoa > Arthropoda > Arachnida > Araneae > Araneidae > Araneus > Araneus ventricosus. The sequence continues at coordinate 80,915 of BGPR01001663.1, read as the reverse complement.
GGATGCTTCTGATTGATGTTAAGAGTACTATGTTTAGATAGTCGTCCACCAACTCGAATAATGCGAGATTTGTCTAGGAATATGTTGAGAGCTAAGAGTTTACTGTTACATGGGAGTGGTTTGTTTTTACGCAACATGTGGATTTCGACACAGAATTCTTGTTCTTGCAGGAGCTGAATTATAATATTTTCCGCAACAACCAATTCTACTGCAGTCAAAGGACCTGAGCATTTGTTTGAAGGAGAACGAATGTTGTAGACAAATCTGAAGCAATAGGCCACTATACGAGTTAGTTTTGATAAAGATGAAAATTTAGTAATGAATTCTGCAATAGGCTTGACTTGAGAAGCAAACGACAAAGAGTCATTGATGTAAGTTTCATCGTTATCGTGAGATGGAGTTTCATTTGCAATGAAGTTTGGCAGGTGTTTGTCATGAGGCCACTGTGAACCAGACCACCACAAATCATGCTGTGATAATTTTTCAGGCATTAAGCCTCTAGATGCACAGCCAGCAGGATTAATTTTTCCTGGGATATAATTCCAGTTTCCATTGGGTATTAGAGAATGAATTTGATTGACTCGATGGGTTACGAATTGGTTACCCTTCGAAGGAGGAGATGAAATCCAAGAAAGAGCAATTTGAGAGTCAGACCAGAGAAAAGTGCTATGAATTAGCACTGAAATTGAACTGATGACTGATTGATAAAGCTGAGCAAGTGACAAGGCAGAGCAAAGTTCAAGTCTGGGAATTGTAAGTTGTTTGAGTGGTGCGACTCTTGTTTTAGCTGCAACAAAAGTTACAAAGATTTCACCTGTGTTAGTTAAAACGCGAATATATATGACTGCAGCATAGGCTTTTGAAGAGGCATCACAAAATCCATGTAACTGCACAATAACAGATTCTGAATAGACGTTCTTTAGATATCTTGGTAATTTGATATCCTTTAGAAAAGAAAGTTCAAATTGAAATGTCTTCCAAGTTTTAACCCTCTGAGCGTTTCACACGTATTTCTACGTCGACCTTGGACTATCCCATAAGCGGATAACACGCATTTCAACGTGTGGTCAGAGATACGCCGAAAGCGGTCAGCCCGGAAATATACGTCTCTTGTGAACTGTCTCTAAAGCGAGATGAACGTATTTTTTCCGAATTTCTTCCCCCTTCCGTGGTTTGACATTTTGATTGATTAGCTGGGTAGGGTAGCGGTCGACACAATGAGTGCTGATAAGAATGTACTTACTGCAAATTAGAGATACCACAGGATCCAAGACCCCACACCCCTATAGCTTGGGGCATTTTAACGCTATCTGCATTGAGGTCTTCTTTCAGAAAGAAGGTCAGTTTTGGATTTTTTTTTCTAGTTGTGTGTGTCCGAATTTGGATTCTGTATAAGTCCGGTTTACTATTTGTCATCCTGGATTGAAATTGTATTATGTTTCAAGTGTTTTCCCTGTAATACACTTATGTTATATAACATTTTATTTCAATGCATCAATGTTTTAATCGAATTGTTAAGTAAAATAGATTTTGTTGCCCAATCTCTTTCAATACCCCATTCAAGCATAGAAAAATTTGAGAAGCCTGGGGTGATAAGAAAAGAGGGGGGTTGTTTATTTCGTTATATAACATTGAATTGAAAAAAAAATAACTAAGGTTTAGGTGTGATTTTTTAAAACTATAGCAGTTTTTTTTCTAGATGAGTTTTCTATATTACACTACTTAGAATTTCTTTTAAATTCATCAAAATGAAATAAATTCCGAAAAAAAACAATTATTTTTTCAAATAATTATTATTCAATTTATTTTTTGCTCACTCTGAACAAACATTGAAACAAATGTTAAAGAAAAGGGATGAAAATTTTATTTTTTATGTTTTAAAATATTGTATTTTTGTTAGAGAAAATTTTGGTTTACATGGAAACGTAAAAAATAATATCAACTAAATTTAACGTTTCAGTGATCTTAACAGACTTTTAGTTATCTTATTAAGAGTCTGATAACATCTGCAGTTTAAGTTTATTTCAATGGTCAGTGAAAATGTTTATTTCTTTTTTAAAATGTAAGAACACAAAACCATTTCTAAGAAAATATCAATGCTTACTTCAATGATACTGTATTTATGCACTAGTTCCTTGAGCGTTATAGTTTTGCTGATATGCATTCTTCATTAAGTGATCAAATCTAAATGCCTGAATTACATTGCTTTTGGTAGCTCTTATGCCAATTGCGAGCTGAATTTTAATAGATGCTATGAGACAAGAATCCACTAATATGTGTTACAAACCTATAATGCATCCCGACACGTTATTAACGAGTTTGAAGACAGTACTTCTAATAATAATAGTAGTCTCAGGCATTGAATTATTTCCAAACTCCACCGTCACATGCTAGACAGTGTGTTTTATCACAATATCTTGTGTGTGTGCTGTGATTTGTAAAGTATAATTTTTTAAAATAAAATTCTGATTTATATACAGGTTTTTATTTTCATTCTGAACTTTAATGGATAATAATGAGACTCTTATTTATTTTCCAAGCTGTATGATATATTTGAATTAGATCTATAATTTTATTTTTTAAGAAAAACAGTAAAGTGTCAGTTTTATGTTAGTTAAATTTCCTTTATATTTGGTATGAAAAGGCCCAAAAATGTTTTTGAATATTTCACTGATAACGGGACATTTGTAAATTTAAAGGTCTGATTAATTTTGAATAGGTGTTAAATTTTTCTTCCTTATTCTTTGATTTACAAGTTTGAAAAAAATTGTCTGAAAAAACACTAATATTTTACTTCGTCAGTGCGTTTTTTAAATTGATAGAAAAGTGTTTGAATCTTTTTATCTAGTAAACAAGGATAAAGAGAAAGAATTATATGTTGATCAAATTTTCTTCTAAAGTCGAGATTTTGACGAATCTCCAGTTTTAGACCCCTGAGTCCTGAAAAACACATTTTGACTATGTTTGTAAACAACACTCAAAAACGAGAGTTAAAAGAAGATCTTTATATGGACTTAATACAAAATTAGTATATTTCAATCAATTTTTGATAAAAGTCCTCCAAGGAAAATTGATAGGTTAGGGTCATATACTAATCGATAATTTCTAGAAGCCTTAAAACAGCTAGATAGATAAAATTGTACAAACAGTTTTAAAAATTAGGAATGTCAGGTCCGTATTAAATTTAAGACGAAATCCTCGTATATGTCTGTGACTTCTGTATGCATGTTGCAACGTACTACATCGATACAATTCTAAACGCAACGACTTAGATAAATGAAATGGTATGTGGTCTTTTTAACCCCAATTCGTCCACTTTCGTTCCAATCCGGGTAAAAAAAACTTTTAATGCCCCTGAAACTCAATACATATACATTGAAAAAAACTGTAAATAAAGAATAAGCCGTTCACAAATATTACGTAGTACTTTTTGGTATTTTTGACCCTCCCCCCCCCTTTGTCAGCAAAAAAAATACACCAAAACCCCTTTATAATTGACTAGTAAACGTTGCACCTCCTCTGTTCTTTTTTTTAAGAAATGTATAACTAAATAATAATCTAATTTTAAAAATTTATAGATTTAATCAAATAAAACAACGGGAGACTCCTAAACTTTTCGTATAATTTCTCAAACATTCGTCATTCTTCCCATCCCCTGTCGTGGATAAAAAATCGAACCCTAACTGTGCTGAATTAAGGATCATTTAGAAGGTTTCATGTGCCAGATTATAGTGATAGTAAAATATTTAGGTGAAAACTATTGAAAAGAGATGTCGTATGTATTAAAAGTTAGCAATATTTATTTTCTATCAAACGTAGCCAATGTCACAAGCTCCAAAAGAGGAGGAGAAAAAGTGAGAAGACCTGTTTTCGTACATATTTGCGTACTGCGCAGAGATTGCTTCCAGTACGCAAGCAAACATGGGGAAAAGGATGTAATCCTTCCCAGCATAGAGATTTGGCTACCAGTACGCATGCGTAATGGAGAGAATGGATTAGAAAATTAATTGTGTCGGAAGAACGTCTTTTTCGTTACCATCCAAAACGAAATTAGTAGACTCTATAAATTAATATTAAGCAAACGTCATACCAATTTTATTATCTAAGCAATGGTTTTAGGAGATTAAATTTTACAGTAATGGGGATTATTTAGACCGACAGACAGTCAACCCTCTTGACGGATTTGGCCCAAATCTTATAAGGACTCATTCTATGATGATAAACTGTACAAATTTTATTCATCTAGCTACAAGTTTTTCTGAGCTTATAGTGTGTTACATGACCGACAGACAGACTTCCTCAAGTGGACGGATTTTGTCCAAAATCTATTGAAAACTAAACCTAGTGTTTAAAGACACATACAATGCTTCATCCCTCAGCTCTAATATTTTTGAGTACCGTGTTCATCAGACACGACAGACAGAATCCTAAAATTGTGATTTTCTGACTCAGGAGGTCTAAAACATGGAGATCTGTCGCCAAAACTCGAGTTCGAATTCTTTGACGATTACAATTTCTTTGTATTACTACCGAAACAAGAAAGAAACCTAACTCGGCATTAAAATGAAAAAAAAAAAATGTAAGTTTAATTTCCTTGCATAATTTCAAGTTTAGCTTTACAAAAAATCAATTTTCTTTACAAATTTATCTTTTTTTCAAATTTAATTTTTAATCTAAATTCATTTGTGCAAGTTACAAAGATTTTCTGAAATAAAGTGATTTTAATATCTTACAGTACATCACTATACCCTTCCTCCCGCAAAAAATAAGCTAAACCTCGCATATCTCCCCCCCCCTTGCGCTTACATGTATTTGCAGTAATCGTCCTAAATTTAATTTGAAAATTCCATGACTGGATGCGCTAGTATCTGACAATAGTATCAAAGTTTCAAATTTTAGGTGAATTAAATTTATGTTATATGGAGAAGATAATCTTTGTGTACTATAAAGGTATGTATAGAATCAAGCTCATTTCTTCCAATTACTTTAGCGTATTAGTTTTCAAAATGTAACCTTTAGTTTGAGATAAACTGTTCCTTTAAACGCATATGTAACGAGTTTCATTGCAAAAGGCTTTCAGATTAATTATTATTTTAAACATATTCAGGTTAAGGTAGTATTTTATAATCCTTCATATATATTGATTATCGTGCTTATTTTGGAATTATAGGATTATTATGATGTGCATCTATGCATAATAAGTGTCTGTGCATAACAAACGATTAACTAGTAACTGCTGTTTATATTTGTAGATCATTCTAAATTTTCTGCACCTTTTACCGAATACCAAATCAAGAAACAATATGAAAAGTTTTATGAAAAGGCCAATAGAGATTAGTAAAAATATAATATCATAACATGCATTCTGTTTTGATTAAATTGGTTAAATATTTTCTTGGACTAATATACCGACTGTGACTGAAAATAAATTGTAAGAATAAGAAAGAAAGACAACTAATAATAAGGAAGACAAGTAAATTCAATAATACAACTATTAATAAAAACAAATAAATTGAAGTCATATATCTCAAAGAATATCAGGCTTTCATCGCAACTTACTGTCGATGTTCATGTTTTAGAAACTCACAACATAAAAAAATAAGTACAGATATGTTCATTTTTTGGCCCAACGGTCTGGCATTTGTCTGGTGTAACGGTCGGTTTATTTTTATTGTAATCTGTGTTATGGGAATCGGGCAATATGCGTATCGAGGGCTAATCTTGAAGATATCACGCTAACAGATGGGATCTTCCGAAAAGTACCATTCCAGGCCTGATAAATACCCCAGAATCCCTTGGTAACGTAGGCTGAAGAGGTTCCGTTGAATTGTGAACAGATTCTTGCGGTTATCCCTCCATGGGGTGCTAACTGTCTCTAGTCTGAGGGGGGGGGGAAGAGATTCTGATCTGCAGCGCTTTCGCAACATTTTCTTTCTGTTGGAGGAAGGTACTTTTGAAACAGATAAAGTTCTTCTGAATCAATCGCTCTGCTTTTGGAATCGCTTTACAAAGAACTGAACCACTAGAGGTTAAGAATTTCCATAATGAGGAAATACCATGTCCTAAAGATAACTGATTTTTTCCATAATTTTGTATTGAAGATTTTAAGAACTATTGTGGTAGGAGAAAGGATACTGAAAGGGTCATCGAAGATTCTGGCAATTACAGAGAAAGAAGCATGCTTAGTATGTACTTCTGTATTGCTATTTATTTGCAATGTGTCTCAGTGAGAATTCCAATGAATACAAGAATCTGCAGAACTGAAGAACTTCTATAGATAATTAATTACTTTTTGTAATTACTTTCATAGAATGCTATCCATCTGAAGGATATTGATGCTCACTTTTAAAGTGAATCTACTTTGTACCTACATGAAGATTAACACTCTGAAACTACATTTTGCATGAGAAATGAGTTTGCTCCAGTTAAAATATCGTCTAGATGTAGAAATGTTCTCAATGATTTTAGCAAGTTTTAAGAAGTTGATATCAGTCATGACCATTGGCAAAAGAATAGTAGGTAAGGGGCACAATGAAGTAAGTTTGCATAAAGTTAGAAGTCTGGTAAGTAGAAAAGAGGGGTTGATTAGTGCTTGTCTGCCAGGATGATTTTTTGAAAATCTTACCCTCGGGAGTGGATGAATTTGTCAAGGCATTTTCTACTGTCTGCAGAAATAGCAATAGGAAAAGTTCTAGAAAGTTACAGAGAATTTTGTGACATCCATACCTGATGTTGCGGCCAATTACTTAAAGAAACAGAATTGGAAACTTTTAGCGTCGCATTGGGAATACGACCGTAGTTTGGTTGAAAATGCTTTCCCTCACTACTCCATGATGAGGCAAAGAGAAATGCTTCATTCTTCTGGTATATAAGGACTGAAAGAAATTGTCGTCCTTACATGATTTAGCTCTTCATATTCTCTAAGAAAGAAGTATATTGCTGTCAGAGTGATTTTTTGTAGCCTGTGTCCAAAGAATAGAAACATTTGACTGCAGTAGATTTGAATTACTGAGTTTGTGGGTTTGAAGGTATCGAACTATATCGCCCTAAATCATCTCTAGATACAGTTGATTTATATAATCTTCGCATATTTGTTCTTCATTTGAAAGAATTTTCCTTGTGAGAGGATCTAGCTCCCAGCCTTGAACATCATTTTCCAAGTTAAGGTTTCCTTGTGGTATGATGACTCACAAATTGATTTTGTGACTGATGAGAGAAACTTTACCACATAGAACCCAAACTCAACTTTATCACAATAGTATACAAGGCTTTTTTGCTCCTTTGACGGATTTCCTGCATTAATCTTCTGAAGAAAATATCTGCAATTTGGGAATGGATGCCATTGCTCAGCACTGTGAATCTGGACGGCAGAGCTAAGATTTTTAATGTGATTCCAATGGATAAAGGAGTGGAAAATTAGGGGTGTTGCAGTGAGAGATTAATTAATATATACTAACAAGGTAAGCTCTGGATGAGAGTAAATCTGAGTTTCACAAATGAATCAGAAGCTCTCCTACCATTTGATTTCCAGTACCACAATTGTATGAAGAAGAGTTTGAAGAGTCCTAAATTGGTACAAATACCTCTGAAATGAGAGACATTTGACTCTGTACCATCGAGTTATTAACTCGACAGCTTTGCCAATTTCCATAGAATCTTTACCTTGACTATGCTGCTGTGCATAACAATTACACAGGAGCTCGAAGTTCCTAGAATAGGAAAGAAGTACGCAGAAGAAGAGCTCCCCTCTCATGGATCTGCAATCTTTTTTAGAGGGGTTGCAAGAGTTTGTAAATTGTTCGAATAATCATGAGTAGAAGTGTGATGTTTCTGTGTGATACTCAGAGGGTATTTCCTCAGAAGTAGATACATTTAACGTCATGAGTGAGTCCTTAAACAGTTTGTTACACAATTCCTGATTAGTTTTTATGACATTCACCTTTGTTCAAAATTATAGCCCATTAAATACCTTTATAAATGATGAGTTGTTACCTGAACAAAGCGGATATTCAGTGGAGGTTATTTACAGTATATAAATATACGTTTTTTCTTCAGCGATATACCCTCTATTCATGTCTCTGATTGGATTCTAGAAATACAGTCTCTAGTAGGTGATCACGAATTAGCATTTGAATCGGTCTTCTAGCATCTTTCAGCAATGAATGATGCTAAATCTATCATACGTATGGTTTTCATCGTATCCAAGAGACAACCATTTGGTTTCTTGATTCATCAAGGCTTTTTCTTGTGACAAATACAGAAGGGTGATTACACAATTCATTAAATTGAATTTCAAAGATTTTAGACTTGTCAGCTTTCCAATTGCATGTATCTGTAGTAAATCAGAATTTTTGCTGTTTGGCTTGGTAGGTTTATGTCATGAATTTTGATAAAAGAGACTACATAAATTTTTTTTATCGTCATATCATTTTAATAAAGTGGTTTCCCATGCCTATCGTAATTCCCTATCCATATTGAAAAAACCTGATACTAATTTTTTGCATCTCTTTAATAGAGTTTAATTAAATAATGAATCCTGGCAGTTTCAGAGCTAACTATAAGTATCTACTGCATTTGTAAATATTTCCTGGGGTGGAGAGCCATAAGTACTCAAATCTCCGAGAACACTGGTAACTCTAACTTTGCAATTGAGTTATTTTTATTTCAGAATTGATGAGACGAGTCTTATTTGTTGAAATATTTTCTTCTTTATGTTCTTTAACAATCAGGATTTCATGGATTTCTGGCTTCACAAGTCTGTTATAAATGTCTTTATTTGGTATATATTTCACAAACTGCTGTCTGACTACCAAGGAAATAATTTGTTTGGTAAAATCAGATTCAGATTCAGACACTCACTCTTTTGTTTTATAAGCAATTGAACATTTATACTATTTTCTACTATTTTTTCCATTTTATCATTATACCTTTATATTTCTTTTTACGCAAAGAGAATTAGCTTTTGTAGTGGCTCTTCGTAGATTACACATGAATATGATTTAGATTTCTTAGAATAAAAGGTAAGCTCAATCTCGACGGACCATAATTTGTAGAATATTATAAAGAATTGATTGCTTGATTTAAAGTTTGTACTCACCCGATTGTAGATTGGATAGCGAAACTCACGTTAAAAAAATCATATTAGTAATCCAACATGGATGCAAGCCAAAGAATTCCACTTGTTGGTTTTCAGATCTTTTAATCGTTGTCATTTTGTTACATTAATAAAATGACACATTTCTTCGAAGATTTAGCATGGTTTAACAAGACATATTTTTTTTCAATTCATGATTAGAATAGATTTTTTAGATAACGGAATAAGAGCTCGCTAACCAAAGAGTCAGAATGTCTGGCGTGGGCGTCACAACAGTCCGAGTTCGAACAGCAAAAAGCGCGGGTGTTACCGGAAGAGGGTTCAAGAATTTCCAAGAAGGGTGTGAAAACGGGGCTGCACAGACATCCGCTATCAGTCCAAACTGAGTATCAAGGAGGTGGTGGCCTCTGGGGACTTTTTTCTTGTGAAAACTGAACAAAACCTACACACTCAATTAGGATCATTTAAAAAATTGTGAAGTAAAATTAAACATCGCATAGAGCAAGTAATTAACATCATTCGATTGCGTTTTTCTATTTCTTCATCAGCCTCATTCTTTCGTCTCTCAGCTCTTTGAATTACATGCAATTCACGTGTTTTTTTAATTTATTTTTCTGCTTGAGCTTGCTTGTACCACGACTGGCTTTAATTCACTGTGGCGAGGCAAGATAAAATGTCTTTCTTTCTTTCTTTCCGGCATTTATAAAATAAGTAATTTTAGAAGTTTCAGTTTTATGGAAAATTTTGGTTTTGTGAATATCACATTTTATCTCACCCTCCTACCAAGAGATGGCACTGCAAGGACTTTTCGCTATCAGGAGAAAGAGGATGGACAGTCTTCTCTCTTTTCCCTCTCACTGGGACCGGTCGGTCGAATCTCGTCAAGCGTAGCGTATTGGATAATGTAACTTGTCAGTTTATGTAATCGTGGTTAATCCATAATTATTTTATGTGGAAAGTATGACAAAAATAAATTTAATTTATTTTAACCGTCCTTTTACCTCCTGCGAGCTAGCCGGATAGATTGGTTAAAACTGGCTCCCTACTTTCTGGACCGAATCCCCTTGCATCCTGGTGGTTGGTAAGTATAATTTGAAATCTATACTTTTAAAATAGAAAAAAGAAAATTAACTATTTAAAATATGGTATTATTTTGCAGAAAATTTTAATTATAAATTATACGGTCTGAATTTTGTTCGCACGTGTTAGTCCTAAACTTAAAATTTGTTGCACTGTTAGTCCTTGTTCAAAAGTGTTAAATATGGTTCCGAACTTGTTAAAAGTAAAATAACTGTTACATTTGCATATTCAGAGTTTTGATTTTTTTGTTTTAAAATAATTATTTAGTGCTCATTTAATTGCTTTAAACTTCGAGGTATTTGAACATATTTTTAGGTGAAATTTTGTTTGAAATATGTATGAAAACAAAGCTCTCATTTTGGTGTGTGTATCGAATGGCATATATTTTCATTAATTAAAGCAATTAAATTTAGTGTTTCATATTTGTAATAGTATTCAAATTTTTAAAATAATTATTGTATCCAGTTATTGATTCTTATGATTGAAGATTCAGTGATTAATAGTAACATAATTATTAGATTCAATTTAATTGTGTTATGGTTTTTAATAGTTAATTGACTAATATAATTGGTTAATGGTAAATTAGATATTATCTCCAATTTAATTGTTCTTATGACTGCTAATTTATAATTGATAAATCTATCCATTTTCACTTCATTTAAAAGAAAAACTAAAGTAACTTAAGAACCTATTCTCTGTTGTGTTTAAGTATTGAAATTTAATTGTTAGAAAACACTGTTAGTTTGTGCAAATTTTTAAAAATTAAGATTTCATTGATTGTATGTTATAATGTGTTCATCATCTTCTTCCATCGGAAACAAAAGTGTGTTTGTGAGCGTTACAATGAAATATTATATTTGAAGTGGGTGATATCAAATATTCAAGTGCTACAGTGAATCAGTCGATTCAAGTGCCAATAAATTTCTTTGCATGTGTTTGTGTGTGCTATCGTGAATCAGTCGATTCCGCCAAATGTCCAAGCATGGCTTTCCTCGGCAAAGCCCGTGAAGAAGATCTGATCATTCTCGCCAGAGAGTTGGAATAAGAGGTAACCCCGGATGTCAAGAGAATAGATCTGAGGAATTTGATCGTGGCAAGGACAAATTATGAGATTGTTAGAGGACTGCTGAACACAGTTATATGACAGCGAACCGAAAAGGCTGAAGAAAGAAAACGTGAGCTCGAAAGTGAAGAGAAGAAAGGGAATTCGAACTGGAAGAGCTGAAACTTCAAAATGAATTTTTCAATTCAGCTAGTAGTGGTTTTCCCGTCCAAAAATAGATTTTCTGTCTGTTGTTCCTAAGTGTGATCAAGTAAACAATGATATCAGCTTATATTTAATCATATTTGAGAGCCAAGCTCACGCCGCAGATGTTCTGAAGGAATTTTGGACTTCACACTTGCTCAGTCTGCTTCCCTATAAAATCGCACAGCTTGTTTCCAGAGAAGACGTGGGGGTATCACGGGAATTTGAAAAGGTGAAGAGCCTGATATTGAAAAGATATAAACTTTCAGCTGAGAAATACAGGCAGCTATTTTCCAAACACTGCAAGTCTCCTACTGTTACCTGGAAAGATTTCACATATGAAGTCAGGAACTATTTTCACGGATGGGTCAGTGGTTCAGATATTTCCACTTTTGACCAGCTAAAGGAATTAATCATCATAGATCAAATCAAACGCAGTCTCCCCCGAATTGCGTGAGTACTTTATAGACGAATGGAATTAACTCAACAATGTTGAAAAACTAACTATCAAATTAGACGATTATGATGCAGTTCGAACCAAGAGAGATTTCCATATCTCTACCCCCCGAAGAGGAGCTGAAAACAGAGCATACCCTACGCTTAACCAGAAGAGGTATCCAGAACAGAATCCGAAATTTGCGGAGAAATCTAAGCCTGAGAAAATGGAAAATCGATCAACCTTGACATGTTATGGTTGTGGAAAGCCAGGATACATAAAAGCCAAGTGTCCTTCGTGCGCTCCCAGATAGAAGTGCCGATCCAATAGTTATAACCCTTTATACTTATCATGCTTCTGCTTCACCAACAGCTCTGCTGGATATCCGCATAGGTGATATACATGGAAAAGTATGTGCTGACACTAGTGCTCCATTGCTGGTGAGTTAATGTTCAACTTGCTTCGAGAACGAGGAATTGATTTCCAGAAGATGGAAGTTACGATTACTTCGACAGATAGCAGCCGAACTACCATGTAAGCTTACACTGCCCTGGTGTCCATTGTCATTGAAGGAAGAACTGTGTCCATTGACATTGAAGGAAGAACTATGTCCATTGACATTGAAGGAAGAACTGTGTCCATTGACACTGAAGGAAGAACTGTGCCCATTGATATACTGGCTTTACCAAAAGCAAAAGGCAACCAAACATTCTTAGGTACTGACTTTTTGGAAAAGTCTGGTATTGTTCTAGACCTCAAGAACAAAAGATGGTATTTTAGGGAAAAGCCTCATCGCAAGATAAGTTTCAAGGAAGACATTAATGTCAACTCGCTACAGACTGCTGGGAGCATTATAGCCAACAGTTGCCACCTTCGTGAAGATGAAGGTACACCTCTGACCCAAAAACAAAGAGAGAAGATGAGCTACATGCTCAAAAAAATTGACAGTATCTTCAAGCCAGGGGGAGACCCTACCCCTTATGTGGAACACCACATAAATACTGAAGAGCGTCCACTAGTTTCTGTACTCCCGTACAGAATGTCGCTTATGGAAAAGGAATTCTTAAGGAAGAATATAGGAGATCTCCTAGAAACGGATGTGATTGAAGAATGCGAGTCCGGCCTCCGGATAAGTAAGCGGGTTCTCCCTTATCCGGGGGTATAGCAATTGTGGGGGTTGAGTTACCTCGCACCAGTGATAGTGCCTCCTTAGGGAGGTGTCTGGGCCGTGGCCTCATGATAGACTATTAGGAATCCGGCCTCAGTACTCTAGCTATTGAAACGGCTATCATTTTAGAAACCCCGAAATCCAAGGCAGGGAGGAGGTAACACTGTTAAGGTATGCTAAAGCTACGTGATCTTGCACATCTAATTAAAATTTATTATTGGAGAAGTGAAAATATTTTTGAATTCTCTTTTTCACTTGTTGGAAATGTTCTGTTAGAACATTGAAATTTAAAAGTCTTGAATAAAGATTCTATGGAAGGCAGGTTCTCGAAAATGAATTTGCGTTTTGAAAAGCTTGAAACTCCTAGAAGTGTTACCAGGAAGCAACCGCAAGAAAATGTAGTACACTAATATCGTTGTGTTTCTACTGTCATACACGATTCTACAGTCAGATCAAGAAGCAGTGATCAATCATTATCTAGGACACTGTATACCATATATTACAGCATGAAAAATAATGCATCGATTGCTGATATGCTATCCTAACTAATTCACTGAAACTCAAGAATTACTGGCAGGAGATGCAGAAGTTCTCTCGTACTTCACTCTGATGTTCCCAGCTCGTTTGGAAGTTGATGCCTTTGTATGTCTTAAGGAGTAATGAACCGAATTTCATCTCAATGGTGCTATTCATATCCATATTTTGTCGTCTGAATATCCTCATCAGATCCAAGATATTGATTTACATTTTTGAAAAGGATTTATAGGGCAACTTACATAAAAATTCCAGTTGAGTGCCGTTCGTATTCAGAAAAATGTATGAATTCTAGCGAGCTGAAATTAGGTTGCTCTCTAAAAGAAGCTAAATGAATGCTTTTACCATTTGATATTATTTAAACTTGAAACTTTGAAAAGTAGTCGTCAAACTGTAATTGAATTTGTGCCCTTAATTGTATACGTTGGTATTCAGCATATTCAACATTTATATAATTCAATAAAACTATTAGAAGATTCAAATTTAAATAATATCATTTGTGTAAAAACCCTCATAATTTAGCATCTCTTAGAGAGCAACCGCTCGTCACAATGCAATTTTTAGTTAAGCTTTCCTATATATCTGGTTTTAACATTATAAAGGAAAAATTATACCATGTTTTGCACATGTGCAGTTAAAAATTATTTTGCTACAAATACTCATATATCCTTGAATATTCAAAGTGTTTACTTCAAATTTTAATGCAATGCTTTGCTGGCATATTTTTACTTTCATCTATAAGGTTAGTATGATTTGAATGAAAATTTTGAATTTTATAAGCGGAAAACGTCCGGGAAATTTGGGATTTTTAAAAGAAATCTTTACATCTTCCCGAACATAGTACTATTTTTACGAAAATGCACGTATGTATCGCTCACAGCAAATAAAGCCATTGATAAAGGTTTCAAATCAGTTTCAGTCTTCAGTGAAACGGGGCGAGTCGAAGACTTTTTTCGCCTTCAGAAATTTCTGATTGGTCCCTTAAATGCTCTCGTGACCGAATCTCCGTTATAAAATGTGAGTTTACACGACTCCCCATAACTGATTGTGAATCATTGTATCCGTATGAAGAAAGTTTTCATATTTTATGAAAGTTAGTTGCTGAAGATTTGACCATTTTCAGTTAAAATTCAGATAAATGTTAAAAATGAGGTATACTCTCGAAATTTATTTCTATGATAAAATGTCTATTAAATTTTAATCAATCATATAAAATTTTCCTTTATTTGGTTTTTATGGCTATTGTACTGTCCATATTTAGCCTACAGCTCCACTTTTGCCCCTGGTGGCGAAACCGTGAGCTATTTTTTCTTTATAAGTTGATTTCCCGTGGTCTAAATATCACGAATACGAAGTAGTCTTGAGTACTTTCTTTGCAACTGAGTTCCTAACACGCATCTCTAAATTACGATCACCCTGCATATACTCTCTGTTCTCAATAACTCGTCTAGTTTAGCTAAGTTAGATTTGCCTCCTGTTTTGCGGGCACTGCATACGCAAAGGATATCGGATACACGGAATGAGAGACATAGTCATATGATAAGGACGCTCCTATTCAAATTTCCACACCACATCAGCGAGAAGGTGTTTTACCCTCGACAGATTAAGCGTAAAATATACCACCAATATGGTGATATTTGAGTGGAATCGGGTGTCTTGAACCAGCAACCTCGGGTCCTAAAGGCAAATTCTGACACCATGTCATCTCGGCATTAGTACTAAAGAGTGCGACGTAATAATAAAAATGACCTTCAGATTCTATGTGATATAGTTAATTCAACAAAGTAAAAGGTATTTAAGATGTTTCTTAGGTTCTTCTCTCAAGGAAGTTTTCAGTTTTAAGGTTAAGAAAGAATTTTCACTCCATTTTAATACAGAAATTTTTATTTTCTTCTATTTTGTTTCATTTCAACAAATAACCAACTTTTCTCTAAGTAGAGGAAGATGAAATTATAAATTTCACCTTAAGTTATTTATTTTGTTAAGAATTTTCCTTCAGAGTGCTTATTTCTTCTCTCTGACACTAGAATTCCCTCTAACGACGCTTTTTAAATATTCCATATGAGAATGAATTGTAAAATTCCAAGGTATTTCAGCCTACATCATACTTTGTACAACGCATTGATATACATTTTTTAAATCAATTTAAAATAAATTATCCTTTTAAATAATTTAAAGTAAAAGTAAATATTTTGATTAAAAAATATTCTAAAAAAATCTCAATGTAATTTATTCTGAACTCATTCTAATAATGATACTGACAAGAATTATTCTAATATAAATAGGAAACGATATTAAATAAATTAATGTTTACTAAATAATAAATATAAAAAACTTAATTAAAGTTTTTATGTAAAGATTATAATTATTATAATTATTGTCAACAAAATAAATAAAACAAGGACTATCAAAATTTTTTTAAATTAGAAAATTTGTTTCAAATTATTCTGACCCTTACAAGCAGCAGTTGCAATAGCGGGTCGCTTTACGTCTATCGCGTATAAACGTAACTGAGCATGCGTAGCATGAAATGAACAGAATGACCATCGGACACAAGTTATTAATGAATCAATTATCTGCTATTCAAGTAAAAAAAATCTCTTACTGTCACTTGTACAAGCTCGGATTCTACGGTTCCTTGGCCATCAGCAGCAGTTTTCTATAAAACAAGAAATAAACTGAGTGGTCACGCACATTGTTTTATATTTAACATGCTAGACAGAATACATACCTATTCATCCATACAGAGAAATTACGGACTATTGAAGAAGGCTAGAAATAAGGAAGCAATCTCCACATCTAATATATAAATTCCTACAGGTTATTTTTTGCACTGTCTTTTCACCTCTACTCCTTTGCATGACCTGTGATGGACGTGCTGCTGATGCTCGCACTAGATTCGTTAGACCATCATCACCACCGTGAAATAAAAAGAAAGTGTTTTATACATTAGTAAACTAATAGGCGATGTCAAAGTCTTTATGTTATGTCTACGGACAGAAACTTCGTTTCCCCCAAAGGAAGGAGAAAAGCGTCGCTAAGCGAAAGTTTCACCAATATCTGTTTAATCAACTAATGGAGATATGACTTATGATCCAGTGGCGGCTCGTCCAGTAGGGCTGCAGTCTACCCTGAAATTATTTTAAAAGCTTGCATTTTCGTTTCATTCTAATTTTTTTTACATTTCTACTTTGAGAGTTCAATTATCGACAAAAATGGCAATAAAAGTAATAAAAAACGTAAAAGGAAGACGGAAATTCAATCAAGAATTGAGAGAGAGAGTGTCCAGAGCTGTATAAAGTTTTGCTCCTCCTAAGGATCGAAATTCGAGTGAGCAAAGCGGAGAACTCAGTCGCAAGAAAAGAGCAACCCTTTCTCCTTCTGAAATAAGATGCACTCGAGCTGCGATCTTCACAGCCCTCGTTTTGCGCGACTTCCGCCTTTGTCTTCCTCATTTGGTTTTTTTCTGCTTTCTCTCAGTAGTTAAGCATTAAATAGTTTTTTAAATCAAATTCTCCAGTAGTTATAATTTTTTGCTCCTTTTTATATTTTGAGGTGTTGGTTACAAATCTGAGGTTTGCCACAAAAGTGTTTGTTGGAATTCTGGTTATAGCCAAAAAATATAAAAATTGTTTTTCCCAGTTTTTGCTTATAACTCAAAAACTATCAATTTTTAGTTTATTATCATTTTATACCAAAATAATCAGCACAACATTTCCTACAACTTAGATCTACATAACTTTTGCAGAACCTGCTGGTTTCTGATCTGACGAGCCGCCACGGTTCTGAACGGTACATTTTTCCAAGTACGGAAACTGACAAATTGTTGATATTACCCGATACCAGTTCACTTTTTAATCCGTTGGCTTACCCATTTCTGCTTCTTGAAGGAAAGCGAAGCAAAGAGGGTTTTCAAGTTAATGCTATTCCAACCAAAAAAGAAGAGTATGACACAACTTCAGCCCTACCAATATCACATGGTGATCCGAGAAAGCTTCATATAAATGTTAAATTCTTCAAAAAATATGTTCTTGAAGATTTCTTAAAAGTTGAATAGCATCATTTAGTCTTCATTTATTTGCAACCATTTTAAGAATCGTTTTATGTTCCCATAGAGAACATTCGGTCAATCTGGTATACGAAAGTGATCGAGCGCTGTCATCTGAGACGGATCGCAGAGTCCTGAAAGGCGAATCTTAAGACGCTTCCACACTTGAATACTCATGTTCTGAGAGGCAACAAACGTTCATGCCTGCCTTCTCGTAGCATGCGTGCGTAATCAGCGCCACCTAGGATTCGCTTCGCTCGTTTGTGTTGGTGTTTATCGTTCGCAGTCGCCCAGTATATTCGATCAACATGGCTTCCGGAAAAGAGAAATGCAAGTCGTTGCAGATGCAGCATTTATTGTCAGGAATGAGATTTTAAAGAAAAAGAAAACAAAGACGCTGGTGAATTACAAGATTGAACCAAAGACAAAATGTCAGCACATTATTAAATGACTTACGATTTCAAGAGTCATCAGGTCAATTTAAATATTTTGTCTGATATATATCCATAGTGATGTGTGGGGGGACACCCAAAAACTGGGCATTTTGCAAAGAAAAAAAAGTATTTGCGAATGGCGATTCAAAATGAAATATATAAAATTTATAAACACACAAAGAAAGGATATTTGAAAAAAAAAAGTATTTGCGAATGGTGATTCAGAATGAAACTTATAAAATTTATATATATAATAAATAATTTACAATATTTTTTAATTAAAGATTTGATCAAATTATATAAAAAAGGATTTGCAATCGGGATTCCAAATAAAATATTCTACAGCTTAAACAGGATCGGAGGATAATTGACTTTTTTCTGATTTGAAGCAACAACGCAAGATAACAATAATTTTTAACTCTGTTTTATGTTATACAGATAGTGCCAGAGAAGCTTCTGTTCTTAGTTTTCTCAGAATGTCATGCTACAATTCAGCCATTTTTGTTTTGATTTAATGAAGAGTTAGTCACTCACTTGACATGTATTAATATTACTCTATATTTTATACTGAAAATTAAAGATCGGAAAGAGAGAAAGGAACTGCATGAAACTCTTTTAATATTAAGAAGGATAAAAATGTACAATATTAGTACTGTAATGCTGAGTACAAACATACCAAAGCAAGCAAAATGGAGAAAGAAATTAAAAAGATGTTTCAAATGTCTTGTTGGTTTGAAAAAGATTTTTGAAATGGATACAATAGATAATGAATATTTTTTCTATCAAATTCCAACCGTGAACATTATATCAAACCTGGGGTTTCAAGAACATTTAAGTATTGGTATTGATAATACAGATGAACCCCACCCAGCAAGTAAAATGTCTAATACATCTTCAAATAATACAACAGTTTCAGCAACAAGATGTTCACATGCACTATCACATTTAAGAACCGTAACATCTCCTAAATTTGCTCTGCTTCTTTGACTACTTCTTCCAAAAAAGAATTATAAATAAGTATCCTTTTACTTTAGTTTTCCATTAAACTTTACTTTACTTTCTATTACTTTAGTTTTCCATATAAGTGTTAGAAGCTGACAGAAACACTCTAAACCAAAGGAATTTTTACTACATTTACAATATATTTTAATTTATAATGAATGTATAGGGATTTTCTGTCATATGATATCCATTGTGGTTTTGTTTCTTCACAGGATTGTTCAGCATTCACGCTTTTACAATTTTGTGTTGAAGTCCGTTTGTTTAGTTTAGTTTAGTTATATTAACGTCCCGTTTTGAAGCAACATGAGGTCTATTTTGGGACGGACATCGTCATTTTGAACCGCGGTCAGATGACGAGGAAGACATCTGAGCTTGCACCCCCTCTCCAAACTTCCGAACCACACCAGAGGGAGGAGTATTGACGTTTGTGCGTTTGATAATAAAATTATTTTCTGACATTCAGAACTCTTAAAAAACATGTTTTCAAAACCTTTCTTGATATTTTCTTTATTTTCTACCATTTAATCTTTAATATATTTCATAATTCAGTATTATAAATAGTAAGGAATTTTGCAATCGATTTTTTTAACAAATTCCTTACCAGATACGCCACTTGTATGGAATCAAATTCAATTGATAAACTGATAATGTATTTACCAAAATATTAGAATATGGTATAGCCGTTGGAAACACACAACTGAATAAAACATCAGGGCTGTAATGTATTAAGAAATGAGTGATCGCAAACACGAAACAAGTCAAGTTCAATAAAAGGGTATAGAAAATAAAACAATAGCAATCAATTGATAAAAGTATCCAAAAGCCTAGAGCGTCAACGATTTAGTTTAAAATGATCCCTCTACGCACACTGATGTGTCCTGAAATACTATTCCAAGGTATTCCCCCACCACCAGTCATGTTGTACGGGGTGATTATAATTTCGGTTCAATTTTCAAACAACAGTAGAAAGAGAACTACTGGTCAGAATGACCTGATATTTGACCTGAGTATACTCGAAGAAGTGGGGAAAGGTATGGCAGATGAAAAAAAAAATTAGTTTAAAATTTTAGCAATAGTGGCGCTTTATATTTCATAAAATTTTAATGAGTTCGGGTACCACTGAAACTGACAACCCAAAGCAACGGCCATTGGATTGCAGTTTAAACCTACCGTTCTGTTCAATGTGCATAACTGTAATGGTATTTTACTGAAAAAAATCAATGAATAAAACAATGATTTCCAAGTCAATCGGCAGTTGTGGCACTTAAATTCATTGCCAATCCACCACGACAGGTTCAAGAAATGTTCAGTATGCTATCCATTGTTTTCTGCCACATATTCAAACCAAGAAATAGTATGTTCCACAACAGATCGGAATGTATCTTTGCGGATTTTGCGAATCTGCTGCAGTACGTGTCTTCAACTCTGATAAGTTTGCAATAAAACCACTGATCAAAACATGTTTCAGTGAACCCCACAGCCAGAAATCACAAGGATTAAGATCAGGTGATCTTGATGGCCAAGAATTTCTGCTGATAATTCTATCATTTTCGAAATGCATGCTGAGAAGTCTCTAAATAGGATTTGCAATGTGTGCAGGAGCGCCATCTTGGATAAAAATTGTGCTATCCACACATCCGCGCTGTTGTAGTGCTGGAATGAGCTGGTTTCGCAAAAGAGATTCATAACGTGTCCCATTGACTGTACAGGTTACAAGACCCGAAGGACCAATCTCCTCGAAAAAGAATGGCTCTACGATAAACGATGCCGTAATTCCGCACCACATAGTAACTTTTTCAGAATGGGCTGACGTTTGAACTGATTTCCCGTTGACTATATTCTGCAATTCTGAGTCCTGACATATCCATATATATGGAAATGAGCTTTATCTGACCAAAAAGATTTTTATTTTGCATATTCTGATGTGTAAAGCGCCATCTATTGCTAAAATGTTTAACTATTTATTTTTTCTTTTGCCATAAATCCTCCCCCCCCCCTTCTTTGAGAATACTCAGATCAAATTTCGGGTCATTCTGATCAGTGGTTCTTTCTTCACATGTTTTTAAAAGTTGAAATTTATTTATAATCACCCTGCACTTCAATAAATGAGCGAATGCGAATTAGTTTATGAAACTAACATTAAACTTCGAAATTTGTTTAAGAGCAGGATATTATGAAGGACAACTGAAAATAATATTCTCAATTACTTTAGGCAGATATTTACAGTAATGCTTGTATGAAGTGACGACGATGGCAGAAATTTCAGCACTTTTAATTATGTTATCATCAAATAAAGAGGGTTACTTTATGCTAAAGGGTGACGCTCTATACTTTTGCTCCTGGTCTTTTTCAGCAAATTTTCATAACTTTTTAAATAAAATATCGAACTTCCAACCTTTGTCACTTGATTAGTCTCAGAAGAAATTGCACGGCTACTTGAGAGGGCTATCGAACAATCTATGCACTACACTTTGACTGTGCATGCAGTGTTTGAATACACTTCAGACATTTTTAATATAAAATCACTCAAAATCAAACATTTTTGATAGCAAACATTCTTTACATTAAAATTAGACGGAATTTATATCACAATGGGACTTTTTTTTCATTATAGAACACATGAAAATATAAAGAATTTAAATCTGTTAATTATCAAAAGAATAAAAATAAAACAGATGCTGAAATATTTCATGAATACTAATAGAAATTGCCGGACAGAATGTCTATTATATTCTTAAAATTCAAAATTGAAATTTAAATATTGAATTTCAAATAGAAATTTAGAAACGCATTACCATGTTTACAAATAAATATTACTTCATTTGAAAGATGGAATTTAAATGTTTCTACAAAGTTTGCGTATGCATTTCCGTATATGTTTGTGAATTGTACAATTACTGGTTAATACATTTGCTTGACTACCACCCACTTATCAGTAAATATTTTTTATGAAAGAAAATGATAAAAACATATTTTTTAATACAAGTTCAGAAATATTCTCAATAGCATTCTTATTGTTTTCGAGATATTTAAATATACCGGGCAATTACAAAATTATCATCAGGTATCGATACAATATAACTTTAATTAAAATAATTAGACTCTTCAGTGGTAATCGGGGTGGGATTGAAGAAGAATCAGATGTTAAATTATTAATTTCTTACTTTTAAGTTTTCACATGAGCCTCATGATGGCAATTTAATCTATGTTTACATCTCCTCCATCGTGTTTGCTTTTGTATACGTCCGTATCCGACGTCATAATGTATGCAGAAAGGCTTTTCTTTGGTTTTGACGTCTGGCACGGACATCGAAATCCCCACGAGTTTTGAAATTCCGGAGATCAGTAGAGATATGATTGTTAGATGGTTAATTGTTTTTGATCTTATATTTTAAACCGAAGTTATAGTTTTCAGTTTCTTTTAATAAGTGCAATAAATGGCTATGACTGAAAACCTCGGCGTTTCTTCCACAACACTCATGCCATCTTCCATACCTCCAAATGTAAGGCAAACCCATTTCAACGTCAAGGGTAGGGGCGGCGCTAGAGGGGAAATTGCCCCCCTTAGGAGATCGCTTGCTCTCACCCCCCGTCGGCGAGATATGAAGACTTTCGTCGGTAAAAATCTTTACCTTTTCGGAAGATGTGGAGAGCTGGGTATCAAAGAATCTAATAATTTAAATCCTATCTTAAAGTTATTATTGTATAGTAAACGGTCCAGATAAGCTATTTGTGTCCGAATTCGACGTCTGATTTACGTTTAAGTCAGCAAAATAAGCGACATCTGTTTTACATGTTATCTATTCGGCCTGTAGTTCGCACCACATTTGTCAGAATAGCCGACAAGGTGACAAGTGAATCAGACCTCCCATTTGGACGGCTGTTTTCGGTCGGCCGGCAAAGAGATAAAAAAGAGGATGAAAATTTGTATATTTTGTTACTTTCATTGACTGTTTCGATCAATTGTCGGTGGAGTTACTAGGGAAAACTAAAGTATATGAATATTACCAGCGTGTGGCGATACACGGCGGTCACTCCTCTCAACGACCATTTTTGTTCGGCTCGAATTTTTTGGTGCATAGACATAATGTTAAAATAACCTCTATTAACGGCTCAAACCCCTCTGCGTGGTCAGGTTGGTCGCCCGTTAAACTCCAATGAAATTTCTTTCGTCTCTGCGGCCACGAACCTTTTATTCAAAGAAAATGGAGGAAAGAAAGAACAAAAAAATAATCATTTTCCAATATGAAGAGAAAGTTGAATTTCGGCATATATCGGTTTTGGGCATTCAAGAGTTCATTTTTGTTCTTCTAGCGCTGATTCGAACTCTTGAGAAAAAAACTGTTGCCATGGGTTGCGACCATCCGCGAAGGAAACTTTCAGCTCAACGGCTTTCGAAAAAATAGATGATATTATTCCCTTTCCTCAACAACTACCGACGAAGCAATTAGGGCTATATTTTTATAATTAGAAAAATTGAAAAATGACCTCCGAAAGAGCTTAAAGACCCAAGCAGACACAAATTTTATCTTTTCTCAAAATAATATATATATAAATAACTATATGTAATAATTTAACATTTCCCAAATTTTAAAAACGCTCCTTAACTTTTAATTCATAAAATTATTTCTACTTAAGCTTTAGTATACGAATAACAGTCACTGTAACTCGCTGAAATCCGGATTCAACCGCTCTAAAGCCTTCGGAGATTTTCTCGTTTCTCAGCAGTATAAAAAGGCTTGGCGGCAACCATCTTTCTCTTCTGTAACCATGTAACTCACTTTGAAAGATATGCTGCCTTCCAGCACAATTTCCGAACAATGGATACGGCTTAGATCATCATGAATTATCCTCCGAATATTTAAAACCTTCTATTATACCTGAAATATGTCATTTCAACCTGTATTTTCGTCTTGTCTTTATATTGAATAAATAGAGATTAAATCGACTATGAACTGCTTATTGAAAAGAAGTTTTTACACTGCCCATTTAAAATAATGTTATAAAGAGCCGACAGGATTTTATTCCTGCTGCGTGTTATCATTTTCATCTAATTCGAGGGGTCTCAAGTTAATCGGAACACACCGAAAAAGTAATCTTCGTCTTTATAAGGAGGAGAGAGAAAAAATGTCGTCGTTTAAAAAATGTCTGCTAAAGTTTACTTCATTGTGTTCTCCTGATGGTTTAAATTATCAACTTTGGAAACTATACTGCCTCGCCCTGGTCATCACTCGCCGTTACTATGGTGATAATTTCTTCGTGCTTTTCACCTCATTAGCCTTCAGACTAAATTTAACTAAAATTTTTTCGATAATTCCGTCTTCTTCAGGCATTGTGTTCATCTTTACTGTGTTCTCCATGTATCTCAAATGTGCAAAAAGCGATCTTCATGTGCTTATTTTCGGCGTCAGTGATTTGATTTTCTAAAGTGTTATCTACAATAGCTTCGAAAAAAATAAATATCAGCTGTTGGGGGAAAATAATAGGTCTAAGATCTTATTTTTATGGAATACCATGGGTGTTCTTTAATTTCTTAGTTCCAATTGAAAATTGATTTTTCAATTGTACTTCAATTAATCTGTGATGATTTTCATTTGATAATATTTTTTGAAAATTATTGAAAAAATTTGCACACGAATATTTGAATTTGGTTTTGATGATGAATTTTACTGGTAAATTTTGAGATGTTATTATATTTTGAATATGTTGATTATTTTTTTATAAATAATAGTTTATTTTGCATTTTTCTGAATCTTGGTGTTATTTAATGCCACTTTTAAAAGAAAAATTCATTGGTAAACCAAAAGTAAATTCAACAGTTTGAAAAAATGCTTATTTTAAAATTCCCATAAGTTTAAATTTTTTCTAACTTTGCTTCTCTTGTATTAAGTTTCTCTTTTATGAACTTAAGATCTGGTAAAATTGTCAAAATGAACGACAAAACAAATAATAAACCAGATAAATATGGTAATGTAGTACAAGCTGGTATTTCTATCAATATCTTTCCTTTTGACCCTAATAATTCCACGAAAGTTAGTGCATGGCTACAATATTTTAATGAGAGATGCTTTAGCTTGAATTAGAAAACGAATGGAAAATAAAAAGGTATTGGAACTTATTTAAAAAACAGTGCCTAAACAGAATATTTAAATTCACACACAACCACTAAAATTTGGGAAGAGTTCAAGTCTTTCCTTACTGAAAAATTCATTGCTCCTACAATAATTAACTTAAGTGATTTCACTTTCAATCATTAATAGAGGAAGAAGACATAGTCCAATAATTTCATGAAAAATTAAAAATACGCAGACAGTTAAATTTATCAACTTTCATGATTCTTGAGAGACTCTCGGATGGCATGCGAACTGACTTAAGACAACTTCTTGCAATAAACCCTCCTAACAATCCTACAGAATGGCTAATAACGGCAACAAAATTAGCCAAAATTCAAAGTAATAAAAATTTAATTAATCCTAGCCTTTCTGGAACCCGACACTTGCCACCATTTAAATTTTTCTGATTTCTTGAAAAAAGTGAAAAAATTTAAATTTTAGAATTAGATATAACTGTGTTTTTTATTTGTTTACATTTAGAGTGTTTTTACGTGTACCAAGAGTCTTCAAGGACTTCTTCCAAGAAGTATAAGAGTTTACTTTTGTTCTGATATTGCTGTTTTACAAAGTTCATTTAAAATTATTTTGATAACTTTTTGAATAGTATTATTTTTATTATTACTTCCAAGTAATGATCATTAGTCTAACAGATATCAAATTTCTGAAAAAAATTATTAACTTTTCTAACTTCGCAAAGTCGTACGAATCATGCGGAGGGGGAAAATGTAATGATTTAGAA
The DNA here is from genome assembly GCA_013235015.1 of Araneus ventricosus. Classification (NCBI taxonomy): domain Eukaryota; kingdom Metazoa; phylum Arthropoda; class Arachnida; order Araneae; family Araneidae; genus Araneus; species Araneus ventricosus. The sequence continues at coordinate 55,021 of BGPR01001663.1, read as the reverse complement.
ATTTTCCTATCTTTAAAACAAATTATTTTAACGTCAGATAAAATTTAATTACGAGCGAATTACTTTTACTTCAATCCTATGATAAAGGCACTTCCACTTTAACTTGGACTCGAAGGAGTCTCACAGTTTCTAGAGCCTCAATTTCGGGACTTCTCCCGTTTCGGAAGTATAAAAACTGACCGCTTTTCTACAAAGATCTCTTTTTCAATCATGTAACTCACTAAGTAAGTCTCTCCGTTTCAGGTGTAATTCTTTACTCCTGGCCATAGTTTTAATATTTCCATAATCTTTGAAAATTCTTATCTATTATTGAATAATCTATAACTAATTAAATTATGCTTATTTTTAAAATGCAATAAACTGCTTTGGACTTGTAGGGGCTAGAGGATACCTCAAAATATGCCCTGCTTCATCATTGACTCAAATCAGCAAGTTGCAAATGATACTCCAGGCAAAAAGTTCAACAATAAACATTTGTTTCATATTTTAACAAGGTATATTGTGCAAAATTAACTCTTCAATTAGAATATTAAAACATTGGAACATTTAAAGAAAAAAAATATGCAGAATTGTACATCTTATATCGAAAGTTACCATGTACACAAGAGTACTTGGTGAGAAGAGCACTTTTAGTGAGGAGCGAAGGGCCTACAGGTACATTTGGATTACTAGATAGCTGATTATTAACAAGCCGCATCCAATTGCAGATGAGGGAAATCTAAACCTGTCGGGAAGGCTCATGCTCCGCATAGGCGAGATGGCTAGTACCGTCTGTTGTACTTCTGTAGATCCAACCATAGGAGGCTCATACTTCACTGAGTTGGCTTACACTGTGTTGCTGCTCTCTCCCTTTCTCTGCCGGAAATGGCAAAGGCACTCGTATAAATACGTTGATAAACAGTGCGCGGGCAGAACAACACGCACCTTCTTAACATCGTGCATGAAAGGATAAAACTCTGCCGCCTCATGGAGAGATGAGAGATTAAATGCAATGGAAAGGAGAAAGGTTCCAGAGGCCGCCACACACTCCCCCCGGAGTTTGAAAGTCACTGGGCTTGAAAACGAATGACTGGTCTTGAAGCACGACCAGAACGAGTAACAAGAGCATTTTCTAGAGCATCCGGAATAACTCATAAATGGATGTCCCGTGGCTCTTGACAGAAAAATGCAGGTTTTAGTTGATCCATGCTGACTGTTGTTTGCTTACCATCTATGCCAAGCTCGAAAAACTTGTCAGTTCGTTTGAGAACTTGATGAGGGCCAGAATACGGCTTCTGCAATGGTCCTCGAACCCTGTATACTCGCACAAACACGTGCAAAGATTGCAATAATTCCGGGTGAACAAATACTTTGTTAGTTGAATGGTTTGTGGCTGGTGCAAGTCTAATTCGTTGCATTGTACGCCTGAGCTCCACCAGAAACTCAGTTTGAGTCTGGGTAGTATTCTGAAAATGCCGGAAAAACTTTCCCGGCAGTCTAAGTGATGTCCCATATACTAATTCAACGGAGGACGCGCCTATATCCAATTTATATTTAGAACGAATACCTAACAGTACCAAAGGTAACGTGTCAACTCAATCTGCTGTACAATGGGCCATCAGAGCTGCTTTAATCTGCCGGTGTGCTCTTTCTATCATGTCATTTTCTTTAGGGTTGTATGCTGTAATACGGTTTTTGTATGTTCCTAGCAAATTAGCAAGATTGTGGAACAAATGACTCTGAAAGTTTGTACCTCGGTCTGTAGTAATGACCTCGGGTACGCCAAAGCGAGAAACCCATTCCTGTAGGAAAGCCTGTGTTCTGGTAGTCGCTTCCTGATCAACCATGGGAACAGCTTCAATCCATCTGGTGAACCTATCAATGCATGTCAGAAGATACCTATTATTCCTAGACGGAGGCAATGGACCAACTACGTCAATATGCACGTGCGTGAATCGTGTATCCACTGGTTGGAATGATCCTAAATGGGGTTTTAGTGTACCTAAAAACTTTAGATTTCTGACACTTTAAACAAGCCTTGCACCATGCCGCTATGTCCTTAGCCATATTCTTCCATACATACTGGTATCGGAACAAATGCAATGTGGCCTTTTTCCAGGATGCGATAAGAAGTGGATTGCATCAAATACTTGTTTCCTAAATTCCTGTGGTACATATCGTCTAATCCAATTAGTAGAAATGTCACAGTAGAGTGTACACATTTATTATCAGCTAAACCAGTGTTAGGTTTAAGTAAGGTCTGCAGCTCTTCATCAGCTATTTGTGCTATCGCCATTTTCCTAAAGTCAAGACCAGGAACACTTATCTCCGAAATACGTGACAGAGCATCCGCAAAGACATTGGCGTCACCTACTGAATGTCGTATTGTGATGGTGAATTGACTTATAAATTCTACATAACGTTGTTGGCGAGGGGAATGCTTGTCACCGGATTTGTTTAACAGATAGACAAGGAGTTTGTGATCCGTGAACACGGTGAACTCGCGACCCTGCAACATGTGTCTGAAATGTCGTATTGATGAATAAATAGCTAAAAGCTCTCGATCAAATGTATTGTAATTCTTTTCCGAATCGCTCAATGTTCGAGAAAAAATGCTAAAGGCACTGGCTGTTGACCTGAATTTTGTTGTAGAACGGCACCTACAGCTATATCAGATGTATCTGTGTACTGCGACTCGAACCGACGAAAATTTTCTTTGATGATTTGGAAATTTCTGTAACGCCAACTCTGATATTTTATATAGTCGACGGAAAAGTTTGTAATGATGTATCATCGTGTCCATCCATCCAAACATGTTACTTGTGTGGGGAGAAGCCCAATGAAATGAACAACTTGCGTGTCATCCCCCAAAAAAGAAGTGAGCAATGAATTTCTTCCGTTTGGCATATCACCCCTCCACTCTTGGATAAGGCTAATGGAATGCGTTCTTCATATTTCATATAGGCTAAAAATTAAACCATGGCAAGCACGGGGAGCAGAAAAAAGAAAAAGTATCTAAAAAAAGAAGTTTAAGTGAGATTTAGATGAGAATTAGGTCTTTTATTTCACATGCCAAAGAAAAAAAGTGGCAACACAAATGACGGCAACACTACCCGCAAATTTTTTAGACATCCTGAGAAAATGGCAGAGATAACTAAAGTGAAGTTGAACTTGATCAAGTGTTTGGGAATTATTCGCGAGTGCATAAACTGTAACATGAAAATCAATTTAGAGAAATTCGCAGAATTTACGAGAATGACACAAAACATATACAGTAAACTCTCGAAATCGAAGGGACCCGGAAAAAATTCGAGATAGAGAGTTTTCGAGATAACGAGGTTACCCTCCCAAGCATTAAAAATTACAAGGTAAGGAATATATTGTAAAATATTTTAGCCAGATAGAGCTAAATGTCTGAAAACAGCAATAATTTCCATATTAATTCATAGCAGTGATATTAATTTACATAGAAGTATAAAATTTTTAAAACAGAATGTATTTGTAATAAATTACTACTACCTAATTAGAATTTCTTTCAAAAGTCCAGCATATTGACCTGGCGACACCTCTTTTCAAATTACTTTTCTACTAAGTTTTCAATCCAAAAAATAGCTGCGAAATCCTCTTTTTCTGCGTTTCCTGAACATTCCATGAACATGATGTGAATAGCATCTTTAGCCGGAGCCGCAGTAATGTTGGTGTCTGCTGGAACATCCACCTCTTCCTCATCACTCGAAGGCGAAGAAATTGTTTGAGGAAAGATGTAATCATTAGTCCACACACTTGAAAATCCGAGTCGAACTCTGTAAATGTTTCAAACGTTGTCGTTTTAGAATGGTTGAGGATTTTTGAAACCTTCTCCTATTCTTCACACTGGTGTGTTTCTGTGTGGAGGTCCTGCTCCTCATCTGATTCACTTTCCACACTAGAAAAACAAGCTTTTTCAAAGCAGTTTTTGATTTTCTTTTGTGCTTTTGTGTAACGTTCATCCAGGCTCTGTCTGCCACCCTCATAGAATCAAGCATATTAAACGGTTTCATTTTCTGTTTTTTATCAATTGAATCCACAACCTTCTTTACAAGTCCCTTCCTGTAAAAAAATTTAAAACTTCTTATTATCCCCTGATCTAGAGGTTGCAGCTTGGAAGTCGTGCTAGGTGGAAGGAAAACCATCTATACTGCGTTCGTTTCAGGGATAAGGCTGTGAGCCGTGAAGTTATCAATGAAAAAAACAATTTTCCTCTTCTCTTTACACATTTTCTTGTTTATTTGTTTTAACCACTCTGAGAAAAATTCACTCGTCATCCGAGCTTTTTTATTTGCTTTATAATGAAGTGGAAATGACTAAATTCCTTTAAAGCACATTGGGTTTCTAGATTTTCCAATCATCAATGGAGTAAGCTTCTTAGTCCTACTCAATGTTGGTAGCTAAAAGTAACGTTACTCGTTCTTAACTTTGTTTTTCTCCATGGAAGGTTTCTCCTTGGAAAACTGAAGTTTTGTCTAGCAATGCTTTGAAGAAAAGCCCAGTCTCATCAACGCTGAATATTCTTGTAGAAGATCAGGAAGAGTTTTTATCCATTCCGAACAAAGCTCATCACTCACTGATTGGCTTTCGGCACACAATTTTCTAAAAACAATGTTATGGCGGTTTTTAAAGATTTTCAGCCATCCATTGCTGCTTTTGATGTCTTTGTAACCCAGCTTCTGTGCAAATTGTTCCGCATTTTCTTTAAACTCATTGCCTCCAATAGGTAAATTACAATCTCTGCATTGTTTAATCCATTTTATGAAGCATTCTTCTAATTCAGGATCTCAATTCGAATCTTCTTCATAGATCCTTTTTTCAGTTCAAAAAGTCTTTTCATTTTCTCTCTGTCCTTTAGTATTGTAGATAAAGTCGATGCTGGAATTTTAAAATGATTGGCGATTTGTCCTTTCTTCCCGCCTTTATCAACAGCTTCGAAAATTTTAACCTTTTCCTTTATTATCAACACATTCAACTTTCGCTTAACACTTACTTTTTTCGTCTCCATGGCGCCACCGTCCATTTTTGCAACTCGAACTGGCAGTTCACACACTTTTTAATCGCAACTACACCCCACAAACGTTTTTCGCAGACTGATTTAACACGTGTAGTCAAGTTTGTTGAACCTCTTACATAAACACAACAGCTAATAGGCTTGAGTAACGAATTGGTGAGAATGACACTCATCGGATCCAGTCGATACTATGCAATCTTGAATATCCATTTGGGTGTAAAGGGAGTGGTATTGTCCCTTTTGCAGCAAATTCTGGGAAACATCCCCTATGTGAGATCTTCATGAAGGTCACAATGTGACTAAACAGCGATTTTCAAGCGAAAAAAATATTTTTCGCTTCGAAAAAAATTCGACATATCAAGGTTTTGAGTGAAAACACTTCGAGATAGGAATTGAAATTAACATTAGAGAAATACGAAATTTCTAGGGGAAAAATATTTTTTCGAGATATCAAGGTTTTCGTGATATCGAAGTTCGAGATATCGAGAGTTCACTGTACCTCCGAAACTACAGTTGGTATCCAATGCCTTTAAGTCTACAAAAATTTTATTTAGCGGGAGAGACATAATTGAAACGTCTATTCTTCCGATTGGATTGGACTCTGAAGAAGCCCGGAGGCAAGAAATAAACACAATCGGCAATATAGGGAACTATTCACAAGGAAGTCATCCAGGATAAACACAAATACAAATTTACTACATAGATTGCTCATCATATCCGATCCCTATATAGCAAGTTTACGGGCAGCTCCAAAATCCAAAAAACGGAAAATGGATCGAGAAATGAAAAAAAAAAATGTTAGAATTATGTTTATCAGATGAGGAAGATTCTTTCATCGTGTCTGAGGACTCATCAAAAGAGAGCAGTAGCTCAGAATGAAAACATACTTATATATTATTCCAACATGCGTGAAACACTTTTGTACGAGTGTTTTCACTCAAAACCAATTTTCAACTTTTTTCCACTTATATTTTTACCTCGATTTTTCTCAAATATTTACTACTAGCCGCCTACGGCGACCAGCTGGTTCGCCAATCTTGTATTAATATTAATAAGGCAATTAAGGCTGACATTTTCAACATTTCAATTTTTGTAAGCTAAAAGCAATAATTGCAATAAGGACAAACAAATGAATTTAAAAACACAAACAGTCAACAGGTTAATTAGTAAAACCTAATCTTAATTTTTTATACACAAATAAAAAATGTATAGGATGTGTTTGCATATAATGAACTTTGAGTTAATTCCTTATGTTTAAGTGTTAAAAAATGATAAGTAAAAAGATTCTTTTAATAAAAGGTAGTGGAAAAGATTTTAATAAGTAATGAAAAATTTGAAGTACAATAATTAAATCAATCAGCTAAAAAGAATTTACATATTAAAACTACTTAAAACTCAAAATAACTAAATGAAGTTTTTTTTGTGAAAAAAAAGAATTGATTGTATTTTATGAAACACAAAAATAAATTCATGATAACCATTTGAATCTAGTCAATAAAAACAACCATTTATATATTTAAAAAATATTGAATTGAAATGCATGAAAAAAACCCAAATCTTGAATAATTATTCTGTGCATAACAAAACAACAAACACACACTAAGAAATTGAATATGTATAAACTATAAAAATGCAAATTATTAAATAATAGCAAATGATAAAAAATGAACTAAAACAGGTATATGGTTTGGATAATAGTTATTCTCTCCACCCAAAGTAACTTCTTATCTGTTAAGTATTAAATCTCAAAAAATCCATATCATTCTCCGTGCAGAACAAAATATACATGCTAGGATAATTACTACTCTCTGTGTTTAAAAAAATTTATACACCCATGCATAAAAAAAGTAAGCACCTATAAAACATGCATAGATCTGATTAATCATTATCTCTGCGGAATAAAACATGAAAAGTAAACTTTAGTTACATAGGATTTCTTGATACGTCACTTCTTTCCCTCTTTTTATCCTTATATTTCACATAAATCTTAAATTTTCTGTTCAAATTATCTGTGTAATCTCACTTTGGAGCTGTTTTTGCTTTCATTCATTTTTTAAGGGTGATATTACTTGAAAACAGGCATATTCTGGATATTTGCAAATTTCCATGCCAATATGTTGATTTATAATCCTATCTTTTAATTTTAAATATTTATATCAATGTAAATAGTCTAAAAAGCTTCGCACCTTCTAGACATTCATTTTCGTATGCCTCTTATATGGGTGCATCACCTATTTTATTAGTAAGGTACTTAATCACAGGGATTTCTTGCCACATTACTTTGTAACGAAGAAGCAAGTTTGAGGTTTTTCCCCCTTTTTATTCTTATTTCACATAAATCTTAATTTTTTCTGTTCAAATTAACTGTGTAAACTCACTCGGATGCTGTTTTTCGCTAGTGCAAATGAAGGTGCAGTCTCGCACAATATTCCAATAACAATTTTTAAATCATCAAAATCCACTGCACCAGATTTATCTAACAACAACATTTGAAGGTAGTACCTATTAGTATCCCATAATGTTATAGTTTTAAACACTAAGAAACACATACAGACAAACGTTGTAAAATCTTATTTAGTATCTATAAACGTTAAAAACAAAAATTAAATTTAATAGCTAATGTGAAATTCTAAGCTAAAATTGTATGTATCTTAGGAATAATTATTATTCTCGGTGCAAAACAAAATTTTCATGCTAGAATAATTACTACTCTCTGTGTAATAAAACATGCATACATATGATTAATCATTCTCTCTGCGGAATAAAACATACAAATTAACATACATACACTACCTTTCAATAGCCAAGTATAACATTAAAATATTGGCTAAAATGTTTTTACATTATAATTTTAAACACAATGACACACATACACACAAATGTCCTAAAATCTTTCAACTTTAAAACACACACTAATAAATTTATTATCTATAAACTGTTAAGAAACAAATTACTAATAATATGATTACTAATTATTATTTAGCTAATTTACCATTCATAACCTATGGTTTAGGCATACGCATTCATTGATAGTAAGTTTGTTTTACGTTCCGCGCTGAGAATGTGACGTTGATGAACATCTCTTTGGCCCCTCCTACTTACTCTCGCACCCAAATAACTATAAGATTCTGGTGACTTTAAAAATTTATAAAAATTACATAAAATTTTGCACAATAATAAAACTGATATCATTGGAAAGATAATTGTTTGCTGTTTAAAATGACATAAGAATTTGTTTTGTCCATCAATTCATTCAGAAGTTATTGGCAAAAAACGGCGAAATTTGGTTTAATTTTTAAATAATTTAAATCTGAATCAAAATTAAAAAAAACGGCTCCGAGGTGTACATCTTGAGCATCCAAAGTATATCTGTGCCAAATTTGGTAGCTCTATGTTCTACGGTCTGTTCTGTACACCGCCAACAGACACACAGACAGACAGACAAACAGACTTTCATCTTTATTAGTAGTAGAGATTACATAATAAGAAAATATTTTATCTGAGAAAATACGTTTACTTTTTATTTTTTCTATTTCTAGAACACCAGAGTTTCTCATATAACATGTTTCCATGCCTATGTATAAAAAGAGCTAATATTTATGTTATTCTAAAAACGTTTGTAAAATTTCTCATATATTAAAATAAGTTGTTCAATTAAACCGATTTGTATGTTATTAACAGTATTTATCTTAAAAACCGAACAATCAACTTTTGTTTTTGAAATATTAATTTTTTCCACCTTGATTATCTAAATTACACACTGTGCGCCGCCACAAACTTTAACGACTGCAATCTTCTTCGAGTGCCTCCACACTTTACAGGAATATATATATATATATATATATATATATATATATATATATATATATATATATATATATATATATATATATATATATATATATCAAAAGAAACAAGAAACAAAAGACAAAAATTTAAAAATATACCAGAAACAAAGGACAAAAAAAAAGAAGTCAAAAATTTTAATAAATTGAAAAATAACATGTCAAGCCGCTAGTCAGGAAGAGAAGCTCGTTTATGAAATTAATATGTACTTACACACACACACATATATATATATATATGTCAGTGTCATGAAAATCAATAAATGTTGAAATAAAATGGAGAGACTG
>BGPR01001663.1:0-30868 GCA_013235015.1 Araneus ventricosus | reverse complement strand
CCTCCGATCCCCGTCTGCATAAGATTAAAATTTATATGCTGAAAGAGTTCGTGATGCAAGTTGTCAATGTCGGTATACTTATGATTAAACCTGGTGGTGCGAATTATAAAATGCCTCTTGAGATTTCTGGCAATAATTTTCAGAACATTGTCTTTGTTTGTCTTCGATGGTTTTCTGAATACAAAACTCTCGGAAGTTTTTATAATTCTATCTTCTCTAGGCAAGTTTAGCATGGTTAACAACCGGGGTGCATCAGCCGCTGTCAAGTGCAGTTCATAATTCGGAGCAGTATGTACATTAATATTCCTATGATACAATGCAAACAAGACGAAATGTCCGCATTTTTCTTCAATACTTTGGTTAATATTATCTATTACATCCTCATCTGTCGTTCCTTCATCAATTTTCACCCTGATATCGTATTCAACATAATCCTTTTCTACAATTTTTGTTTCTTCATATGTTATGGAATATTTATTATTGTGATTTCCAATGTTGAACCATGTTCGCGGAACGAAAATTTCTGATAAACCAACTTCCCATGCACCGGTAAGCATTATTGGACGAGATAGTTTAGTTCTGAAGGATGCTTGCGTATTTTTCGGGAAGTAGCCCAAGCTAGAGTTGCTGGGTAACGTCACGTAAAAATCGTTTACTTCATCCATGCTGCTTTAACCCACGAATTGAACTTATTATCAAAACCTTTCCACTTCACATAATACTCTTTTTTAGGACCTCTGCCCTTTGTTTTGAGAACCTTTTCTATAAGCCAATAATCGTCGGAGCGCTTAGAAATTTTCTGAAGTTCCTCTGCATAGAATCGTCCTTTTATAGCTTCTGATTTCAGGTCTTGAAGCTCGAATGTAGTTGGATGAGAGGAATATGCTTTAGACACTGTAAATACCTCATCACTCCATCCCGGTAAATATCCTCGTCGAAAGGATTTGTTTGCTTTCGATATTCTTACGACATCTCCCTTATTTAGAGACACTTTCGAGTTCTTTATTGTGTAACCATAGAGTTTTTTGAAGATTTGCGGTTCTAAATCGCGAGTGACTTTTGATGGCGCCATGCCTATACTGCGATGTTTACTGTCATTATACGACTTCACCAGCGACTGTAGAACATCATCATACTTATAAGATTTCCTATATGTGAAAACCCTAAACATTTTGTTTTTTATTGTTCTGTTGAACCTCTCAACAACACTAGCTTTATGATCACCTTCTGCTGAATAGTGGTTGATGTTATGCCTCTTAAATAAAGATTGTAGTTGAGTATTGTAAAATTCATTGCCCTTATCGCTTTGAATGTTTCTAGGCTTAACTTGCTGCAACAAATTTTCAAATGCTTTTTTTACAGCCACAGACGTTTTACTTTTAAGCGGTATAACATAAGCATATTTCGAAAATACATCAATTATGGTGAGTAAGAACCTAAACCCATTATTATGCTCTGCTAGCTGTTGTAAATCCACCAGATCACATTGCCATAAGTCATTTATACCATATGAAAGCGTCGCTCTTCGAGAAAATTTATAACGAACTGGTTTATGAAGAGAATAAGTGTCTTGACTACTTAGCCACTGTTTTGTTTTGTGATACGGTACTTTGGTGATTGTTGATAGTTTCTTTACTCCGCCAAATGATGCAGGGTTTGCAAAATCATAATATGCTGCTTCTAAAATTCTTTCCATTTTCTTTTTGAGTTCTGTTTTCTCTTCTTTCCTTTAGGAGTGGCAGCTTTTCCTGGAGATTCGGGAGTATATTCGTTTTGGACCTCGTATAAGCTCATGTCATCCTCAAGATTTTGCACCAACTTGTGATTCCCAATCCACCGAGTTGGGATTTTTATTTCCTTGATACCGTTCCAAAACGCTGAAAAACCATGGGGTTCGTGCCCTTTTTTGACGTTCCTCATCAAATATGAAAATAAGTCAATGACGTTCGTGTTTCTGACAATTTCATTATCTTTCGTCAATTCACCGTATTCATTCCAAGAATAGCTACGCGTGTTCAATTTTTCCACAATAGGCGGAATAAATTTTTGAAAGTTTGCAGGAGCAGAAATAATGATATTGCGTAATATAGGATCTTCCGTTGTATTGTTTTTCGGCAATTCTTGCGCTTGTTCCTTCGATTCTTCAATAGTAACGCGTAATGGTGGCTGGGGCTCATTTATAACACGCTGATATTTTAAAATCAGTTGGCTTAATAGTTTCGCTTTTGCATCATCTGAATAGTTTGATGTATGCAAGAGGTTTAATATTTGATTTTCAATATCATGCATTCCTGTGTCTGGTGTGTGGGGAAAGTACGATGTCGCTACATCTTCAGGAACGAGAGCCATTCTTCGAGCCATTGCGATAGGTGTTAAATTCGGCTTCCTATTGCTTTCCCAGCAAAGCCTGCTAAGGCAGATAGAACCGCGGGGAGAATGATGGGGAGAAAACCTCCCGTTTGGTTAATGAATTCTTTTCTTTTTTTTTCTAGCGATAATTTTTTATTAACAATTTTTCTTAGGGCTGTTTTATATTTACGTAATTTCTTAACATTCACTGATAAATTACCGCCTAGAACGTTTAAACAAATTTCGCATAAGCAATGCAACTGACTTTTGTCGGCAGTTCGTATAATTGCTCTTTTTTGTGTTGGAGATGCGCTGAGCAGTAGTTTCAATAAGTGATAATGCTTCTTTAAATTCTTCATTTTATCGGTACATAAATCCAATAAAATCCATTGGCATCAGGGAACACACTCTCTCTGAGCCTAAATTTTTCGTCCGTTCTCGGATGCAGGTCTACCAGCAAATAGTTAAAATTCCCTTGCGTGCTCTTTTTGTAAGCATCCATAAACGATGCTGCTTTGTTTCCGTATAGCTGTCTTGCGAAACACTGAATTTGTCCCACATCGCGGTTGTTTTTAAACAATATTACATACTGCGCATTCAGACTTATGTCTCGCATCACTTTATTTCGGGGGAATAGATTTTGCAAAATCAAGATCGCGCTGACTCTAGAATGATGCGCTGTAATAGTGAATAATTCGGCAATTTTTTCGTTTAAGTCATTCATTAAATCATCGATTATAACTAGGCTTCCGCTTTCGAACTTTTCGGGTAGTCCTTGAACAAATTTAATTCCTTTTTCTTCCAAAAACCATTGCTGAAACACTTTATAGCACCATATAATGTTTTTGAATTCGTAATCGTAAACTTTCTGTGCAATCATTCGTCGCACTAGCGAGGTTTTCCCCGACTGCGATGCTCCCACACATAGTAGACAGGAGGGATGTTTCAGTTTGAACATTGTTCACAAACTTTTTGAAATTCCTTCTCGGACAGTTGGACTCCTAAAAAACTTGCTGTTAGATGCGTTGAATTTGCATTAAAGAAATGTCTAATGTCATGAACTCTGCCTCCGTCTTTCGTACATTCATGATAAAATAATTTCCTCCCTATATGTGTTGACAAAAAACATGTGCTATTTTTTATGTCAATTTCAGTTTCTATTAAATCAATATGGTTTGATATTATAACAATTAATTCTACAGCCACTAGCGATATTAAAACAAGCAAGCTCAAATTTTTTCCGTCCATTTCATGCGTACACTGAAAGATTAAATGAAGATTTCGATCGATAAATTACTTTATATTCTTTTTTCCCCTTCAAACATCCCCATATTATTCGATAAGTGTTCTTGAGAATCTTTCGGCCTTGAAAGCAATGAAACACGAATTTCGCTCGTTGTAACATTTTCTCTTCAACCTTCTAATTAGATTCATTTTTTCCCCATGCCTTCACCACACCCACAACAATGCACTTAATTCTGCTTCCGTCTTTTTGATAAATTATTCTCCGCATGTCCTCGCCCCCGCGACATGCCTTTTCTGATTTCAACTCACTCTGTTTTTTGCCGATTTTTTTGAGCAAGGATAGAACTCGCGATCTGACCAAAAACATTGTTAGCTGAAATTGATTATCGCGATTTAATCGATTCAGCTAACAACGCTTCGTTTTCGTTTCGTCGCTAGGCATAAACATCTGCGCGTGTAACTTCGGTGTTTAAACATCCGCTCGTGTAACCTTCATGCTAGCTTTTAAAAGGAGGTGTTTGTTGGTAAACACAATTCATAAGGGAAAGAAAATGTCGATGCAACCAGCAACGTTATTTACCATCTGTGCAGTGCAAACGGTTCTGCGCATCGATACCCGCCGTGGACTATATTTTCTGCATATTCCACGCACTGTATTGTTAACGTTGCTGGGGTGGTTCGAAGTCTCGCGTTGCCTAAAATACCACGGGGATCTGCCGCTGAGCATCTATTTTGATGCCGAGATGAATCGCGAGATAGCGCTTCCCGATTTCAATCACGGGTGCGACGAGCTCTTTGATTGGGCTGGGGAAATAATGGAGAACATACTCCATTTTAATGATTGGAGCTCCCCCGATATTTTGCCCCGTGATGTGTATGCGTATCTGATGAGTCGGGCGACAGTATACAGGCATTTTTTTCGCGAGGAATTGGCTCACGTTGTTATGGAGTATGTCACGCGATATTCCAACTTTGGACCGACTCTCAGACTGTGCCTCGAGTGTTATCAAACAGATGATACGCGCGAGGCACAACAATACGCGTACAGAAAGAAACACGCGGAAATCATATGGAGCGAGCTCATCTCCTTTTTACAGCAGCGTTCCATGTGGTGTTCTAACTGTGTCCGAACACCGTTGTTCCGATTGTTCGGCCCTTCAGCCTGTAGGGGCTTTACCAATCTTCATAGGGGGGTTGTTTCGAGCATATTTTGGACTGAGTGCCGAAACAGCCTTCTTTTCGATCACCGTATTCGGACACAGGTGAGGGTGGACGCGAACATCTTTCCTGAACCAGAATCGGATACAGACAGCGACTAAGGTAAGAAATATATATTTTTTTTTTCCTCTTTTAAACATACGAATGTTACAAAGTGTTTTTTGAATTTTCTTGTAATAATGACAATTGTTTTGAAACCGCAGGCATGAAATACAAAAAAGCCGAACTCAGTTATTGCTTTTTGTCTTTTTTGCATAACATTTTTCAGAGGATTATGACTAATCATATTCAATTCGTTTATTGAATATGGTTGTGTGACACCTCTATAAAAAAAACGAGGGGTCGATATCTTGCAGCCTCTAGGGTGCCCCATGGAAATGCAAGATGGCTTTCTCTAACTCTGTCGCACTAACGCAAACAATCTGCCTCCTCCCTATCATTTAACTCGGTTTCAGATCATGCCTGAGTTATTTTTCCGTGATTTAGTTCGCGGTGAATTCATATCATGCATATGAATTCGTTCGCGGTGAGTATAGATCATGCTTGTCGCGGTGAGTATAGATCAGGTTGTGATTTCGTTCGCGGTGAGTATCGATCAGACTGTGAGTTAGTACTCGGTTTTAGTATGCCCGAGCCAAAATCGTGCAGACATTACTACTTATATAGTGTATTCAATCAAGCGCTTGGTATTTTCAGTTTCATCACAATTCCAGAATCAGTTATTTTTCAACATGGTTTATTACAAATTCAGAATTTAGAATGTTTTCATATCAAAAAGATAACATTGAAAAATAGTTTTTATTACCTTTATCATGTATTTCGTTTGTATTTTCACTCATATTTCGGAATCCGGTATTAAAAGTCGTATTTCACTTTCTAACACAATCCAAGATGAATTTATAAAGAATTCTGATATTCCGATTCCAATTCACTTTATGATCATATTTTGAATTTCTCAGATAGATTGCAATATCTTGATATGATATCCAATCTACCAAATTTTATTTTTTAAAAAAATACAATATTTTAAGCAGAATGAAACAAATCGAAAAGTGGGTTTTAATATCTTACTATTCGCTCTTAGTTTCAAATGAGTCGCGTCAACCTACTGTAAAATAATTTAAATTCTTTTTTAAAGAGCTGTTTTACTTTAATACTTTGTTCTGTCACCATTGAAAACATGATCGATTAAATTAAGTAAAGGCCCAAATTAAGAACACTAAGCTTTAAAAGCACTCAATGATATTTCTTATCTGTTTTGCAATTTCTAAAATTTACCCCTATATTTAATTTTTGATTCGTTTGCTAGATATTTAAGCAAAACTTAAGTAAAAGCATAATATTTGTAACGCATAACTTACTTTCTGGAAAAAGAAATCGGCGTCCACTAATTTGTGTTCCACATTTTGCTAGAATCGAAAATATAAAAAATCAGAAATTTGATAAGTGATATAAGTACAAACAGGAAAGCAGTGTCCGGCAAAACAATAAACTATATTATAATAAATTAGTAGAAATTAATCACAAAATGTAAGACAATCTGTCAACTATTCTATTTATTTTCAAATTTTAAAAAGTATTAGTTAGTACAGGACCTGGAACACTTTCAGACGAAAGAGACCGTCTGAAACTTGATAGAAGTTTTGACGCAATGCGAGCGATGTAAATATATTAAAATGCAAAAATTGATAAATGAAAGTAATATTTTAGTAGCATTCATCATATCTTCATCAAAATAAAAAAAACTGAAACAGAACACCTCTTTCATTGATTTTAATCAAACAAAAACAATGAGGCTGCATTTTTCTGGAAAAGTGTGTGTGCGCCCATTGTGTATGGCAGATTTCATAAAAAGCACTTCCAATTTAAAACATTATTCAAAACTGATGTCAATAACTTTGCTCCTAATACTATGATGAAATCCATGCGATATGATGCGATTACTCTCCTAAATACGTAGACCCGGTATTAAGAAAATAAAGTGAATACCTCTATTGCCGTAAGAAAGCCGAAAGTGGGTTTGAACAGGTGTCTCTTACTTGTAAAACGGTTATTTTAACGGCACATGCTAAAATTCAACAAGGCAAAATCACGAAGTTTCGCAAGACCAATAAAACAAATAAAAAGACTGTAACTCAAATAACCAAACTTAAAAATACCATAAATAAAACTAGAATAATTTTATATATTTCGTTAAATAAAAATAGATTTTATTTTCATTGTCAGTTTTACTTCAGAGCACGTGTGTAATATTTTGTGCAGGTGAATACAGTGTGATCCGAAAAGGTCGTTAGCAAACTTTAAGGGTAGTTACAAGTCATTTTTACAATAGAACTTGGGATCTCAAATGTAAGGACGACATCTACAAAGGCATCTATATCAGTGAATTAAGTAGAAGAAGATGATGAACTAGACAAAGCGTATAACACAGGTTTATGGATTAGAAGTTCCAAGTAGTACATCAACAGAGTTTCGGAAATAACACCGTTACCTGTAGTACACAGCATGAGAGATATTATAGGGACAAATAGGACGCAATATAATCAATTTTTGAAGTCTTTGAAGTAAATGTGCAAGCAACCTGCCTTCTTGGGGTTTATGCAAAGTTATTTGAATAAAAGTTCCCCTATTCAGAATGTACTAGATGCAGTTCTGGGGTTTCCAAAGGAAAAACAAAATTTCTCTAACCTGTAGCCCAAGTTATGCCCTGCATCAAAACCGAAAAAATGAAAGAAAAAGAAGAAAAATAGGAGTGCTTCGCTAATATGCGAGATCAATAATGAGTCAATACTTTTTTTATGCACTTTCTTGCATAAAAAGGTATTTTAGAACAAAAAACAGGCCAAAAGTTTTTGGAAGCAGTTACACTTTCGGACATTTTCCGACATTTCGGACACTTTCATGCTCCTCTTCAGCTAGAAAAAAATGATTAGTAACATAACTTGTAATGCGCCCAAATAAATTTAATTTACAGTATTAGATATTTGGGAAATCGTAAAGTGCTACGAGCACTTAAATTTAATTTTTTCTTACCCTAATAATATAAGAAAAATAAGAAAAGTAAGAGAAAAAATAAAAAATAAGAATGAAAATACTATTCTACTTAATTCGTACTGTGATTCAATTTTTTTAGGTAGGTCTATTGGCCAATTTCCCATTCTCACTACTCATCCCACTCGTCGAAGGTCGGGGGGGGGGGCACGAGGAAAAAGGGGGTGCCTATCTATGCAGTAAAGCTCGGGGTCTAAGTATACGAAAAAAGGCTTAAAGTTTAGAATTGATTTTGGAAGCGTTTTTAATTAAACTAAAGAGAAATCAAACGAGCTATTAAATTTAGCTTTGACAATAAAAGAAATCTTCAAAAATTATCTCAGATATTGGCGTAGCGCGACCTATTGACTAAAATTTTAACTTTTTACTTTTATATTTTGCTTTTTACTTCTTTTCCTTTTTTTGGTTTTCCTAGAGTGCATGTGTTGTACTACATTCTAATGAGATTTTTCTTCGTTTGAAACCAAAGAAACCGGCTATACAGCCTTCTGAATAGGGAAAGTTGAACTATAAGAACGGTGTAAATTTCACATGTTGTCATTCATGCAATTGGATTCTTCCTCTGATGCAAATTTGCGTTCTATATTATCTGTGTTGCACAATTTATACGGAGTAGCCTTTTCTTTTATTTAATTGAATGACAAAGAGCCTTCTGTAGCGGTCGTTCTTTGCGTTAGCGGCTCAATGTTCTGTTGTAAAAATGATTTGTGTCTGTATGCCTGATCTACTCTTAAAGTTTATAAATGACTTTTTTTGGGACATAATCTGTTTCTAGCTAAATAATAAATCAATCATTCTTATGTTTTTATCGTATGTTGTTAATTTATTGACTATTTAGAGGGTGTATTTTTTAATATTAATTTGTATTAATTATTATTATAATTATTGTTTTCTGGAGACCATTTCTAAATTTTTGTTTGCTCTCTTAATATTCTTTTTTATTTCCTTACGTTTGGAGCATGTACTTCTATTTGTTATTGCTACTACTCTTTCGAATTCTATGAATAAATAAATTTGACTCTTCAAGCTGGCATTAAATGTAAGAAAGAGGACAAAACCTAGTATAACAGCAAAAAGAAATTATTTTTAACTAACTCGTTCAAAACCGAAAGTGCCAAAAACTCTTCGTGGCTGTTTCATAAAATAGTAGTTCTATTGGTGTTGTTGCACTTGCGTACAGTAGAATTTGCGTACATGTCATTAAAGCCTAATCAGTGATCAGTTGCTCATCGATAATAGATGGTTAGGCAGTGATTTGTGTGAGTTTGCTACAATTTATGGTTGTTGGCAAGAAAAAAATCGAAAATTTGTTTATCTGGACCTAAAAAGTATTGGTATTTCAGAGTCTGTTATGTAAATCTGAGCGAATTTTTCTTGAATTAGTTAAAATATCAATGAAATGTAATGCATATATTATTGTAAAGTTCAAATTTTTTTATTAGTAATTTTTGTCTGTCAACAGCAGATTTCATTTATCATTTAATAATGTATTTAAAACACTTATTTTTATCAGACGCACTACTGGTCTTCAAATATCATTTATCTATAGTAAATTATTTGTACGCATCTGCCACAGTACGCAACTGCCACGCAATCGTTCTATAACAGAGAAATCTGAGAAGAAAATTATCTGCCTCTCACCGAAGTTTATTCCGTTTTCGGGGCTGGATGGTATTACGTCGCAGAACTAAAATGTTATCAACTTCATGCTTCTGAACTTTTGTTGCTCTATGAAGAAGTAATTTCAACGAGAATTTGCGAAAGAAAATTATATTATTTGCCTTTATTATTGACATTTTGTCATTAAAAATAAGGAGCAATTTCGATAGATTATGCCGAATAGGCAACAAAGTTTCAGAGACGAAAAAGATGTGTATGCAGTTGAAGATTCCACACATCGCAATCGGTGCACAAAATTTTGCGAACAACATTTTTAATATTACCGACGCAATACTTTTCGAACGTTTGAATAAAGCGACGAAGTATTCATGCTGATTTAAAGTGGAACACTTCAACAGATCGAGAAGATTCTTAGAATGGACTTATTTTGCTTGTCCTGTTCGAAAGCGGTAAATGGATCCTATATGTGGACCAATAAGCAAGAAGCTGTAAACTTCAACTCATTACAAATATACACAGATGGAACCTGAACCAGTTAAAAATTCGGAAAAGCTTATCTTGTATCCAGAATAACAGACTGGATTTTATTTTGGCAACAACCCTAAAAAACACACTACTCAGTTTACCACGCAGAGCAATATGTACTGTAATAAACTACCGAAAACTGCTTAGAAAAATATGAACATGAATTTTGCATCCTCAAGGAATATAATAAAAAGTCACTTTGCAGTCTACTTTACGAGAGAGAAAGTCGTATTTAAAAAAATATTAAATGAAAAACTATATTTGAGATCTGAATTCAAGCCCACGTAGCACATCTGGAATTGAGACATCCAACCAGAGTATGAAATAAAACAGTTCCTTCTAGTAATTCAGACTGTTTTGTCGAACTCCCAAAACATTGAAATCTTCTAAATACACGATTGGCTACTTTGTACCATAGCAGAAGTAAATTTGATTGTTGGCTGATGGAATGAATAACGCGTGTGAGCAAAATTAACTAAAGCGTCCTCACCAACTTTAATACAGCGCATGATGTATTTTCAATGTATTTGAAGAAATTTGCAATGAAGTTATCTGATATGACTGAACGTATCCTGCTTTTATATATTCCGACGATTTAAGAGTCCTAATACAAAATATAGGGTGGCCTGAAGGCAAAGGTAAGCCATCGCGATGGGTGTTATTTCGCTGGACATGAAATATACCTTGATCTGCTCAAAGCCCTTCAACATGTAATAAAACCTCTGGACTAATTCAGTGTTTTTTTTTATTTAAATAGGTGATTTTTTAATGATTTTTGGGGAATGCTGGTGTGAGCCAACTGCAACAAGCAAATCATCAGAATGCACCATTTTGCCAATGTTACAATACTTCCCTTGCATTGCAGGCCTTTTTAAAAAAGAAAGGGGAAACGGAATAAAAACTTTAATTGTACGAAGAAATGCTTTTGATATTGAAAAATAGATAAAAATTCTATACATCAGATTGACCATTTTAGGATTTTCTCTTCAGAAGCTCCACGTAAAGTTTGATAACAATTGAAGATCCGACGCCGGAATCGACCCCAGATCCTAATAAGGAAAGAAAGTTACCAGTTCTGGACTTATCTAGCCTCGAGACTTATTAAATAGAGCCATATGCACTCAGATTCAGCTCCAGGAACATTTCCCGCTCTTAACGCCAAGAACCAGGTAGCGTTCTATGAATTTGATCCTTAGGATCTCGAGGAAGTGTCAATCCTAATAGCCGATTGATACACCGTCTAGAAAGTCGCTATGCAGTATGCACGGCCAAAGCGTTGCGTATTTTCCTGCCCAGGAAAGCAAGAAAGAAACAGAGGGGCAGCAACTTATCATGAAGAGTCTTCGCTTGCCGTCGCAAAGGAGAAGGGAAATAGCAAAAGTGGAGGGCAGACTGAGGAACGTTATGTCTGAAAGAAGTGCCTCTCATTTATTTTCATTGTGAACTCAAAATCTTATACACAGTAGAAATAAATTTCTAAAACCAAGCGTCACACAACGTACGTCGTTTTAACACGATACATATGTCTGAACATCCGCACAGGACGCTGCTAATATCATGCTGCAATACTCCATAACAATACAATTAATATCGGTATATCATATTCACATACGATATTTTATGGAAGAATGAATATAGCGTTAACTATAAATTTAGAACGATATAGTATGAATAAAAATAAACTAACCTCTGTAGCTTCATTAAAACTGCAGAATTCGCTTATTGCTTCAAAAAGGGTATCATTGCCGAATGGGTAGAAATTTTTTTTGAAGTATTGGAATAATGGTTGGAACTCCTGAAATGAATAAAGAGTAAAAATAAAATTTCGTGTTGGAAATATTTACATAACATTTAACGACGCAACTCATAATACAGTAAAACTTGCCTATAAAGATATTGTAGGGACCTAGAAAATATATTGTTATAGATAGGCTATCGTTATAGACAGTTTGAGGTTTCTGCGCATCCGAAGTTTCGATGCAATGTGTTTGTATGAATATATTTTTTGCGCTTATTTATTCATCTTACAATTAAAATCCGATAAAAAATTGTATTTTATAAACATATGAAATATAAAATTTCATATAATTATAAAAAAAATCATATATAAACTTTTTCAAGAACTTCAAAATAAGCATTTTAGTTAAACACTTTGTCAGCATCATCATATACGACACATTTAACCCCTTCTTGGTCAGCGTCGCATGTCATGCGACGAAAAGAAATATTCCATCGTTTAAAATTAATCCGTCGCTACTTACAAGTCTCGTTATATTTCGCGATTTTTTTATATTTCTGCAAATGGCGCAAATAGTCCTACTTTCTTCATTTTGTTCCGGTGAGATTTCCCGTCTTGAATCATAATCATTTTGTTGGAGATTCCAAAAAAAAAAGGAATCCGCCAAAGAAGGGGTTAAATCGTTTTCGTTTGCTATCTATTTTACCTTTTCCCAAAGCATCTCCATTGTCCTTTTTCATTCTCTCGTGAACGAAGTATGCAAAGTTACCTTCAAAATAATTCGAAATAGAGATTTTGATAAATCTTCACGTTTTAGACCTCCCTGAGTTCGAAAAACACAATTTTGGAATTATGTCTGTCTGTGAACACGATAACTCGAAAACTGTTAGAGATACAGGGATGAAGTTTGTTACGTGATCTTTACCCATAATTTTTAGCTTTCTATTAAATTTTTGGACAAAATCCGTCAGCGGGAAATCTGTACGTTTTTCCATGTTCATGTGAGCACGATAACTCAGAAACGTAGCATTTGGAAGCCTGATTAATATGAAAACACGAAAATTGCAGACATAACCCCGATGTTGATGAAACAGAACTCAGTAAGGATCTTTGGTAACTTCCAAATATCGCAGCTGCCATTAAACCGGCAAGACTGATTGAAATTTCGGCTATTCGCGATCATAGACAATAATTACATTCCGAATGGTTAACATCAGCCTAAAAAGTACTTAGGTGGTTTTCTTACGTGAAAAAATCCTTTTTTGAAGCAGTTTATGGTACAGTTGTTAAATATTAAAAACAGGAAATAGTTCACAGAGCTCATAGTACGTTTTTAAAAGAATTAATACAACTCGTTACCTTTCCGAAAACTTAATTAACTTTATTGACCCTGTAAACGAAAGCAATGCATTTTTGTACCCAAACTTAAAATATGAATTTGATCATGAAACACACCAGAGACATAGGCATTAGACAAATTTTAAAGACGAGGTAGTCAGTGGCAAAGAGAAAAAGAATCAGAAATTTCAGAATGCCGAAACTCAATGTTTAATCTACGGAGTATACAGAAATTATTCAAATAAATTCTTGAGGTTTAACTTCTTCCCCACTGTTGCAAGAGATTAGTGATGATGAGATTAATTCCCTTATTCTGCCCGGTGAAGTATATGAATGGAACGTGTTTCCATGTTACACACCGGCAGATGACCAATATGTCAAACCTTAAAGTGATTCTTGGATTATTATTAACATTTTCGACGTAGGAATGTTTTTCCGTAGAGATGATTGCTGGTAAACATCGATCATCTGCCGTCATTATCACTTGAGAACGCAATTGTGCTCCACGTCAATTTGTTTAACTAAATGTGGCACTCCATGTCACACAGGGTTGTTACAATTAAAGTTCGCCTATTCAGAAGATTCTAGACCCAGTTCTATGTCTTCAAATGAAACAAAATTTCGCAAGTGTGTAATACAACTGATGCTATCTGGAAAAACCAGGAAAAAGAAAGAGTAATCCACTTCCGCTTTTTGGAGACACCCTGTATATTCATAATATCTCGAAAACATTTAGTTTAAACTTACATTTATAATATTAACCATACACTAACAGCACAAGATGCTCTACAATATTCATATGACATCTTTACGGTGTTGTGCGGCATTCAGAATATCGTAACAACATTATGGAGATATCATTAAATATCTTGTGCAAATAGGGTGACGAAGCATTGTAATGCAAATAGAAAAGTAAACTATAGCAAATAAAATATGCAAAGTGTAACTAAATATGAAAAATTTAATGTAAGATCTAGATTATATTATATCAGAGAAAGCATAAAGCAGAAAAGTGCAACTATGCAAACAATAAAAGAATTTTCCTTTATGCCGCAAGTAGAATTTTAAGCTGCGCAATGGATTTCATATTGAATTGGCACAGAACACTTTATGATATCACTTGATATTACTTGAAGGCAACAAATTTCTATTTGATGCCCCTGTGGGATCATCTGCTATAATATAGCAAACCCTTATGTAGATAGCTACTCTGAAAAATATACCACACCTAATATAGAGGAATAATAACTTTAAAATTCCTAGGAGGGTAGATTGTGTTCAGAAGCTAGTATTTTGTTTCCGTGGATAGGTCTGCAATTGCGGAAATATTTGCCCATTAATGTATTCAAAGCTTAATCCTCTAAGTTAGAATAAATTCAAATATATATTTCTGAGGAAAAGTTGAGATTGTCGTATACTTAAATGACAAAAGAAAAATTATTGAAATCTGATAATATCTTCCGATTGCGCTAATTATTAGCGAAAATGGAGAATTTGAATGTTTCTTAGAAATTTCTTTAAATATTTGCTGCTGTAAATTTTTTAATACTATTTTACAAAAAATTGAAAAAGTTACCGCTAAATAAGAAAAAAATTATTTCTGTATTTAGAAAATATCTTCCGATCAATATGCAATATTTCCACAATGTTCGTAAATGTTAAAGACAAATTTGTTTCAGGATCTATTTTTTTAAGGATCTGCAATGACCAAAGATTAAATCAAACAACTTCAAAGTGTTGTTTTAAAAATGAAAAGGTGTCGATGAGTTCAGTATTAGCGTGAGTAACTTATTTGAATTCGGCGTCCATAGCCTAGCTGGCAACACCGCGAGAGACTCAAGTTCGTTCATGCTGCTTACTCTAGTGAAGTTTCTTCAGAAGCCCTACTCACACCTTCATCTTTATCAGTTGTGTCTAGGCGTCACTCTTCATGAGTAAATGAGTAAGCGTTCTGCGTTGTGTATCGTGCTTGCCATTGATCTATTCTAATCAGTTCACTTCTGAGATGTATTCGTCAACACCCAAAAAAATTACAAGACAGTCATTTGAGTTTCCTATATTTTTGCTACCAAATAAACTCCCTACATACGAGAATGTGTTCCGATGCTGTTTTGAAGAGAGATTTCAGTTAGAAAGGAAGGTCAACAACACAAAAATGAGTTTTTCACTCTTTAAACAATTCACATGGCACAAAAAGTAAATAAATACTGATAAGGCGCCAATCCCTACAGTTTCCTATTATAGAATTGTTCAGCTCATCGATACCTTCTATGGTGAGTATTTTAATCTTAGGAAATCTTACAACCGAGACAAGGAGAAACCACACGTTATAAAAAGGATTGATAAGTTTAAAATGCTAGCAAACAAACTCTTTGATGTCTCTTCTTCTAAGTATGTAATTGATGTGCATTTCTCTTGTAAAAATATCTCTGCGAGTGTCCAATTTATACACTACCAGGCTAAAAGAAGTCGCCATGAGAAATAAATATGCAAATACATAAGAGTCCCCGATTGATTGGTAGTACAGTGATTTAAAGGTAGACCTGCTCATTTACAATTCAAATAGTGCTGAAGCACTGCGCAACTGGTCATTTCCGTAACAAGTATGTGTGAAGTTGTTCAGCGCGGTCGCGGATAAGATGTTTCCGATTTTAAAAAGGGTCAGATTATTGGCCTGCATCAATCAAAGAAGAAGACTAACGAGATCGCTGGAATTATTGGAATTGGTTTGAGAAGTGTCAAGCGCATTATTAAAACATGGAAGGATAGTAGTGAACCGTCCAAATCTCGGAATAAATGTTGTGAGAAAAATTGTTAAGTTCTCAGGACCGAAGATCTCTGAAGCAAATTTCAGAAACCAACTCTTGAAATCGCAACAGTTTTGAACACGGTACATAGGTTCATATCAAAACACGCAATGTGAAGAGAAATTAGGAAGGAACTGAACAGTTTTAGACTCACAAGAAAACCACTTTTTTCGGCGATTAGCAATAAAAAAACAGCACCAATTTGCTAAGCAGCATAAATAATGAACTGTTGAGCAGTGGGGAAATGTCACGTGGTCTGATGAGTCAAGATTCAGCCAGTTACAGAAAGATGGGCGCACAAGGGTTAGAAGGGAACCTCTCGAATCGACGGACTCTTCATGCGTAGGGCCCACTGTGCAGGCGAATAAGGCAGTATTATGATCTGGGTTTGCTTGGCCCTAAACCCTATGGGTGGGCAGGATCGGCGAGGGTATGTAGATCTGGGTTTGCTTCAATATATCTGGTATGGGATCAGCAACAATATGCGACAATAAAATGGAGTCGCAGAATTACGCTACCGTACTTAACACCCTGACCTACGATTTTATTTAACCTGCTAAATAGATGACACCACCCATTTGAGATATTTTTTATTATTTCAATCTATTTAAGATGGTAAAGGATACTTGAGACATTTAAGCTTGTCCAGGTGATTTTTGTATTTAAAATTAATTCTTACTTTGACTTTATTACCAATTTAAATATCAAAAATTCTGTAATTCAATGCACATGTCAGACTCGCCATTGTAAGCGAAGGGCTTAACGACCAGGTCAGCCCATCAATGAATTTTTCTTTCCCTATGGAACTGGCATATTCCAGGAGAACAAAGCCGAGATCCACCGAGCACTAATTATTGCGAATTAGTTCATGGAAAATGAGGACTCGTTTTTCCACATGAATTGGCCACCAAAAATCCTGATCTTAACCAAATCGAAAACCTTTGGGATGTACAGGAACACCGGTTACGGGGTGGTTCGTTTCTTCCGTCGTCAGTTCAGTGTCTCGGTGACAAACTGACGCAAATCTGCACGAAAATAAGCGCTGAAACCGTACTGAAATAATTACAGGTCGAAAGAGCCAAAGGTGGTCGAACCAAATATCAAGTTTAGCGACTTTTTTGGTGTATTAACTGTATGTGTGAGAAACTGAACAATATTCTTGTCATTGAGCAAAGATTTATCTACCTTCAGAGGAAACATGAATTAGGAAAAGCGGTACTTTATATGCAAAGAACACAACAAATTTGAAATCTAGACTTAAGATTAAAGCTTTCAAAATCCATTCTGGCTGTTTGGACCGATCCTTTAGATAAAATACAGCCAAGTTATTACTGACGATGAATTTAAGCCAAATTACTCTCAGAAGAAATCTGGGTGGCAGATGGGGATTAAGCTAAAAGCTACAGCATTCAATATCGATTGCTATGGAGTATCTGACTATTCAGCTGCTGGTATAGGATAGAGTATGCTTCAAAACATTTGTTAAGTTACTAAAACAGAATCTTCCAAAATTGCTGATATACAGGGTATCCCAAAAATATGGATCAAGTATTTATTTCCTTCAAAATTGCTGCAAATTACGAAGTTGCATCAAATAAGGTGGGAATTTGTATGAAAACAATTTGGCTTCTGTCGAGATTGATAGTAAAAAGTTAAAAAGTTAAATTTTTATACGTTCTCCATGAAGTCAAAGTTTCAATGAACAAAATGCTTCTCTCACACTCATCTATGTATAAACTAAGTTTCACCACTCTATCAGCAAAATTATGTAACTGCAGTAAAATGCTTATCTCGCACTCATCTATGTATAAACTAAGTTTCACCACTCTATCAGCAAAATTTATAAATATATTATAAGGCAAATTTCCCCCATTTTTTCATATATCTGACTGATGTTTGATCGAGTAATTCGACGTGCAATTAAGGGAAAACTCACATATTTCAATAAGCTATAAAAGGCAGAATCAAGAAAAAATAATGTATTTATTAACACGTATTAAATTTTTTAATTAATTTTTTAATAATCGTAATTTTGCTCAACAACTTTGATTATTACAAATTTAATGCTACTATTGCAAATTCATTTAAGGTATCCGACCGGTTTAAAATCGTCGTTTTTGACGAAATTATCAAAAAACTTTTTATGACTTAATTTTGTAGCCTGTTTAACCAGCTTTCTAAAACTGCTTCAATGTTTACTCTACATGAATTACAAATGGAGTTACAGTTGTTTTATTACTGAACTGTAAGCATTATTTTATGTTGCATGAAAACTTTAAATGTGTTTTCTGAGAAATGATATTTTTGAGGAAAACTGTCGACCGTAACAGCGATTTCTCAAAAAGTTATTCAAGTATTGATATGAAATTTTCTGAGATTGTTTGCTGTAATATGCTTGATGTTTTCCTCTAAAAATTAAGGTTAATTTTAAAATCAAGTAATATTTTTAAGTGTTTAAATATAAACGAAACGCATTTTTTATGAAAAATTACCAGTTTAGTAACTATGTTCAGCTATATCTCAAAACTATTTTGAAGTACAAGAAATATTTTAGAGCATAACACAGATAACTGTCATAAAAATGTACTCCTACAAGGATTTATGTATATTTAGAATATGATTTTGTCTATGGCTGTTAGCGTAAAGCAAATGTTTTAGTCATTTTTCTTCAAATTTCTCAGTTTTTTAAAAAAATATTATTTTGAAAGTCTACTTTTACAATATTTTCATAGTTTTAAAACATATGCAGTTGAAAAATAACATTAAAAAATATATATAAGTTATTTTTCAAAAAAATGTCTCCGAACACAGTCGGATACCTTAAAAGTAATAATTTTAAAGTTCTGTAAGATAGTATTAGTATAGTACTACATAGAATAGAAATCAATAATTAAATTTTAAAATTAAACAATTATCATGAAAGTGAGAAAAATCAAAATTTATTACAAATCGTGAGTGCTAATTATACATATCTTATACGATTTATATGCATGCAGGTAGAAATTTATTAAGAAAATCTTTACAAGTTATGTGTTGTGCTGATTGTATATGAGTATTAAGTGAATCGAATTAAGTTCATCGAATGAATTTCACTATTCTTTTGACAAAAAAAAAATCCAAGTTTTTCAATAGAATACATTTCGTCTTTAAAGAAAATGGAATAATTGCTTCGTCATCGCTTAAATTAACACCAGCGAATTTACCATCTATTAACTCATAACTTTGAATAATTTCGAAGTCATGATATCTTTATAACAGTTCATACACTGAAAAAGAGGAAAATTTCATATTTTAAAACTGGGGAAACGATAAATAACCGAATCTTTGTGTCTTATAAGCAAAGTACTTTACATTGAATGAATCGGCCTGCGTCGAAACGACGCATAAATGTAAACGGTGTAAAAATGAAAAACGTATGAACGGTGCTGAACTGTATTTACAAAAGTAATTCAATTTGTGAACCTTCCATGACTATCCAAAGCAGTGCAGGCTCTTTTGCTAAGAAACACAAGTAGCGCTAAAACAATATGAATAAAGAATAAAATTAAATTACAATTTTTTGAAAACAGCTTTACCTTTAAATAGATCAAATCTGTTATTGAAATTATCTGAATTGTATTTTAGAAACTTGCAGTCGTAAATTTTTTTCGATGAGTGATTTCTAACAAAAGAAAACGAACACATAGTAACAAGCCAAGTTCCCGTTGAGATAAAATGAAAGTGAATTTCAAATCAGAAACAGCCAATGAAAGACAAATGGGACGATAAATATCAAGGTAGCAGACCTAATTGTTGGAGAAGTTGAGGGAACAGAACATAAAGAAAGAAAAAAAGAGCAACAGTTGGCTGAGCGACAAACAGCAGCATCCGAAAATCCAGTTCTGGCTAAGTTCAAAGAGAAAACACATAGTCTTCGCCCTTCATATCACTCAGTTTTGCGCAATGAGTTAATATTGGTGCTTTCCAAAAGTGTTCGGTGTGCTGCCCCATTCTATATTATTCGTACTTGTGGTTCATTTGCGTCTTCTTTTAGCGTCTTTTACTCTTTCATTGATTATTGAAGTCTCATAGTAGAAATGTAAGCAATTAAGAATAGAAACAAAAACGAGTTTTGAAAATAATTTCAGTTAGTTATTCAACTCTGCGGTATTTAAGGACGAGCCAACACTTCAGGTAATGCTTAATAATACGAACACCATTGAGGTCAAATAATTTAATACTCTTAATCGTGGCGAATTTGAGAAAATTTTTATTTCACGGTTCCATAATGTTTGTAATAATTAATTATGAATTACATATTAAAAAGCAGTAAATAATTACAATAAAAAATTCTATATTCTGTACACTAATAGAAGCGTATTTTTCATTTACATAATTATGTGAAATGCTGCCAAATAAGCGAAATCTTGTTTCTATAAAAGTTAAGCTTGCTAGCAAGGCAAATAAACTAATCGGAAGAGAATAATCTTTCTATGAGAAGTTTCTTATTAGAAACAGTCAGAAGCATCAATCAAATTAAACTATAAATTTCAAAAATATAAAAACGGAATTTTTAAATAGCTCTTAAAAATTTGAATTTTTCACTTTATAATTCATGGGAATTAATCAGAAGAATCTAAAAAAATTAGCTATTATTGTGAAAAGAACTTTAATAAATACACAAATGTTTCACCTTTGGAGCCAATGTACTGAGGCAGTTTATATATTCTTTCTTAGTTGATGGATCTGAAACAATGAAAAATTGTTATTACCAAACAAATAATCTATTTTTAGGCTATTAATAATTTCTCTATGGATCACAGTAACTTTATTAAAAGAACCTTACTTGAATGATCTTCTCATGCACTAAAAATGAAAATGAGCTATATTGATTAAACATTTTATTAGAAAAAGGAAAAACTAAGGAACCTTAATAAAAAGTACTATTGGAAAAAGTAGAATATAATCTCGACTTGCAGACATCATCAAGGGTTACCTGCATGTAGGTATTCTAAAACTTAGATCTTTTTCTGTGAGAGGCCTGACTTCCGTCAAAACAAAAAAACTCTTGTGACCATAAAGATCCCAAAGGAAAAGAAAGATATTTGAAGGACTACCACGAAAAATGTTTTACATATAACAATAAATATGCCAATAAATTTTAGTTTCAAAAAGATTTAAAGAATGAAAATCATAAGCCATCGGGCAAAAAAGCCGCCATAATAATAAATCATTTACCAAAGAAAAAGCATTCAACTTACCCTTAGCTGAGAACGCACCAAAATGGCTGCACACACAATACAAACAACACTTTCCCGCCCAAATTCTCAGAACAGTCCTCCTCCCCAATTTACCCAGAAAGACGAATTGCCTTTGATTACTGTACCATCTATTAATCGAAATTAAAGACAGAGAAAGGCCTAGAGACTTATAGACGTAGTCTTCAAGGCAAAGAGATCAGTGGCGAATCCAGGATTCGGGTCTGGGGGAGAGGGGGCTGAGGTCATAAAATTTTTTATCGTAGTGACAAATGTCAAACCTCATGGCTTATATAAACCAAAACACTTTAACTTTACAGGCTTTTATATCCTGACAATAAGAATAATAAAGAACACTACAATACTTTTGATAATTTAATAAAATATACAATGAAATAACTGGTCAAAAAATGTTTTCGACCGCGCCAACGCTACAAGTGCAAGTGGAATGACTAGAAAAGTAGGAAAATTTTCGAGCTGTCAAGTCAGAAAGTAATGTTGTCGCGATTTTATTACTATTTTTTTAAATGAAAATTAAGATCAAACAGTTGTAGTGATTTTAAATTAAATCAAGAATTTTGGTTTAGCTCTGGGGGGGGGGCTGCAGCCCGATAGACCCTCCCCTGGATTCGCCACTGAAAGAGATTGAAATTAATCCTTAAAAGTCAAAGAACCTTTATGAATTAAACCTTCTATGTTGCAATAATTAAATGGGAAATCGTTGGCTTTTTGCTTTCAGGTTTTGATGATTTAATTGTTTTACTCCTTTTCCCTTGACAATAGTGCATGAACAGATTTAAAATTTTAAATCTTTTCCTAGCATCCATCTAATGTACTTAATATTATTGAACAAGTTTCTTAATCAATATAACGAATTTAAAGTATTGATAGCATAAAAATTATTACTGTGATGTCCGCTATTACAAGAAAATGAAAAGAACATTAGTTAAACTACACTTACATTTGTAAAGTTATTTTCTTTCCTTTTAAATTAAAAGGTTAGAATATGGCAGGATTTAAAGTTGTAAATCTCAAAAACTAATATCATTCATGAAGTTAATAATTAACCTTTTTTTCTTAAATGACTATTTGAAAACTTTAAAATGAAGTAAAATAACATTTAATTTGATGTATCTGATAAGGATTAAAAAAAAGACTGAGAAGGTTCGTGTCATGTTGCGGGAATTAATGTGATATTTTTACTCGAAAAATCTCAATAATTCTCAGCTGAGAACATTAATAAAGGACAAAAAATATGAAATGTTACATCGTTATTTCTAATCATTATACTCATTATACTTTAAAGATTAAAAAGAAATGCTCCCTAAATTTAATTACATTTCTCTTTTAAGCAGACCAATGATCAACAATATGCATTTATAAACTGATTATGCTTTGCAGAACAGGGGTTATTGTTCTAAGACATTCTATTATTGTATTTTAGCATTTTAAAAAATATATCAAAATTAAAAAAAATTCAAACACATTTGATTATCAAATTGCAATTAGGCACGTAAAATAAAAATTGAAACCTGTTTTTGAAACTCTTGAGATTAGAAAGTTAGCTCATGAAATTAAACTTTTAATTTTAAAATACTAGATGCAAAAACTGAATTATCAGTAACGTATTTCTGACGATGCCATGTTCGAAATATGAAACGAACGTTTAAATTTCCAACGACTAGAGTCCAATTTCAGCAGTAACTATGATCAGTAATTTGTTTCATAAATTCATTCTTACCTTTACAGAGACCATAGTCAAAGCACAGAGAATATCTTTTCAACTCGTCTGCACTAGGCTCCTGACCGTGAACAATTGCAAACAAGCCGAAAGCGCACAAAAATACAAAATTCATTTTGCTTCTCATGTTCCCCAGAATATGGCAGACGGGCATAATGCTTCTAGGCGCTCCAAACATTCTTATTATACCGCGTGAATCAAATAAAACTTTTATGCATCATAAAAATGCCATTTTTTAATTGAAATTCTAAAATTCTTTGCGTTCACCTGTAACAATAAGCAAACGAAACATTTTAAGATCGATTAAATACCAATGACAGTATTTGTGTCTCGGTTTATTTGGTTAAGAACTCTATTTCGTGATCTTATTTTTTGAGACTTCTGAGAAAATATAGCTTGCATGCCAGCAAGTAACAAAAGTAAGTACTGAAGGAACAGTGAAGGAAGTTTAAAGAGTAATTGTTTAAGTTAATAATAAGGGTAATCAATACTAAACAAATAAAATATGAATGTAAAGAATAATGAATAAATATAAAGAATAAATAACAAAATGCAAATCTTTATAAATAAAACGCTTATGTGGACGCAAAATCGGGCTGAATTTCATAATCGTCGTTTGGCAACAGCTCGCAAGTTTCGATTATTTACTTTCGAATCGACGAATTTATTTTGATTTGATCGGAGACAACGAAATTTTTGCAAAATGAGTTTAAGTCGGGCAATTTCGATTATAAATCGAAATCGTCTAAAACGAGAAAATAGGTCTAATGAAACTGTTGAGGAATCATTCCTAAGACGATCCCGTCGGAATGAACAAAATAGAGTCAAGCGTTTTTGTGTACGGAGCGAAGTTTCCAGGCTACAGGAACATAGTTGTGGGACTATGACAGGACTCTGTTTTTTTTTGCCTGGCACGTTTCTGGGGAAAAGAAGTAATTTCAAGTGGAAAATACACTAAATGTTGCTATGATAAAAAAATTATTTTGCCGGAAATATTAAATAAGCCAGAAATATTGAAGGATTTGCTGACCAGTGATTCACTGGAATCAAAAATCTATCGGAAGCATATAAGAGAATACAACTCTGCCTTAGATTTTGCTTCCATGGGAGCTCAAATTAAACCTCCCTCTGGAACAAGACCATACTCTTATAGGATTCATTGTCAGATATACCATGTGGTTTCTCCTTCATACATTGATCATAACAAACCAGGGTATGGTCAATTGTATGTGTTTGATACCAGTAAAGCAACTGAAAAACGCATGGAGAGAAATGAAGTATGTTTACCTTCTGTTATGGAAAGATTGAATTCTATGTTGAGGGCAATTAATCCATTCATAGAATGTTACCTACAGATGCATCGAATAATTGAAGGAAATACAGCTTCAAATATCAGAATGGTTTTCATCGAGAATGGGGTTTAGATTTACGTAGATACAATCAACCTACTTTCAGAGCAGAAATTGCAGCGATATTTGTAGGAGATAATGGAGAACCGCCGGCCAATCGAGACATCTGCATTTATCCCGTAGGTAATAGTTGCAAAAATATTTCTCCCTTAAACCAGTGTTGTGATCCCATGGTTTATAACTTGTTGTTTCCAAGAGGAGAATTGGGTTGGAACATAAATATGTAATATTCTGAAGACGGAAGATCATCAAAATACACTCGAGTCCCTCAGCTGCAATTTTATGCTTACCGACTTGCTGTGAGAAGTGATTTTAGTATTCTCCATCACAGTGGAAATTTGTTCCAACAGTACATTGTTGATGCATATGTAAAGACTGAATGATCACGTCTCAATTATTTGCGTAATAATAAAAAAACACTCATAATTGAGTTTTACAAGGGATTATTTGATGCATTAGATTCTCGAGCATTGAATCAAGGTGACCGTACAGGGAAACTCATTATTCTTCCCGCTAAATTTCAAGGAAGCCCTCGCTATATGCATCAAAATTATCAAGATGCTATGGCAATGGTTGTCCTTTGCCTCTTATTGTGTGCAATGCTGTCCTTTGCCTCTTATTGTGTGCAATAAAGTATTATAAAGGAAGGTTTTTCCTGTTCCTGCAGGGCCATCCCGAAAGAATAGTCGGGATGTATCTTCATTGTTATCTTATATGGCTTTTAATATAATATCAAAAACTAATTTTTGTCCCTCATTAAGTTTTCGGGCATTAATTTGTCCCTTTTGTTGTTCTTCTAATATGTCAAAAGATGGCAAATTTGAAAGGGCATCTGGCAGATGAACAGTAGGTAATTTCAGTTTTTTAAGATTTAAATTATAATGCTTAAGAAACTCTTCAATTTCTGCAAGTGCATATTTAGGTCCACTATCTTCATAATACTGCCGAACAAAATATTCACTAAGAGCATCTTTGTATCGAAACCACAGTTCTGGAATATCATTGACTTCCCCGAAACCATAAATTGTAGCATAGAATAATCGTAACTGAAATGGTGCTCGAGTTTTTATTGCTTCATTTAATGTGTCGTACCAATGTTGATCTCCCTCAAATAATCCTTGCATTTTACATGCCTGCTGAAAAGTATTGCAGACAATTCCATCAACAGTTTTTAAATCATCAAAACTTACAGCCCCTAATTTTCTTAAAAGCAATAAGCGTAAATAGTACATTTCAGAATCTAGGATGTTAACCACAGGCATTCTTCCAATAACTTGTTCACCTCCTCGTTGCCGCTTTTACCATTTCATTGCACTTTTATTAAAAGTGTAATTATGAGGAATATCTGCATAAAAATAATTATGAGAATCTTGATTATTTTTGTTCAGCTCAACCTTTGCAGTAAGTGATGTTTGTCGTGTAGCAGCCCTGGCAAAAGCTTCCTCTTCTTGTCCATCTTGATAAACAATAGCCTGTTGATCTGGCAAATGAACAGCTAATCGTACAACATTGTGAGACTTTTCAGATAAATTGAATTCATTCAAGCGCCACATAGCTTCTGGTGCACTAACATACCTCCCATCTCGAAAAGATAAAATCTCATCATGATCTAGGGTGTTTTCATTCTCAAATCTTATTGATGCTGCATCATGCCCTTTATAAACATATTATTATAAAGGGTATATAATAATATGTATACAGATATTTTACACTTTTTATAGAAGCGCATACTTCTACATTAATGTGAGCATTGAATTTTTTGGAAAGCCAAGGGTTATAAGGTGCAACCCATCGGTTATCCAAATCATGCCTAAGAACTCTTACAGATTCTGTACACATTCTTTGATACATGGGATATCCAAGTAGATAGAAAATGGGGGTTCAACCACATCGTGGGATTGTGGAGGCTCTTGAGGCTCTGCCCTCCTCCTCCCCTCCCCCTCCCTTCTCTATCACTTCTTAGATAAGGAATTTTCAAGATAAGGAATTTCTAAGATAACGATTCAAGATTTTGGACTTCAGATAAGGAATTAAATATTTTTTCGAACTTTGAAAATTTTTCGAGTGTTTTTAGGGACTTGGGTTTTTTAACATCCTTTTACTCTAATAATCTCTGTCTCTCGCAGATTTGCATCAATTATAACTTATCGTTAATTAAAATAAAATCATTAAAAATAAAATAAACATAATAATTTGATACTCATAAATTAGATAGAATATTTTTCACAAGATTAAGCCCAAGCCACTTCTTGATAAGGAATTAATTATTTTTTCGGACTTTGAAAATTTTTCGAGTGTTTTTAGGGATTTAGATTTTTCAACATCCTTTTAATCTCTCTCATAGATTTGCATCAATAATAACTTAACATTAATTAAAATAAAGCATTTAAACATGAGAATTGAAAACTTTAAAATTAATTAGCAGGATCAAGCCCAAATCGCCCGATGCATCTTAAGGACACATCGCCTCAATCCAATTTTCTCATGCGATAATTAAACAATTTTCAATCATTACTTAACATTAATTAAAATTTATGTTAATTATTTAATATGTTAATATTTAATTAATACATTTAAACATATTTCTTTCGGACTTTGAAAATATTTCAAACTTTTTCCCTTTCATTGAGACTTAGAATTTTCTCGGCTGTTTGAACAAAAATTTCTCGAATTGATCTCACAATCTTATTTTATTCTCTTTTTTTCTCTTCTTAAATATGAAAAGCTTACTTAGATACTAATTCTCATAAAATCTGTTTTATAAGAATAATTCTTCTAATGAACCAGCTTCGATTTATTTTTCTTTCATAATTCAAGTTCACTTTTTCGGGTGTTTGAGCTCATTTTTTCCCATTAACAAACACGTTTATTGAATATTCTACCAATGAAATACAAGAGCACTAAAAAATTCTTAGGTTTGAATAAGTTAGCGAAATGAAACCTATAAATCCGTTTTTAACTGTTTCGAGAATAACAAAACGTTAAGTTCTTTATAAGTTCGAATTATTTTCTTAAACTTGAAAGTGTTGGCATTATTCTTACAAACTTATGTCTTTCCACTGGACAAAATCCGTCCAAGGGAAGTCTGTCTATCTGTCTGCCCGCGGTCATGTGAACACTATAACTCA
Organism: Araneus ventricosus; assembly: GCA_013235015.1. NCBI lineage: Eukaryota > Metazoa > Arthropoda > Arachnida > Araneae > Araneidae > Araneus > Araneus ventricosus. Next base: position 3,462 of record BGPR01001663.1, on the reverse strand, counting down.
AAAACTTGAATAGCTAGATGAATAAAATTTGATACAGAGTTTTATCATCATGAACGTAGGTCCATATAAAATTTGGGACAAATCCGTCAAAGGGTTGACTGTCTGTCGGTCTCTATAAGCGCATGCGTATTGGACGCAATCTTTTGTGCACGATATTATTGACTCCTGCTAGGCGCTTTTTTTTCATCCGATTCTCCGTGCGCATGCGTACTTGGTAGCAATCTGTGCACGCGGAAGGATTGCCCTTGAGCGAAGAAAGAGTAGAAATCGGTATGCATTTAATCGGAACGCATCTCTTAAAATTTGTTTTTTTACCTAAATATTTTCTGATAGTCATTCGATTTATTTTTCTTTCATAATTCAACTTCCTTCTTTGTTTCGAACTTATTTTTTCCGCTAACAAACACAATTTTAGAATATTCTAACAATAACATACGAGAGCACTAAAAATCTCTTAGTTTGAATAAGTTAACTTAAAATTCAGTTTTTAACTGTTTCGAGAATAACAAAACGTCAAACACTTTTAAAGTTCGAATTATTTTCATAAACTTGAAAGTGTTGGCATTATTCTTAAATCTCACGTCTTTTCACGTTTTAATTCCTTTAAGATATATCAAATAAATTTAGCTTCAATAACAGCAACCATTCAACTTCGCTCTTCGTTTTGAGCTTACCTTTCCATTAACAAACACGATTATAGAATATTCTACCAATAAAATACAAGAGCAATAAAAATCTCTTCGGTTTGAATAAGTTAGTGAAACTTAGAATTCCGATTTGTGACTGTTTCAGGAATAACAAAACGTTAAACTCCTTTTAAGTTCCGTGGAAAGTTCGAATTATTTTCTTAAACTTGAAAGTGTTGGCATTATTCTCACAAACTCATATTTTTCCACCTTTTAATTCCTTTAACATAGATTAATTTAATTTTGCTTCAACCATTCTAATTTAGCATCAACAATTCAAGTTCACTTTTTCAGTTGTTTAAGCTTATTTTTTTCATTAACAAACATGATTATTGAATATTCTATCAATAAAATAAAAAAAAGCACTAAAATCTCTTAGATTTAAATAAGTTAACGAAATGAAATGAAACTCGGAAATCCGTTTTTAACTCTTTCGACAATAACAAAACGTCAAACTCTTTGAAAGTTAGGTGGAAATTCGAATTATTTTCTCAAACTTAAAAGTGCTGGCATTATTCTTACAAACTTGTGTTTTTCCACGTTTTCATTCCTTTAACATTGATCAAATAAATTTAGCGTCAATATTATATACCAGCAAAGAACGTTTAATCTCTATTTTATGTATAAAGACTTTGTGATTTCATTCGAATATCAATGAAAAAGATTGCATTATACCTCATGTCCCACTGGTTATCTTATCTTGAAAGTTTAGAGAATATTCAACATAGATAATTCTTTTCCATAGATAATTCTTATCACGAATTCTTTTCCATAGATAATTCTTATCATGAATTCTTTTCCGTTAATCAAGCGATTGTCACAATTTCCTTATGTCACACTTAGAGTGGATCTTATGAAAAACGTGTCTAATTAAGTTCTGTCTGATTAAACATATCTTTCTTTCGATACACTAAAAAAATGGTGTGATTTCTGCTTTTAAGGACTTAGATTTATACTGACTTTCTTTTTAATTCCTCATTTCTTTCAATCTTATTTTATTTTACACTTTTTTTTTCCTTCTAATTGGTTAGCTATGACTAATTTTTCTTTCATGATTGAAATTCTCTTTGATTTTGGACACATTTCTTCCAATGACGGAAACAAACGATTTTTTTTCTTGAATAACGAGATTTATTGAACTTAAAATTTCGATTTTCTATCAGTTCCAAGAATAACAAAACGTGAAATTATTTTAAAGTTGGTTGCCTTTGATTATAAAAACAAAATGCTTCAATTTAAAGGAATAGACTTCATTTTAACATTTCAGGGTTTAATAGTTTTCTCAAGCTTAAAAGTGTCGACTTTATTTTAACAAACAAATGTCTCAATTGAATCTTTTTCTCATCCATGCTTTAATTTCATTATCATGAAAATAGATTCTTTTGAATATAGCAATTTATTTTATTAATAACACTCATTAAGTTTATCTTACTTCAAGCTTTTACGGAAGATTATAGAAGAAAAAAATTACTATGAATTTTCAAAGATAAATTTTATTCCGGAAAATTAATCGTTTCGATGTAAAATTAACCTTAGCAAATTCCCTTGAATATCTTCCCACACCTTCGCGTAGCTTCAAATTTTGTTTTCCTAACACTTTCGAAAATATCAAAGATGAAACTATTTTAAAGTTGACTGATTTAGGTTAAAATTGTTGCAAGTTAGAGAAATAGTCTTTATTTCAGCGTTTCAAGATTTAATCATTTTCTTAAACTCAAAAATGTCAGAATTATTTGAACAAACGAATGCTTGAAAATTCAATGCCTCCTATCCATAATTTTAATTCCTTTACCATAGTTCGAGGTTCTATCAAATACATAATTTTCTTTCAATAATATTAACAACCAATGTACATTTTTTGCTAAATGTCTGTTTTATCCATAAAGAGTTACAAAGTCTGTGTTTTGCTTCAAATATAAGATTAACGATAAAAGGCTTGCATTATACCATGTGATGATGCTTACTTGTTTTCACCTTTATGTCACTAATTATTTTATCTTAAAAATTTTAGATAACATTTGACTGTGTACGGTATTCATCATAGATAATTCTAATCATTGATTATTTCACATTTCTCATGCTTATAATTTACTGTTGTCGTATACAAAATCACGAGTAACATTATTCATATCTATGAAGGCAATACATCGATTCAAATAGCTAAGTCGTGTTTCAAAGCACTTATGTCCCAACTGATTATCTGGTAACTCGTCACTCGAACAACCTTCGCGCATCCTATAAAGTAATTGTATAAAAGTTTTATTATAACCATAAAATTTTGCTAAAAGAATTTCAATATATGATTTGAAGAGAAGTCTGAACTTAGTACATTGCTTTTTTTAAACTTTTAAAATTTTATTTCTTTTCGCTACAACTTGTGATAGAAATAACTAAAACTTTTTAATCATTCTTATACTACTACTACCACTAATATTAATAATACTATGAAAAATAATAATAACAACATTTTATCATGAAAATATATATATATATATATATTAATTTTCACACTGATAATGATAATAATACATAATTACACTCGACGTAAACGTTTACATGGTGGAATCGAATAGTCACGTTCCATCTCATCTAAGCTTTGCTGCAAAGAAGACCAATTCTCGGCGAAAGGTAAGACTTATGCGAGGTTCTTTCACACAAGGTTGAGGGGGGATAGCATGAGTCCATTCTTTATGATCGTGCATTAGCAAGAGGGATCCTGCTTCCAACGCTTGTCGCACTGATTTTCATCCCTTTTTGGAGAAGATCATGTCACGGC
>BGPR01001662.1:183485-231517 GCA_013235015.1 Araneus ventricosus | reverse complement strand
TCGATGTACTTCGTTCAGTTGCAGTATTGCTTTAAAGTTTAAAGAAATTCGGTATGTTAATAAACAAAAATAAAAAAATATCTGCAACTAATGGATATATTTGCTTTCGACATAAGTTTATAGTACTGAGAAGAGATGCTTTGAAATGAATTCAGGTTCACACAACTTATTTGCAACAACTGTAAAAGCCTAGAATGAAAAGATTTCTAAGTATATACATCTAAAATTCAAATTAAAATAATAATTGCAACAAAATGAAATAATATATTTAGTTATTAATCACTATTTACATACATATCAAGAGATTATAAAATTGACATAGAGACACTAATCTTTTAAAATTTATTTAATTAAACTATGTATTGAACATCAATTATGAACAGTCATTTTTTTTTTTTTTTCATACCAATGAGCGACGATATATATGTCGATAATGAGTTTGTCAACACACTTTATTTTCAAATGTTCAATTAAAGCATTTCTGTTTGGGAGTCGAAAGAATTTTTAGTTTTCTAAGTCATTCATTAAACTGATCTGAAATTTCTTCTCAAACTTCTTCCCTGCTTCAAATTGCATAAAGCGATGTACATTTTTCATGGTTTTTTTTTGTCTTTGCTACATCATAGGAGAGCATGCCCGTTTGGATTCTGGTCTGAAGAAGAGTCTCTATTTGTCAAAGATTGTAATTTCAACTAACTGCTTAAATAGGAACCAAATAAAGATGTGTTGTTGAACTTAAGATTCTCCTCTTTTTTTTCTAGTGTTTTTTATATATATTATATATATATATAACTATAAATTTGGATATATAACTATTTTGATACAAAAATCAATCTTAAAATACAAAGTTCATTTCAATATCTCAAATCTACCAATAGATGATAATGATAGAACTATTTTTATGCACCAAGAGCGACAAATTGCTAATCAGGAAATAACATTATTCCTGACAGCTCAAAGGTTCCAAATTATTATGAGGAAAAAAAGGTAAGGAAAAACTGCTTTTCAGCCATCTAAATGTATCTGCAGAAACTACAAAGTTGGACATGTTTCAAACGCGGCCAGAAAAAACTATTTTCAGTCCTACACGCATATTTACATTATTGTAAATGATGTTTTTATCTAACTCCACAATATTAGAGGGAATGATATAGAACTAGGGTTGTGATTTTTCAAAAAAAAATCGATTTTTATTTTATTTAATGATTTTTACAATTACATATATTATATATTTAATATTTGTACAACTAGACAATGGATACCTGATCCTCATAGAATTATACATGTAATAACAACTATATCAGTCATTAAGCTCTATTCTTAAAAAACAACAAATTAAAAAAATATTTCAAACAATACAGAGCATTCATATTGTAAAAAATATTTCGCGAGAACTAAATATAAAGAGATAATATGCATATTAGATATAAAATTCAATTTTTAAGGAAAATGATAATAAAATTACATTTCACATGGTATATATATATGTTACAGAATATATCGTGATTTTTAGATATAAACTCTTTGATGTCAAAAATTTTAGCTGAAGTGAGAAGCAAACCAGGCTTTCTTTTACATGATTGCATCAAAGGACTGAAAATCTGCCCCCCCCCAAGGAATAGTGCATCAGCTTCTCTACCCTTTTTGGACCAATAGGACAAGGATGTCTTAAAAGATTTGCAATCTTCAGACTAAATAACATACTCTTCTCCCTCCTCCCCTTTCAAGTATTTGGATTGGGTTTATTTCACTTGACCTTGGGACTACTTCTTACTAAGCATAGCTACTACTAGAAAACAAGCTTATAAGCACTTCAAGAAGCACCATGAAACACAGCTGAACTACTTCTTACTAGCATAAGAGTAAAAACCAGTAACTAGATGAAGTCACTGGGGAATTTTCTGAAAATAACTTTTTCCTAACCTAAGCTCAAAAATGTATCTTTTAATTTATAATTTACACATCAACATTCTAATGTGTTATTATTTATAATAAATAAAGTTCATATTTATTTAACATAATTTTAAAAATCCAAATGGAAAGAAACATAGAATGACTATTCACAAAGTTTCTCAAAATTCAGTAAATTCTCGTTGGAGCGTGAAACAAACTTCATAAGAACAGAAATGGTTTCCCCTTTCTGATGATAGTGTATCTATTTTTTCGTACAATTATCAAAAACATGCTATTGAGAAATTAGAGAACAAAAATCACGCAAACCAAACAAAAAGGCATTAAAAATTTTTCTAGATTAAATTTTTAAAGGGCTTGATTCATTAGGTCACATCAGCTGTGTGAATTCATGACTATAAGTGTGATAGATTTGTCTGGACCATGCGACAACTTTATGCCCTTTCAAAATATAGATCACTTTAAATTGTGCTTACAGATGTTTCTATCTTCTTTTGGAACATTTGTATTTTATTACTTAATTATCTTGCATTTGAACATTTTGTAATATAAAAAACTTTTGTTTTCAACACTATCTTAGGTTTCCATCCATTAAAATGAAACTCAATGCATTTTCATCATCTGTTCTTTCTTTGTGAACATGAAGTCCTTTCACTTTAATGATTATTTCATAACAAAAGGGCATCTACCACTTTTGCATTTTATTGTGAATTGACTCGATTAGGTTTTATTTCAAATCTTATTTAAACGTGTGTTCTCAAAAATAAAGAATATGGAAAAGTACTCTAGTTACATCAATTAAATGAAAATTTTGTTATGATTTATATATTCTTTCTTTAAATATATATTAAAATATTTTTAAAATCTACTATTTAAAGATACATGAAGAATTTTATTTCATTAAGCAGATTAATAACTGATATTTAAATAAAGTGATTTCAGTGATTTTTTTTTTTAAAATCAGTTAGATTTAAAATCAGATGATTACAATCAACTGATTTAAATATACAACTTTGTATATGAAGTACATTATTCTATAAAACAGGATTGGAGTTACATTTAGACTGAATGCCAAGTAATTTTGTGTGTTTAGGTAAAAGTGAAAAACAAGGGCATGCAACTTGATATCCTATTTAATACTATACTTTTCAATCCTTTACAACCCATGATGAACCATTCATTTCCAGGTAGTAGATTCCATTACCCAGGCATATAAAAAAATTAAAACTGATAACAATGTATAACATTTAAATTTTTTACAAAAAATTATTTTTTTAAATTATTTCAATAAAAAAATATGTTATCTGAAATTAAATTAGATGCCGAGATGATATTATTCACTGTACAGCAACAACAAAATAATACAATCCAACATGAATCTTTCTATTTTGTACATTTTTACATGAAATTATATTATCAATACATCACAAAATGAGGGATACAAAATGTTATGTATTAGGGAAATCACAGGAGAGTCTGTTTACACAATTCTTTATTTAAGCACATTATGTATTCATTAATCCCTTGGATATAGTTTGGAATATCACCAGAAACAATGATGATAAGTGAGAGACAGAGAATACAAAAAAAATTATTTTACAAAATGAAATTCTCAGAAAGAATAAACAATAAAAAAATGAAATGTGATTTGGAAATTTTAAAATAAATAATAAAAAAAATTAAATATATACTATATATAACAATTCAAGTAATATTTTTATTTATAAAGATCTATCAAAGAAAAATAAATTTGTCAATGTTTAAATAGTTAGATAGAACAAATATTTGATAAGATAGACTACTTCCGAAAACCAATGTTAAATTCGTAGTTTATAGTTTTTGTAAAAAGGATGACCAATTTGTATTCGATGAAAGAAAACGAGAGGGCATAGATAAAAATCCAAAATAATTTTTCGATTTATGGCAATGAAAAGAAAAATAAGCAGAGTTAGATGGCATATATATCCACTAGCGGATTTTCCCTGCAAACATTCGGAAATTCATTGAACAAATTGACGGATCAAACTTCTCCTAAGAGACAACCAAGTGAGCTGAGACAGTCCGCCTGGGTCAAAGCTATATAGAGAAATTGAATACCAAAAAAACAGTTCAAGAAAATTTTTAAAAATAGAATAATGAAAGAAGGCAGAAAGACAAAATGCTAACGATAATCTGATACGGATAAAAAATAATAAAAAAATTACATTTAGAAGTTGAAGTGGCATATACTAAAATAATATAAATGAACTAATTAAGGCATTTACTCTTGATGTTTATTCAAGTGAATAATTTAAATATATTAAGCTGCTGGATAAAGACTAGAATAACCAAAAAAAAAAAGTACATATTAAATATGTAACTATTTTCAAATTCTCTCCGATTTATATAAATTCTTCTCTTTGGAGCATCTCAGAAGGTGATTTTTTTTTCAAAATTACTAGCAAAAAAAATTATAAATATTTACCATATCTTAAATATCTTTTCATTAAAAACAAAGTTCCATTTGAAATTTTTTACTGGAACACGTTATAATAGTTGGTTCAGTGAGAAAAAGAAAAAAAATTTAAAAATTACAAATAAATATACCCAGATCTTTGCAAGTATAAGGAATGGAAAGATTCAATGTAAAGAGATTAGACTACAGTGACTTATAAGACCTTGTTAGTTCAGTAAAGCATCAACAACATTTTCAATTGAGCCCACATATCAACGTGAGAACCCATAAATATTGGACTTTGCTGAAGGTGAAAGGTTAATAGTTTTAACTAAAGATTTAAATAATAAACAATTTCATAATGCACAATTGACAGTTTCTATTAATCTTTATTTTCAAAATAATGACATAAAACCTAAAGTTCAACTGTTATCTTTGTGTTGAATTATAAAGTGACCATGCAATCCAAATTGAGTTATAAACCAAATATCTTCTCATTTCAAAGGCACCAATGACTACCACCTGCATTGGTAGGTAACTACATTACACTTGGTTGTCCCTTCTTCCTACTTCAGGGAAGTTTTTGATGTTTACTCTAATCAAACAATTTATTTTTAAATTTAATTCAAGGACAAAGTTAGATGAGGCTATAAGATAAAGAACTGCAGAAAATAAAAAATCTTCATGCTTTCCCTCATTATTTCAAACACATACAATATATACGATTTAACAACAAGCATGAATTAAAAAGTGTATTTTCTCATACCATAAATATTTCATTAATTTAACTAAATTAACATAATTTTTTACAGGCATCCTATTACACTTTCTACATAAGCTGAATGCACCATCAGAAGTTGACATTGAGAGTCCCACAAAACAGGAATAGAAAATAGAACATGTAGAAAAAATATATCAACTAAGCAGTATCATACATTTTTGAATCTCAAAATCAAAAAATAATAACAAATAAACGAAAATACAAACATTAAAAACTTTTGGACAGTTTTTTCAATTGGATGCATTAGCCTTAGAGACAATATCTGACCATGATGGCCAATATCAAAACTGAATGCGTCATAAACCATTTTTCTTCATTATGTTATATAACAAAACATCACATTTAATTTGTGGCCTTCATCCTAGTAATTTGGGCAAAAATCATTGCATTTTCACATTTTAAAACAAATGTATATACCATGTTCTTGCAGCATTTTCTCTTGAAAGAAATTGGGGTTTGAACAGGCTGATCTCAATGGCTCACTAAGTGCTTGTATGAGAAGATCATGTTGAGAGGACCGTATTGGCCACATCTGCTGGGCATCTGATGTCACATTGGCCCAGGGCAACACCAAGACATTTGACATAGATCTGTAAACAACAATCTGGGTCTGTAATCAAGAGAAAAAAATTAAAAACACAGCAGTGAAGTTCTCAAAAACTATTATAAATACGAGACAAATTCTAATACACAAAATCTCTGGGAGTCAAAATTTCAAAGTAACACCTGCATATCCCTTTAAGACCGAACCCACACAATCGTGTGGGTCAGACATTAGCAGGCATTTCTGCTTCCTGGAGAGTTGTATTTAACAAATGCCAGAAAGCAACGACTGTTCTAGTTTCCAGAACATCAATAGTATCTAGTTTTCTCAAAAGATGGCAGCGACAGTCCATATTTCAATTATAATCACTTGAAATCTGTTTGCAAAAAATTCGCGCTAAACATTAGAATTATTTATCTGTCGCAATTAGCTAATTATTAATACATATTTAATTGCTTAGATACCAATTGTTAATTTAATGTTCAAATAAATGAAAAATATGTTAGTTAAGAGTTAATATAATTACTCTTTAAGCGTAATATTTGTTTACCCGCATGATCGTGCGGGTTCGGCTTTATTTGAACTCACAGTCCGAAAATCGACTTCCTTTCTGTAGTGTCTTCTCGTGTGATCCTATGCACACCTCGGTGTTTTCTTTCGACTGTATCACTAAGTAACGGCCTCAAGACTTGAAATGGGTTAAAAAAAAAAAAATTAACTTAAAAAATACATGGTTCATTTCCTATCACCTAAAAATGAAATATTTTACATATAAACAATTTTTTCTGCTTTTAGCTTTTTTCCCAAGAGAGTTTCACGAAATATATCCCAATGCCTCCAACAGTCTTAAGCATTCCTCAAGAAACTTCCACAAACCGCATTGTCGTTTTTACCGTAACAGCGCTCAAATGTGACAAGCTCTGTCAAAGTATTTTGAAGGATCTCGATGAAAGCTTCGTAACAAAGGAGACTACTCACAGAATGTTCCACACTTGGATTTCCCTCTATCACTGAAATCTTATCATCCTCCTTAGTTTACAATTGGAGCAGCGAGAAGAATTTGGTGTCAGTACATGTGTTTGTAATTATTCAGTTCGGACAAAGGAAGTAGGTACAAAAGCCGTCAAAACTGACGCTAGGATCAGTGATCACATATGTACATCTGAAAATATCACCAGTCCTAATGATAGTGGGAAATGATGTGTGATCCTTCCTTGAATATAATCAGTATAGGAAAGGAATTTGCATACAATAGACATTGTCGTAGGAAATACAGGGAGATTTTCTAAAGAAGCAGGGGATTGAAGGGGGCCATCCAACATCTCGTGAAGGCGCTGCAATTTCTATTGTGCAAGAAAGAATGAAAAGCGAACAATCAGATATTGCTTGATCTGTGAAATTTCATTTGCCTTCTAAAAATACAGTAGAATCCCTTATTTCAGAAGAAAGCACTTCTAAAACTCGGTGCGAGAAATGTTAGGTATATTTATGTTTATCAAAAACTAAGATTTGTTTCAAATATTTTCATCCAAAAAAAAAATAGTCATTAAAATTGTAATTTCCATATTTATAAATAATTTTTTCTTTAATTAATATTGAATGAAAACTAAACCATGAAAAATTAAATTAGGTTTCCATATTTATAAATAATTTTTTTTTAATTAATATTGAATGAAAACTAAACCATGAAAAATTAAATTAGGCGAAGCTTACATAGAGGATGCCTAACTCTCATGACTGTATGGGTTCACAACGTCAAAGAAAAAGCCTAACCCACACGATTGTATGGGTGCGCTCCTGAGTTTGAGGGACATGCTAAATTTTTAAAATTATTTTTTACATTACCAGTAGGGTCCAAGGGTACCTATAAACTAAAAAGAATTTAAATTTAAGGATTAAAATATGTCCGGTCTTAAAGGGATAAATGAATAGAGCAAAAGGGAAAAGTGTGACAAAAATCAAAGTAAAATGCTAAAAAAAGAAAGAGGGGAATGCAAGTCACTCTGACACAAAGCAACTCTCTTTATAGGCTTCTTACCCAATTTTTCTTCACTCGATTTATTGCATTCCTCTAACAATTTAAAACTTTTGTAAAAGAAACATCTCCAGTATAATAAATATCAATTAATGTTATTTTGTTAAGAATTAATGCAATTTATATTTATTATCTGGAAATGAACGTAAAAATTTCAGATTAATAAAATGTATAGGATACTTTTCTAAATGTGCATTTCATTATTTTGAGAAATATTTTCTGTGGTATTGTTCATTTATAGGTTGATATTTTTAAAACACATTTTTAACTGTGTGTAGTAAAACCTCAGCTATTCACAGATCAATATTTTCTAAATTTTAAACTAACTAATGAAAAATGATTTAAATATTTTTTTGAAAATGAATCAATTCTAATTGCTTCATAATACTGCTAATTTTTTTTCCAACAACAATTTTGTAATGTATAAATATATTTTTCTATTAAACTTACTATCCCAAAACGTATACCATTTCAAATGAATATATGGGCCAACAATCATTTATAAAATAATAGAGCTTTATAAAATATAAATTTAAACTTACCATAAATATTAAAATGACTGGAATTAAATTTACTGAACAAGCACCAATCAAGTTTCAAATACTCAAACATTTTCAACTATGCAAACCATGTGCTTCATTTTTTCAATAATTACATCTAAAGTTTTTGCATAACTTTTAATGCATACCATTTATTAAATAGTTTAAAATTAGAGACTAAAAGAGAAACACGCACACATATGAACCAAGTTAACACTATTTTAACAGCAACTAATTTTAATTTATAAATATGTTGGGCATTAAAATATCAACAAATAACAGACAAAAAAATTCCAATGTCCTTCATATGAACATTTTATCTGATGTCTCAAAGCCAATTCTAAACCAAAAATAATTTTAATATTATTTCCAGACTTCTTTGGTCTGCTAAAATCATGTATATTTTATAGAGTAATTTTCATGTATATGCTTATCACTAGAAAATTTTTTGAAGAATAAGATTTAAGGTTCTTAGCAGTTAAGGCTTAGGATTTAGGTGCATAGCAATTTGGATATGCAAATGTGGCTATTTTGAATTCAAATTAATTGAAATAAGTTGAATGAAACTAATTTTTAAATATCTTATTCTTAATAACAGATGGAACCATAATATGCTTTTGCAGTTACGCAGATTCTAGGAAAATATTCCTCGAGAACCACATTTTTTTTTTTTAACATTTGGAAAAAAAAAAAAAAAAAAAAACACATATTAAGAACATGTAAATTACACACAGAAGTCACATTTGAAATGCATAAAAAAATTCTTATACCTTGCTCGCTTATATATGGTGAAAAAATATTTAGCAGCAGGAAAAAGAACCAGTTTTCCAAGTTTATGAAGGAAATTGTTTATAGAAATAAAATATTCAGATATATAAAAAGGTTTTGCCACATTTTTTTCCCTTTTTTTCTTTCAACCAAGCATAATTTGCTACATCAAAACAGTTTTATTTACAAAACTTTTTTTTTGCTACCACTGAAGACCAGTTATTTAGGTGTGCATGTATGCACACACATATATAAAAGCTATTCAAACTATTAATACGGATTCCAATGACCTAATTTTAAATTCATTTCTACTAACATAAAATATAATAAAAATTTTGACTGAAACAAATATATTAAAAAACACATTTGCTTCTCATAAACAAAATGCAGAAGTATAAACATTAGCATATCCAGTAAGCATGCTAAAAAATAATTCATGATGCTCAGTTCCATCTTAAATAAATAAGAAAAGCAAAACTATATTTGAAATGTAATACAGATACAAAGATATTTTTTATATCATACAGAAATGGCTATAAAATGCTGCTTATTATATTGCACTAAGCTATTAAACAAATAATTCCTATTATATACACACAAAAAGTAATTTAAATGCAATTGTTAACAAATATAGGTAGACTGTAAATGTGATTCTTTTTAAACAAAACATTCCAAAAGACACAGAAACACATTTTCTTACAGATAAGTTTATCATTCAAAACATTCATTTTGGTTCAAAAAATGATTGAATATAATAGTTAATAAAAGAAATATGTTCTTTTGAAGGGGGAAAAAAATTAAATATTTGCATTTGTGCAATTTTTTTTAGATAAAAGGCATGTTTTCAAGATAATAGTACTCCTATTGAGGATGGATTTCCTTGGTCAAACAATGAGGATGATACCTCAGCTCCAATGAACATAGAAACAAATTAAAAGCCTATAGAAACCATACCAGAGAAAGTCTTTTTCTTACCTCTATTGGTAAAAACCTCAATTCCAATTTCCCTATCAATGCTAACAGTTCTTGAACTGGAATGAATTGAAACAAATTAACTGGCCTCACAGTAGCTGTGAGAGATATCAAGAGATGAGCAGCACTGTGAGTAACTTTTTCAGGAACCTGCAAAAAAAGTTTGATGATTATATTATCTGTGTCATAAAAATAATTTTCAAAAGTAATATATGTAAAATTTTTAAAAGGATGGAACTTCCTACCAAACAATCTAGCATAAAATATCTCATTTTGTTTCCTTCATGAGTAGAGTAATCTCTTAGATTCAAAACTCACCTAAGGGCAACTGAGGATGTATATCATAATTTAAATTGCAGACAGAAGATATGACTAAATTATGAATCAACTTTTAAATTTTCAGACCACACCAATATCAGGATGTTTGACTCACAGTAAATTTAACATGTACCAAAACTAAATATTCTAATTACTTAAGAGATAATGAAGCTCAACACACACTCTGTTTATGAAAGAACAGATTCTGAATACAGTCACTAAGGCTCATGTTTCTATTCTCTTCCCTTACATTTAAGAATTTTACTTGTTTCATACAAGAATGCAGAACATCTTAAGCTTTATTTTTAAAAAAAATTAAGAATACTTATGCAATAGCTTCAGATATTCAAAATAAAGGTGTTGCAAGTTGATGTTGAAAAAGTGAAAATGTTAGATTTTATGGAAAGAGAAGGAGGAAACTTTTTTCATGTAAAATACTTTATCATGTATACCATCTATTACATATATACTATATTTTGAGATAAAAAAGAAAAGCTATATAACCAACAAGATAATCACATGGATGTATCTTAATCATAAAAATAAAATAAATGAGTATCAGACAAAATAGTTAGGGTTTTCTCCTTTTTTTTTTTATTGCAATTTATGATATTAAGTTACTCCACTGCCGATCCATTTTTTAGCTGCTGCATCATATCCATATATGAAAGCCTCTTACTGATGGTCAATGAATATCAAAGATGATGTAATAAACAACTTTTGAATGATTCAATGTCAACAATAATTAACATTTAAACTGTATTTTTTTAGTTGTTTCAACACATAACCAGACATACAGATCACAAACAAAAGAAAAACTGAAATTTTAAAGGCTTATATGCAAGACAAAGCAAAACTTTTTTTCATTTTATTATTATGTTCAAACAATATAACAATTTAAAACAAGAAATATTTCTAATTTTATTGTAAAAATATGTTTACAATGTATTATATTCATTTTTTAAACATATGAGACTAAAAAATTCAGCTTTTATCAACATTTGTAATCCTACAACCATAAAAATACATGCAGATCCTATCATAAAGAAAAACATTTTAGTAAACTTTTAACAAGTTATAAATTTATAAAAACTTACATTTCTTTTTATATTAGCAATGGCTATTTCTGCAATAATTTTTTCAATGGAATTCTCAGAATTTTCGTCTCTGGTTTCTTTGACATACTGAGTAAGCCAATAGCAAAATGCTTTCAAAGTAGCAAGAATCTGAGCATGCCTACAAAATATCAAATGTTAGGATAACATTTATATAATTAATACCAAAAATACTTATTTATTAAAAAAGATATTTATTGCAATACTACTATACAAGATGTGAAAAATACATACACTTCAATAAAATCTCCTTTCAAAACTAGAGGAGCAGCTGTTTTAACTTCATAAAATTTGTGACGATTACTATATGTAGCAGCATGACATAGCCTAGAAAACAAAACAATGATTTTAATATTCTCATTTCTATGAAAAATTTAGGAAAAGTAAAAGCAGAGAAGTCATTAAATTAATCATGCATAATGTTTTGTAATGAATAAAATAAAAAAAGTGAAAATTTTTCATTTTCTAAAATTTTATGATGATTTAATAGTAAAGATAAATATGTATATGAAATGCCATTCTTAATAACTCTTAAAAAAAAAACATAAATATAGGCATGTTAAAAACATGCAACTAATAACAAGAAAACCAGAATTTACAATTATAACATTTCATCACCTAACAAGCAACACTACCTATCCAATTTTCCATGTTTTACAAGAGGAAGAAAAAACTGAATTTTTTTCTTCTTTCTTCTGCATCTGGTATGAAGATAAGACCAGTTCATACCAGATGCGTGTGTGTGTGGGGGGGGGGGCAAACCAGAAATATTCGTTGCTGGTTGCAAAAAATTCAGTTTTCCCTTTCTCTTGTAAAACTTGAAAAATTGAAGTAGGTGGTTTTGCTTCTTAAGTCAAGTTTTCCTAAATTTTAATGATGCTGGATAGTCTAATTCATATACTTATTATTGAACTAATAATTTTTAATTATTCTGATGGGAAATTTAGTTTCATGAATAACTTCTATAAAGTCTACAACATCATATTAATAGGAGTTTCCAGTAATCAGTGACAAGCAAAACATCTAAAAAGAACTTCTCAATAATTATATATTTATAATTCCTAGAGCTTAAAAGTTCCAAGAAATTAGAAAACTACAATACAATTATAAATCAAATCAGAAAGCAAATTTACTTTTCAAGAGTTTTCTGTGCATCTAGTTTCCGTGTTGTAAAATGTTCTCCGCTCATGTATATTACCATTCTCCCCAGTGCTTGAAGCATGGATGACAGATCTCTTAAACTGCAATGCAAGCGTCTACACTCGTTTTCCCCCACCACATTCAGTTCGGCAGGACTGCTATTCAAAGGAGGTTTCAGGTACTGCTCCAAATCAAAGTAGATTCTCAAATTTTCTTCAAACACTGAAAACTGTTAAATTAACATAATAAGAATAATGATTTCAAGGTAAATTATTAGTTTCATAAAACACAATTTCGAACAGACACTGGAAGTCATTTATCAATCTTATTTAAAACTGGCTATGCAAGAAGTTACAAAAATCAACAGGGAAAAAAATTCATATTTAATTTGATTTGGTATTTCATGAGAAATATATTCTGATTAACTGCAATTTATTTATGTGTTCCAGAAATTGTTTCCCCCCCCCCAGTTGATTTACAATCTAAAATAGCCATTGCAAGCAAACATATCAGAATACTTGAATTATTTATTAGTTTTCAAAAATTAATTGCTATAAAAGCTAATTTGAATATTTAATGAAGTAGTCATTTTTATACAAATAAGGAAGAGCATCCAAAGGAGAAGGCAGGAAAAATATTAGCAAAGTGCAATATAATTTTAATGATATTCGCAAGCAGCAACAATCAGCTGCAATGAAATCAACATTACTTACAACTAAATGAAAAATTTCATGTGGCAGCAGTTCAGATATCTTTGATGCAATTTCCAAACATTGGCATAAAAATGATTGCCATTCTGTAAAAGACTGAAAAAGAAAGAGACAACCAACATTAAAAATTATCTACAGGAAAAACAAACTTTCCACAAATAGTTTTAACTCAGATAAGGTACACAAGTAAGAACTATTATCTTGGGGGAAAAAAAAAAAAAAATTCAAACTGTTTGCATTTTATCAAAACACTTAGTTTTTGATTCTAGGCAACAAACACATTAGAGAAATAAAAGTATTTTGAATATTGTGTAATAATAATAAATAAATTGAGAACTTAGCATCTAAATTAAAAAGATAAGCACCTACTATAATAATACTAAAATTATCCAATTTTGCTAAGAACACGTTCTTAAAATTTTAAAAATCTCTAGATATTTTTTTTTTTAAATCCATGAGAATGAATATTAAATATTTTTCATATTCTCAGCAAATAAAATGTTCAAATAGCTGCAGTTAATAGGATTTCACTTTTTCTCTAAAAAAATTAAGATATAACATATTTTCCTTTTTTTAAAAAAAAGAAAAGAAAAGCAAAGAAAAACTTACATCATCATCTAAATCTTCATCATCCAGTTCTTCTAAACTAGACTGGTTGTAACGAAATTGCAATTTTCTAAAAATTTCTTGCACTAAAGCTAATAAAACACCTTTATACCTATAATAAAAGAAATTTCTAGTAAGAAAAATAGGAACATTTTGGATGATAATTTAAACAGCCATCACTTAAAATATTTGATGCAAGATATTTCAACAGCAAACATTTCTGTTCCATTATATATTTTGCATATGGGAACTGATGGTGGTGCAGAGTGTGGCAGCAGTTTTTACGATGATATAACAAGGAGCCACAATTTTGAGAAGACTACTTAATTTTATTAAAAACATTTAAAACTGATAAATGAATTCAACTTGAGTTCATAAAGAAAACATATCATAATAATACATACATAATCATGATAATTCATCACAAGACATCACTCCAATTCTGCAATATATACTTATGAAATAACTAAACATTTGCATCTTTGGAATGACGAATGAATCAAGAACTGAGGTTCAAATCCTCTTCTCCAAAACCAGATAAATCAAACATTATGCAAATGTGAAGAACAGATATTAAAGTTTCGTCCAACAGAAACAATCATGTAATAAGCTTCTTATGTTTAATGCAAAAATAATAAGAGTAAATGATTTCATTAATATGCAAGCCAGGCAATAATTTAACCTGGGTAATAAATAAATTTCATCTCAAAAAGGTGCAAGTGTTTGGGGCTGATTCACCCCCACACACACATTCTAGTTATCTTGACCATACTATTGCATGTTTTAAAACATCCTCTCTCGCATAAATTTTTCTCATTATTATTTAGAATTCTTGTCCATGTATGTCATAAAATGAAATAAATTATTTTGTTGCTTGGAGAGACAGGATGCAAAAAGATATTGTAATTTTACAGCAATCTAATACAATAATCAATCTACAATAATCCCAACGTTCATTCTACATAACTGTAATTTACAATTACACATTTCCAAGTTGTACTTGCAAAATGAAACACTGAATATAGTATATCTCCCATACATAAATTACTTAGATCTTACAAATATTATATTTTGTTGTTTGCCCTACACATGAAGGACTAGTATGCTTTAAAATTACCAACAGCTTAGTAAATTCTACTCACTTGTTTAGAGTTGCTTCATAGTTGTTTTCATTCTTCAATTTGTAACTCAAATAATCCAAAAACACATTCCAAACTTCAAGACATGAATAAAACCCATCATGACTTGGCTAAAAAAAAAGTAAGAAGTAATTAAAAACACACACTTAGAAAAGAGAAGGAAGGAAAAACATAATTAGCAAGGGATAAAAATTTTACCTGTTGAAATGTATACTTGAACAATAAGGCTAAGAATTCTAATATAGGAAACTGCTCATTACTTTCAAATCTTTTTAGATGATGTGTTACAAAAAGCATCAGGAAATCTGTAAACTTTTCAACGTATCTGAAAATGAAATTTAAAACAAAATTACAGAAGAAAAATAACTACTTTTTGAAAAGAAACATAGCAATAAGTAATAACCACTCTTTAAATGTCAGATACAATATTATATATATAAAAAAAATGCTGTAAAATTGAAGAACTAGGGGAAAATGGGGTAAAACCGGGTACCTAAGACTCGAAGGCCTGTTGGAGCTAAAATATTCATAATTTATCAGAGAAAGATCTTTTCTTTCAAGAAAAGTCATAGTTTTACTACTTTTTTTCCTAACAATTTTTTTGTAGAAAAAGTCAAACCACCTGGGGTACACATGTTAACTCTATGGGAAATTAGGGAAAATTAGATTTTCAGTGGAAAAGTGGCATAAATTTTTATTTTATGTGACAATTTAAGAATAAAACAATTTTTTAAGATTTAACAATAGTTATAATAGTTGAAATTTAAGAAAAAAGACAGTTTTTAAAAAGATTTATCAATAATTACAATAGCTGACAATTTAATAATAAAGACAAACAATCTTTAGGAAACATATAATAAGTACCGGACTAAGTATAGTTTTTATAATTGTAATGATTAATAAGTAAGGATAGTTTAAAATGAAACAAACATTGGAGAGTTGACATCATAAAACAAATAAACCTTCACAGACGAAGTGAATTCAACAACATGGCAACTATTACCATTCTTTTTTCTTCACTAGTGGAGTATAATTTAGAATTTGTCCACTAAAAAGAAGAATTAATAAACGCCAAAATTAAGGTATCCGGTTTTACCCCACTCTCCAATACTACTTTTTATAATGGAAACATTAAAGTAAGCAATAAAATTTAACGGTTCACTATAATATACACTATTGTAACCGCACTGTTTCCGAGCTTGCCACCTAGCGGCCGTTAGAGGAGACGGCCAGTCCATGTTCTGCCGTCGACGATTAAACATGGTGTTCTGCCCCGATGATTGCATATTTTAGATGTCCTGAAGTGTTTTGTCCTTAATTGTTTGTCCCTGTATGTTGTGTCCTTTGGTATTTGATTAAAAGTGTTTAAATGAATCAAGACCTTTTCTTTGAAGGTCTATTGTTATCCCTAGCAGGAATTAAATTATGGTGCACAAATAGTTACACTATATCATTTAAGAATTACTGGTACATAATGAATCTAATATAGTATCAGTGTACCATTAATCATTCATTTGAGTATTTCAATTCTTTAAGTGAAATCAATGACAGATATTCAATTTAGACTGGTTTTCCCCTTTCAATTTGTTTTTGAAAATACTAAATTAAGAACAACAATATACATTAGACAATAAACAATTGATAAATGAAAATAGTCATTTTTCTATCCTCCAATTATTATCCAGAAATGCAATTATAATGCTATACTTTTTAAAGAAAACACATACATGCATGAAAAAAGACATTACAAAACAACCGATAAATCTCTCATAGAGATATAACTTTAGTTAAAACTGTACAGTCAAAAGGAAATCAACTTAACCTTTTAGAATTTTTACCATTACTTAATACTTCTTTTTTCATGCCAGTGCTTTCACAGACCAGAATAGTCTGAAGTAAACACTTCATTCAATTTTTTTTTTTTTTAAAGGAAAGAAATCTCTGAGTATCAAAATTTTATAAACACTTTCCAAAAAATTACTTATACGTACAAAAAAAAGAAAGCCTGGGTCAAAATTAGCACATTGTATTCGAACCATAATAAGTTACAACAAGGCATGTAAATCGAGAGCTAATCATTAGAGGAAATATTAAGAAGATCTTACACATCATCAATATCAGCTAATGTATTTCTGTTTGATGCATTTTTTGAGTTGTCTTTTGTCAAATTTTGTAACAGATGAAAGGTGTCTTGAAAGACTTGTAACAGGAATCCTTCATAATCAGCTGGAATGCAATGCTTGGACATAATTTCATTGATGCAGCCCATGGCTTGGATGCCCAAATCAGTATTTTTTCTTAATGTCTGAGCTTGTTGCATACCAACATTCATAACCTATAAATATTAGAAAAATAAAACAATACTATACAGATTTAGGTTTCTCAAAAATTGCCTGGTAAAAGAGAATAATTAGTTTTGAAGGACTTAAACCTCAAAAGAAGATAAATCTACTTCCTGTCATGTTTTTCATGTGTTTAAATTACACTTGATTCTAGTTTTTTCCCCTTTAAAATGATTATCTCACTTCTACTGCCTGGTTCAGACAGCCTCACAATCCCCATTAAAAACCAGAGGATTAGCAATAGTTAACTACTGGATTTCATCAAAGGTAGATTTTCCCATCCTAGTCTATATAAGCTGAAACAGGTGGTCTACATAAATCACCAGTCTTCGTCTTTTTCCTATGTTCAGACTTTAGTGAAAAGTGCATGTATCTGATATTCCAGGTAATTAACAATGTCCATTAGATAGATATCAGAACTTAAACTATGTTGAAATTTAATCTAGTATATCTTCAAAAGAACCTTCTGCTATTATAATCTAAAAATGGAACTGCACGATAACATTTGTTGTCTAAAGAAAATAAATTCCACACTAATGATTTTAAGCTCCCTCCTGCCTTTATCAACAGTGAATTTGATTGATACATGGGATGTTACATGTATCAATCAATATTTATTAATAAAAAAATTACTTAATATGGACTTAAACTATACAAAGTTTTCACCTTTTTAAAGTTAATTATTTATAGACAAGGAAATGAGAAATACTGATGTTGCTTTAATAGAAATCATCTATACATTAAAAAAAAAGCTTCAAAATTTTTTTCCAAAACTTACTACACTAAAAGCAGAAATGGTAGCAATACACTACTTCACTAGCTTGAGAACAAGGCAATTTTTATTTATGTTTTTTACTGGTTACAAGTTTTCCTTAAATACTAATACATTCTAAAAATGTATAATTTGAAATTTTATTTCAGACAGAACGAATATTTTTATTCCTATACAATCAATTTCTATGAAGTGTCTTTCATGGTCATTGTATGTAATATTAGCTTACAATACTTTTCTAATCTTCTTCATATTATAGAAAATACTTCTTAGAGCTTGTAATTCCAGAAAATATCAAATAATAATAAGTCATTCAAAACAACAAAACAAATACAAACCAGTTAGATTCAATTGCATATGCTTCTGCAGACACTGGTAATCCAGAAGTAACAGAAAGTATTGCATCAAAGAACATTTGTAGAGAAAGCACTTAAATTATAATATATTGTGTAGGAAAATAAATACCGACTTCATGTTATTTTGATCAGTAAACGTATGCATAAGATTTTTTTAGTGAATTATATTGGAACATAATTCACCTTAAATAGATATACAGATAACAAGGTTCAAATGAGTTTTAAAATAAACTCAAAACAGCTAAATTGCTTTAAAATAAGAAGGAAAAGATTTCTCCCATTTTTCATCTACAACTTTCTGTTTTTCAATTACTACGACAAAACAGACATTTTGGTTGAATTAATTATTAATACCCCCCCCAATAGGAATGTAATTTTCTGATGACAATAGGGAAACAACACTTACAAAACAGAAAAATTTGAATTAAGGGGGTATGGATCATTTAATTCATGATTATTAATCATAGAAAGGCCGAAGTCCTATAATATGGTTTAAAATTTGGGATGCGAGACTGTATTAACTTTTAGATTTGGAAATCAAATTCTACCAATTCTTTTAATTCTACAATAAGTCAACAATTTTGATCAAATTACTTTCAGCTGTGAAAAATGATTTTTTTAGAGGGGATATATATTTCCTTTTTTTTTGAAGATAGATCATAATCTAAAGACCTTTTATCCATGTAGGTTAAAGAAACTGTTCATACAAATATGAATTATCTGCTTTAGAACTGAACTTTTAGAACTGAAAAAGCCAGTTTTTAATTGCACAGTTAAATATATTGCTAAGATATAATTTAAATAGCTAGAAAATTTTAACACTCTGCCAAAGTCAATAAAATAAGCAATAATGCACTACAACTGAAAGAAATGGATGTTATTAATGAAAGCAGAAAAGTGTTAATAGAGTAGAAAACCAAGAGAACAGCTCATCCAGAGGTGCCAAGAACATACATCAATGCTTACAGGTTCAGGATGACAGCCAAAACTAGCAAAATGAAAAACCGTGGTTAACAGGGAGGACGTAATGTAAGACGAAAGCGGGATCCAGCTCAGCAGTTGGGCCAGGCATTTCAGCGACAACACGCTCAGCTGGTGAGATTCATCGTCAAGAGGCGGCATACACTGGAAGGGGTTTTTGCTACTGGACTTGAACATGCCACTCAGGAGGCTACCTGTCAAAATGAAAACAGAGAGGTTAAGATGTATCACTGATAATTTTATAAAGCACTATAATCAATGACCACTCAAGCTGACAGTAAACTACAAGCAACAGTATCACAGATAAACACACTTCTATCCATCTCAGGACTATAGAAAGATCTCCAGAAAATTAAAAAAATTTACATTTCAAATACCGTGGAACCTGCTTAACTCACAACATTTTTAATTAAAATTTGTTTCGGTCAATTCAAAGCAAAACTTAAAATTGCTTTCATTTCTAAATGCTTTTTTTTTTGTCTGTTATATATATCCGTACTTCGTGTCCGTCAAGTCTGTTTTATTTTACATGGCAGTTTATTCAATAAAATAAAAATTTCTCACTTCTTTGCTTTGAACATGTTAAATGGTGATCATATTGTTTATTTATCCCAATTACTTACACAATTATTAAAATTAGTATTTTTGCATTCATTAATTTTTAAAGTTATAATTATTATCATTTTATTTCTTAGATATATATATATTATTTAATAAAATTGTTAAATATTAAAATAAAGGTTTACTGAAACTTTTAGTTTAAAGATTGTCGTTTTTGCTTGTTGTTCTTATAGCTAGACTGTTTTTCTTAATTTGAATTGCTAGATAAATTGAAATTTTATCGCAGTTCAGTCAGCTTTGAACTAGTCAAGTTCAATTGTATAGAAGTGTTTCATTAAACAGAAAACTGACAATTGGTGTCTAAAACTAAATTCAGTTGAAATATATTAATTACTTTTAAATACAATAGGATTATATTGAGAACTATATAACTGGGGTGTAATGATACTTACAGTAGCCATATTGTTGAATTGATTTGTCACTGATTACAACAAATGTCAATAAAAAAATATTTTCTTGTCCTATTCTTGTTATTTAAAAATGATTTAATTTTACGAACTGATAATGCATAGCAAGATTTTAAAAGTTATGCTAAAATTCTAAAAAATGAAACTAAGTACAAATTGTAAATGCTATAAATTCACCTTCCAAGCTATTATAGCAAATATTAAAATATTTTCATATAAGAAATTTTTATATTGACTATTTTTAAAATTTGATATTTATATGGTTTACTACAAGATTTCCAACAATATCTCAGATCTGATTGTCACAGATTTATTAAAGAAAGTTGTAGTAGAAAGTCTCATGCACATTGGCAGATGCTTGAGAAATTGAAAAAAAAAAAAAGCATGAAAAACGAAAATGATATTTAGCAAAACGAAAGATTATGTGAAAAAGTTTACACTAACTTTCGTTTTGCAAAATGTATAAATATTCAATTCCAAAATTAAGTAGGAAAAAGAAAGAAACTCTTTAATGAAAACGAAATTAAAGATCTCTGAGAAGTGGAAAAATAAATTAATTCTAGTATAACTTCTCTTTGATATTAAGGGAATTCGCATTGCGCCAATGAATCAACATAAAATAAAAAAAGAAAAGAAACTGCTAAAACCAACTTTAAAAAAATCCTTTCATAACTCCTATTTGATATTAAATCATCACAGAATCAAAACAGTATCCCGTGTGTTATGTATGCTAATTTGTAGACATACCATTTGAATCCCTTTGGCACATAGTCAAATTTGAGGATAATTCTAATATAGATTATATTATGCATAATTATAATTAATTTATAATTTGTAGATGAAATTTTGAAGCATCTTTGAAAAGGAAGAAATAAAATGAAATGAAACCATATTTTTCTTGAACTTCTAATGCATGAGTGGCTACTATAAAAATATATCTACCTTAAAACATTTATTTATTTTTAAGAAGAAAAATCTTTTATTTTGCAACACAAGGAATACTGCTTATACAAAGTGCTACTGAATATGATAAACTATAAAATTTGAAACATTTATTATTCAACAATATAATATTTCTCCACTGCTTTTAATGATATTACAACAACAAAAACTGACTTTCCATACCATTAAATACTTTACGAGTAATACTAAATCAGCAAAGAAATATATTTTACTTTTTACCTGTATGTAGTGGAGAAGTACTGAAAAGTGTTTGCTGACTGTTGTTTTGGTAATGGGTAGGAGAAGGAGGAGGAGTTGCAGTCACTAAATGGCTGTGCTTCTCCAAAACAGCATCCAAATGACCTGAAATGAAATTTCCATATTCCAGTACCATATATTCTGTTTCAATCACGATAATAAACTAATTTATTAAAAAACTATAAGAACACATAAATGCTGAAAGTTCTAAATCTTAATGCTTAAATTTTTAATTTATTTAGTAAGACTTTCATCTAATATATTACTTTCTTTGTTAATAAATCTAAAAATCAACTATTTTATTCAGAAGTATAATCTTGGGATAAATTTTCATATGAAAATTATTACTCTTTTAAAGAACTTAGAATATTCATTTTCAAAACATAAAGTTTAATTTTATTAATTTTTTAGAAAAATTCAAAAGTAAAAATTCCTATTGCATACAGAAAATATATATATAAAAAAAACCCCATGATTACTCTTCTTATATTGATTTTAATTGTTTCCTCTTTGCACTATTATTTCTTATTTTATTTACTTTTCTGCATTTATAGCATTATTTAATAATAATGACGTGAATATATAATTTAAGAAACAGCTATATAATTGCAAACTTTAATTTTCAAAAACCTTGCTTCTTCAAAAGAATATAAGAATGGGACTGGAAAGAAGTAACAAATTTATTTCACCTTTGAACATTAATACCAATAAAAATGATTGCTGAGATTCTTCCAGCTTATTATTTGCAAATAGAATTATATACTAAACATTTTAAAATTAAGATTTAGAGTGAAATAAATTCAATTTTCTCTCAATATTTATAAAGGAAACAATCTGGTTATTAAAATAATTTATGCTTACACTGCTAGTATTAAATTAAAAGGAAGCACCAAATATCTTTTATTTAAAGAAAATCTGGATAAGATAGCAGGGTTTGAAAGTGATCTTAAGGGAACATCCTAGCTCGTATACATTAAAAAAAGAACCTATTTGTCCAATCACTCAAAGACAGATATAGTGTAGTTGATTCCTTCTTGCTCAAAAATAATTTTCAATCAATATTGTGTAATATTTATGAAACTTCATTAGACTGTGCACTTTATTTCTTTATTATTGTAGCTATTCAATTCTGAGCTTCAATATTAAGCCTAAAGCAAAATTGGGCATTAAATATGCATGATGTGATATTTGTCTATACTTATAAAAGGCAATGTTTGTGTGTGTGTGTTTGTCTGCGATGTCCAGACGAATCTATCGCACTTACAGCCATGAAATTTGGCACACAGGTAGTCAGACGAATCTATCGCACTTACAGCCATGAAATTTGGTACACAGGTAGTCGTAATGGTGACTGAATGCACTTCGAAGCCAAAATTTTAAAATTTAATCTAGAAAATTTTTTATTTAATGTTTTGGTTGATTTTTCGCACTAATTTCTCAATAGAATGGTTTCGAATAATTGTATGACAAAAATAGATACACCATCAGAAAGAGCACGCGATTTCCGTTCTAATGAAGTTAATTTTGAATTTTTAACTTAATTTACTGAATTTTGATAAATTTTTAAAAAATACCCAGTTTCACCACCGCAATGTTACTTTTGTTTTTAAATTTGTTGCATCCGACCTTCTAATAACACTATTATTTTCAATTTTTTTCAGCTTATAAGTAGAACGGCTCTGTCGGACTTAAAACAACAATGGTTAAAATATCTTTTCAAGTTTCTTTTTAAATTAATTTTTTTCTGAACAGTTGAGAGTTATTTTTATGGAGAGAGTTCATTGCGCGGCACTTCTTCGGAATGCAGATGGCTATGTGATTGGTTGAGGGGAAGTGACGTCATAACCTTGAATTGAATGACTGATTATTATTTTCAGCAGTATCTTAGCGTATTTATTCATCTCGCATACTTAGCTTGCAGTATAATAATTTTCACGTTGCAATTTTTCATTATTGTTTATCACGGAAAAAAATAAGCGGGGAAATCAATAATGTGTATCTTTTGTTTTCAAAACTTTTTCATGTCATTATGGGCATTCTTTTTTTTTTTTTCATTTTGTTGAAGTCCTGATTCCACGGGCAACGCCGGCGCATACTGCTAGTAACTAATAAAAAAAACCCCATTTTACAAAATTATCCATTCCAGGATTGTTATTAAAATATTTTGAAAAAGAAATTAATTTTTAAAAAATCAATCAGCATGAATGTATATAAAAAAGCAACAGAAACAGAATGGCAATGTCATATTTGTTTTTACATATGTTGCCTATCAACAAGGAAGAAAAAATGTTTAAGAAGGAATTCAATGTTATTTCATTTGTGTGAAGCTGTTGTATATAGTGCATAAATATTTTATGTTAAAAAATGTCTGTTCTTGTATAAGCCATTAATAAATATATTGTTTTGGAAGGAAGGTGTCATCATACTTTATATAATGTTGGAAATACATTACAATAATAATGAATATAACTAAATATTTTACAAATTCAAATTTTTTTTTTAGTTAACATGGGGTGGGAGAGCACAATTTAAAAACTGATAAATCCTAGATTTAAACTCATGTGCATTGTACTTCATATAATTTTGGAACTACAGTACAATAATAATTATAACTAAATGATTTTTAAAAAATCAAATTCAAAACTAATTTTTGTTAGTTAACATGGGGCACACAATTTTAAAAATGTTAGATTTAAACCCCCCCCCCCCTTTGCAGTTCAATTGATATATTATGTACAATTGATTACAGTATGAACAAAATAGAGGGTTAAATATAAAAAAGCTATATAATAATAATAAAAACTCATGGAAATAATTTAAATTTGCATCCAAAACTAAATAAAAAAAGTCCAATAAAAGTTAATATTATATAATACAGTGCTTGTTCATTAATTTATGAATGCTGAATGAAATACACTAACCTGCAAGAATATTTAAAACAATGGGAACTTGTTCCAACATCAATCTATGAAGCTCTTCTTTACGAGTAACGGCAAGGTCTTCCCTTGGGCTAGTAAATTCTTCAAAAGCAGTTTGGATTAGCATCAACCCTAGAGGAGCTGTTTCAGGTGCTTGGGCCAACTAAAAAGAGTTACATAACAGGAATTCACATAAGCATAATTTTTGTAATGATATTAGACATTTAATAGGCATCAAATTAAAGTAATAATGTATAGTATTAAACAAAAATCCCATTCTAATTAAAGAAGGCATAAATGATACTTTCTCAATGATGAACTCAACCATGTTAAAACACATAGCAAAATAATGCTCAGCAGAAAAAAACCCAAAGATTATCAGATTAATGCTTAAATGTGATAGTAGAATTTAAAACTATAATTGAATATGAACTAAAAAGCATACATTTTCAAAGCTGAAGTGAAAAAAAGTCTTGATAAGGGACGTAGTGCAAGTTGTAAACAGCTTCAGTGTAGAAAAAAATGCATTATATAATGGAAATGCTACTAAAAGAAAATGATAAGCAGTTTTTTTATCTACATGTATTTTGCTTCCATTTCATAATCATATATTTTTAGTTATCACCCTTTTTTTGCTAATAAAGTTCCCATACATAATTTCCAAAAGTATAATGGAATAACAATATTGAATCATTAACTTACATCATTATCTAACACATAATCTTTACTAATATTAAACGAGAATGCGTGTGTGTCTGCTGGCACTCTACAAGGCAGACCACTGGACCTAGAGCTACAAAATTTGGAGCATACATACTTTGGAGGGTGGGAATGTGCACCTCAGAGCCCCTTTTAAAAAAATTTTTAATTCATTAAAAATAAAGCGAAATGTTGGCATTTTTCCTCAATAACTTCCGAAAATACTAAAGCACAAAAATCATTTTTACGTCATCTGAAAGTGCAAAAAATTACCTTTTTAATGATATCAATTAAGTTGCCGTATGAATTTTTTCTCTAATTTTAATAAATTTTTAAAAATATTTTTTGGCATAATTTACAACAATACTTTTCATTGTTACAATGTAATTCAAATGTTTTCATTGTTTAAGCAAATATTTAATTGTTGTAAGCTAAGGTGACATTCTAATACATTTTGCTTTCATATTTTATTTTATCAAAATTTTTGTGGAATCTGCAAACCAAGCTCTCCGAGATATTAGGTATACATGAAGAAATACATCCAGGAAGCATGCTGCTGGCCATAAAATATGTTGCATCATTTTAATGTTGAAATAAAATGCATATTTTGCAAGAGGAATAGGAAAGTGAAGATGACGCTGACAACGTGCAATTAGATGTTACAATACATGATCAGTTATTTGACTCCTTTAGGGACCTTTATGCAGACAATGAACAGAATGGGTGCAAGGCCACTAAAAGAACATGGGTTACATATATATACTACAATCTGTTTACATTGTTAAGAGAACCATGAATATAAAATGATGGAAGATTCAACTGCAATTATATTCCTGGCGAACAAGCTGGTCACCGAAGGTGGCTAGTGCAGTCTTACAAAAACTAAAAAAAGATTATGTTGGGAGTATAGGAATATTTCTAGAAGTTTGCTCCACTTTAAAAAGTTTCTCAAATGTAGTAAAGAGGTAGAAATCAAATCTGCTTTAAAAGGAAAATAACATAACTTGCTTTCCTGGCTCTGTGCTGCAAGAGAATCACAACTCATTTTAGAACTTATTTATAAAAATTGAAGGCGACCTATAATATGGATGTTAATGCAAATGTAATCAATCTTTTAAAGAATTTAAGTATGTCAATACGTGTGTATTGGGATTTTACAAACAAAAGTATGAGCAATTCAATAAAAAAAAGTTTTGTTATAAACTCCAAGAAATAATAATAAAAAAAAGAAAAGAAATATAAACTTAATTTCCAAACTATATCATTAAAAAATATTTGAGAATTGGCATGACATCCATTTTAGAAATTAAGAGGAAATCATTATAAAAGGAAAAACTATTTTGCACATTTCTTTTAAAGAATTTACATCCACATGACAACAATTCAGGGGGGGGGGGGGGGACTGATCCTATTTTATAAATTAAAAAGGAAAGAAGGGCTACTTGAGGTCTAATTACTTTTTTAATTTTATGTCAATTTCAACTGAGTGGCGAGTTATCTGCCACTAATATAATTACCACTTCAACTTCAAAAGGGTAAAGAATGAAATGAAACTTTCATATGCTGACCTGGTGAATATTCATAAAAAAGTCCGGATAAAAATGTGGCCAATCCAAACGACCAATGTCTACAATAAGCTTTCCTAATTTATTACATATGAAAGTAGGAACTTTCTGATGATTAGTGGTCATGAAAATCCGCAGAGTGGTACGTAGTTCTGCTTTATCAGGAGCAGGCATCCGTATCCACATCTGGTTGATGATGTGCTAAAAATTACATAAAAAACAATTCAATAAACATATAAAAACTATAAATAAAAAATTCACAAACTTTATATAAAGTATAATAATTTTTATTTAAAATAAAGTGAATATTTCTACTGTGTTGACAATTCAAATATAGCTCAAACATTGTTTCAAATGCAAAGCAATTAAACTTTAAAAACTCAGCAATGTTAAGAGTGACTTAGAAAAAATCACATTCTATTACAAAGACTAATTGATTTCTGATTTATTTACCTTCAAAACTTATGATACTCTAGAAGATTTATTAAAAATATTCATTCGACCTGCATTAATTTAAATAACAAGCCATTAACTCATAAAAATCAAGAATGAAAAAGAATTGAGAAAAAACATAAATAATATATTCAAAAATAAAAACTTTATATCTTTATAAAACACAAAGTATAGATTTTTTTTCCTGCTAAAAGTATATACAGAAAATTTATAATAAAAGTATCCATTCCATAAAAATTTATAATTTACCAATTATTAAAATTTTCAATCAAGATTTCTACAAAATACATGAAAGCAGATTAATTTTTTAAGAGATGGGGCATGAATTTAAAAATTAATAAGTTTCAAAGTTTAAAAATAAAAGTTTCAAAGCTGTTTGCTATTAAATGCTTGTTTAACACCAATGTGGATAACAGTTCCATATAGTTTTCTCCGTGTGTTTAAAAATACATTTCTCTTCACTCCTCCATTAGGTTACACATAAAAATTCATACTCTGTTACAAAGATTGAAAAGGCTTCAAAAGCAGTTCAGTTGTATGAAGTTTTCAGGGAAAATCATACAAAATTTTTGAAGTTAAAAAAATATTAATATTGGAAATTTTACAATCTACCTTTGTTTAAAATGACAAACAATATTCCTTAAAGAATTAGAATTCCTTTTAAACACCTCCGAACCATTTTATCCAACTAAAACTTGAGATTATCAAAAATTTTAAAACAATAAAATAAATTATAAGTACTTTTCCATTAGACTGGCAGTAGATACTGCCTAACATGATGAAACGAAATGTATATTTCTGTCAGTGAGCCAGTTAGCAAAATATGTGCAGAGTTTAGAAACCTTATAATATGGTTGCACATTTTACAAAGAAAACAGTTTGGCAACTCTTGCTCTTAGAAAAAGGCGATTTTTATGTGTATTTCGGCAGATGTCAAGATAACAGAAAAGTACCCAATTAAATTCTTATTCAATAATATCCTAGAGTTATTAATACAGACAATATGCTACACAACACAACAGTATCACTTAAGATATTTTGTTTAATTTATAAATACCCACATGCATTTTTAAAACTCTATTTACACATCAAAACATTAAATCAAAATTACACTCTATATAATGGCTATTTACCTCTACCACTGTTAAGCAATACATCATAACAAACTGATTGGATGTATTGGAGAGGAAATTTAAACAGTGTCTCCAGCATTCTGGCTGATTTTTAAAACTATCAAGAATTTGCTCTGAAAAAAAGAAAAAGGATGTTAAGTGAATGAACAGCAAAAGACACAATCAATGAAAAAGTCTACAGAAAACAGAAGAGAAATATTTCCTAATTACTAAGTGAAAAAAAGGTCACTTTAAATATATTGAGAAGGAAGAATAAAACAAATTCAAAAACAGATTAATAAGTACTAAATTTTATTTGATAAAAAAACAAAAATAATAATCTGAACTTTTAAACCTTCATTTCTGCAATTAATACATCCAAACATATTATAAAATTTATAAATTATGTGCTTCATCATAAAGCTCTCTAAATGAGAGAAAGTATGCAAAAGATACTATTAATGTTTATTCCAAAATAGACTTATAAAGAAAAGAATTTAAATGGAATTTTAAAAAAATCTACATTAAAAGATATAGTCAAAAAAATTCTGTATCAAAGCCTCAAATATTTTTTTATACATTTTGAAAAATTTTATATCCTTTACAAATTTCAGCAAACTTAATAGATTCTTCTGTTAACACAATCAAAAACAATTTTTTTTACAAAAAAAAAATTAGATTTCACTTATACTAGCGAGGCATTTATAAAAGAAGTGGAAAAAAAGCATACAAAAAAATACTAAATTTTTTTTAATTGAAAGAAATCCTCAAATTTGCAGCATATATTATTTTAACAATCTAACCAAATCAAACCATAAAAGCTATTTATATAAAAGTATAAAAACATTTATGAAACTAAGCATTTTCAATTTAATTGCACGAACATCATCTCCAATCTACAAAT
Organism: Araneus ventricosus; assembly: GCA_013235015.1. NCBI lineage: Eukaryota > Metazoa > Arthropoda > Arachnida > Araneae > Araneidae > Araneus > Araneus ventricosus. The sequence goes on along the minus strand of BGPR01001662.1, from coordinate 202,175 downwards.
AAAATATTGAGCTTTTTTACAACAATACATCCTTTTGGTAAAAAGCAAATCAACAAAATGTTCCTTTCAGGATTTTAATTTATCTTGATCAAATAAATAACATTATAAAAATATTTCATATGCTGAGTCAGAGAAATGCAACAAAATAACAGCAAACAGTCAGAAGAAAACAAAATAATTTTCAGTCCCCCCCTCCCCGACACATGAACTTAAAAACAAATTTCATTCACAATTCTACACATTACAGGTTAAAACTGATTTGCCCATGTGCATAAAATTAGCATATTTGTCAAATAATAAACTAAAGTTAAGTTATTGATACACATTATAATTCAATACAAAAATTATATGGAATCCATATAAATCTTATGAGAACTATGAACTCTCAGTTGAATCAAAATTTTCAAAATAGAAGGCATTATCTTACTAGATAGAAAAAAATAAAACAATTAAATTATCAATAAAAAGTCAAATTCTACAAGCTGTAATTAAATGTAAAACAAATGCTAATGCAATTCCCTTTTATATATTAGAATATGTTACTTGAATTTCAAATTTATAGATAATTAATAAACTTGCAAGTAAATATTGAGTACAATTCCATTATTAGGGCTGCAGAAAAAAAGCCTGCAAAATCTCAATGATGGATTTTGGAATTAAAGGAAAAGAGTTATCATTAAAGCTTGATGATGATTAGGGCACCCATTAATAGAATTTATACCAAATATTATTTTATTTACATATTGAAGACAGGACAATATGGATTACAAAATACCTATTTGTCGTTTCCTTTCATTAGATGTATTATGACTGAAAAATTCAGTCATAAGAGCTTCCAAAGCTGACAAGGATGTGTCTTCAGAAGCCTAAAAAAATAAACATACTGGGTAAAGTTTTCAGAAAATATGAATTGACACAAAATGATGCAAGGTTTGTAAATTTACTACATATTACATGAAAAATACTCTAATTAAAATTCAAATAAAATTTATACCCCTAAAATTCAATATAATTTATGATTTGTTACTTGCTAATATAAAAAAAGTAAGCTGTTGGTAAGCCAGAAGGCAAAGGTAGATTCCTCTAGTCCAGAGATATAAGGAAGAGAACATTTCAGCATCTATTTCCATAAGGATTACAGCTACAAGAATGAAAGAGGGTGGAAGAGACTGAAAATGACGAGAGCTTCCCAAGAAGGGGTAACATGCATAGGTTGAATACTTTAAGTTGGGGGGAGGGGGAAGGGAGGGAAAATTCTTTTCAACTCATAACTTCTAAGGAACTGCAGATATCGAAAAAGTCTAAATGCAAAAATTGTTCGTTATGATAAGGCGATAATTCACCTAATTTGAATTTTCTTTCCAATTTCAATTGTAAAGAAATTATGGGAAAATGAAAATTTCAACCCCCTTTGAGCAGGACAGCCCATCTACAAACTCAACCGAGATTTTCACTATCCTTACAACATATCCCATGCCGGTTAAAATCAAATCAAAATTACTCCAGTTATTGTGTTCACAAGATAACATAGGCAAAAGCGTTATCCTATATATATACATATAAACTTAACGAAGGGTGGTTTGGGGGTCTAGGAGTCATGATCGGTGAAGATCCACATAAATTTTCCGAAAGTCGTGTCATGAGAACCATTGCAATAGGTAGACTTCCTATAAGAAATCTACCTAAAAAACACCCCTTCTAATATTTTAGTACAAAGCTTTTCTTTAAAGGTCATTCCGTTAAGATTTTTATATTAACTGCATTAAAAAGATGTATCACAACCCTTAAAATAAAAGAACTATCAGAAAATTTAAATTTCTTATTATTAATCATTTACAGGTATGGCAATTGTACCAGCCTGTAAGTAAAGGTAAAAATTTGGCTGCACCTGTATCTGTATTGCCTGCAAGAAAAATGTCAGTAAAAGACATTTTGTAATAATAGAAAGAAAGAACTGTGTCATTTATCATAAAAAAAGGCTACATTATTTGAAAACCTAAATTTATTTCAAATGAAACTAAGTAATTTTCTTTGAAAAAATTAAGACATAAAAACAGAGAAAATCTAATTTTTTATAAAAACTAATTTCTTAAAGATGATCTCTGAAAATATTTTGCATTTCTATACATAGAGTAACATAAATGGAATAATAATAATAAAACTTTCATCTTTCTGATAATAAAACTTGAACATCAACAGAAACGACAATTATGCATTTAATCATATTAAACTTACAAAAGCAATTTTCATTTAAATGTTTTAGCTATATTTACCAGAATCCGCAATTAATTTCGAAAAAGTTTGCCACTGTATGAACAAATAAACATAGTGTAGCTTTGAAATTATCAACAAGATATATTTTGTCAACACATTAACTATTGATTACCTACTATAAACAAATTAGATAACATAAAAACTGCACTTATTGTCAAATTTCAATATAAAATTGAAGAAATTTATCAAATTTCGACAAAACTCACATTAAGCTGCATGTACAATGAGACAAATAATCCAATTTAAAGTAGGGATGTAACAAAATTCGGTGTATTTGGCCCTTTTGCCAAAAATTAAGCAGATATTCAGCCGAACATATTCAGGATAATAATTTTTTTTTAAAATGTGCTTTTAAATACACATTTAACAAAAAATTTTGCAGGATTACATTTCAGTATATATATTATCCAAAAATCTTCTAACATTTACCCAATTTTAAGTTGCATAGTGCAGGATATTTAATAAAGTCATCAATGCAAAGCCTAAAATTATGGTGCTTATATCAGCATTTTAGGAGGAAGTCTGTTCTTTGATTTAGTTGATCTCTAATTTGATCATACACATATGATACCAACTAGGGATGTAACGAATATTCAATATTAGGCCTATTCGGCCCTTCCCTGAATATTCAGTCTGGCCAAATGCTAAACCGATATACAGCAGAATAAATTCAGGATAAAATGTTTTTTAAAAAGTCGTTTGAAATGTATTTAATAAAGAAATCTAACATTTATCCAATTTTAAGTTGCATAGTACACAAGTGTATTTAATAATGTTCATATAATTTATAGAAGTCTTTTCTATATGGATTCATATATTTTACCAGCTCCAGAAAACAAATGGTCACTATATAATGTTTGGAAGGTGCCGATATATATTTTCTTGCTAAATTTGCAAACCTTGAGAAATTTTTCCACATTTTTCCCCCCAATTAAGTAGACACTCCATTCTACCAATTAGAAGCACTTTATCAAAATAGGACTAAACTTCTAGTAATTTTAGTTTATCCATTCAATTTTCTTCTGTGTTTGCCATTGCCATGTTCTGCAATGATGACTCTTATTTCTCTGAAGCAATCCCAAAATGATGAGAGTTTCACATTTCTTCTTAAAGGAATTAATGTATTTAAAATATTACAAATATATATAAAGGTATTAACATTTTTTTAAACACACAATTATTAAAAAATCAATTTTGTTTAATCTTAACTTTTTTTCATTCAAAATTTGAAAAATATTTCATTTACAATCAAAAGTATATATAATGCTTTTAAAAATTTAGTATTCGGCCACCAAATAGTCAGTATTCGGCCTGAAATTTGGCAGAATATATGGTATTCAGCCAAATCATTATATGTTACATCCCTAATTTAATGGCTATTATACTTCTCAACCAAAATTTTAAAGTGAAATCAACAGTACTCTTTTCCTCTTAAAAATCACATAATGAAAATAACTTGGAGCAGTTTTGGAGCTTTAGAAATAGTTTCTACATCATACTTTTCAACTCATTGAAAACATAACAAGAGTAAAGGAACACTTTCAGAACAGCTTAATTATTTATTTATTTTCTAGTTTGAATATTCCTCATGCTAATCTAAAGAAACTTCACTTTATTTACTATAACTTGAAGTTAAGGGATTTTCTAGTTAATACAGTAAAAGCCCGGTTAACCAAAATCCAAAAAACATGCACTTTATGGCATGGGAATATCATGAACACAAAAGCGTACTGGGTTACGGCTTGCGGAGAGGTGAACGCTTGTGTATAATAAAGAAGTATAGCTTTCAAAGAGTTTTGAATTTAGTTTACACTCTAAACATTTCAGAATTACATACTGCAACTAAATACAAAATAGTAACAGATGTTCATAGCTATTCATTATCCGAAATGGCTCCCCCATTTAGTTGGGTTAACCGGGGTTTTACTATAATTCTAAGAATTCAGTTTCTCTAATTTCTTTGAAAGATAAAAGTATAATGGATAAACAAATATTTTGAACACTCTCAACCGCAGTTTAATAACCTTTAAACCAGAAACAACAAGCAAATGCTCATTCTATCCTCACTGTCGAATGTAGGGTTTTGTTTTTACTGCTCTCTTTCCAAGAAATTAAACAGCTGCAAATGTTAAGTACAGTTTAAATCAAAGGATAATTGTAACTTCATAACCACATATATTTCAACTACATCTTCAAATTAAACATTTTGTAAAACAATTTTCACATATCAACAAACAATAGAAAAAATATGATGTAAATTACTCTATTATTTAAATAAATACAAGAAATGATATCTACTCATAATCATCTCCATTTTGCAAATATATATGATTTTCTCTTCCTCATTAGATTACAGGGATACAAAAGCAATTCAAATAAACCATTTTAAATACATTTCTAATTAGATGTCATGGAAGAGTTTCCAAACAAAATATTTAACTCAAAAAGTTAGGAAGCAAAAAATTCATGAATCAAATTAGGCAAAGCTCTCAAAATCAAATAATTAAAGAGACATACGAATATCTATAATACACAATCACAAACTCTCATTTTCAAGAAGAGCAACAATCAAGTATAGTATAACAGTGGAAAGCTAGTAAAAATGTAAACAAACTTTAAATGGAAATGACAAAGTTCTTAAAAACTTTCGAAAATTTACTCTATCATCTGTATGGAAGTAATTTTTCCATTAATATGATAACGGAAGTGCATAAGTTGATAACAATAATTTATCAGCTATAAAGTGGCGCAAAAGGAAATTGCATGCAAGAAACTAATTAAATGTGGAAGAATTCGCTAGTGTTGAGGATTGACATGTTTTATTAATCGAAAGCAATGCATAAACAAAGTTTCGAAAAAGAATTATAAAACTATTTATTAAAAACTATTCCGATAGCGATGATCAATTCTGATTCGAGGAATAAAGTAATAATCACCACTAAATACTTGAATCAATCATGAAAAAATGAGAAAACCGACAATATATTATGGTATTTATAATGCCGATCATTACCATACAAATAGATTTCGTTCCTTGCTAATTCGAAAACAAAATAAAGCATAAGTATTGAAATTTCTTAAAGACTTCACTTTCGGACACTTACCATATTAGCATTATTTAATATTAAAATAATTCTGTCAACCCTTCCGTCAATTCGTCTGTCAGGCGAGTCGCCATGAAAATGACGGTTAAAAAATCCAGCATTTTAACTGTTAATTTTATTTGTTTTTGTTTTTAATCAATCCCAACTTTTTGAAAGGAGGGTTTTAAATAATTTAGTCACCTTTATTTTAAAATTTATTTCTGAAAAAAAATAAGCATATAACTATAGATTGTATTTTTGAACAGAGTTAAAAATTGCCTTAGATTATTGGGTTAGTGTCGCACTGGGACGAGACAGTTGAATCCTAGAGATTCAAACTCTGTAGATAGAACAAATTTGCCATTATGTCACGAATGAATAAATTCATCTCCAATTTTAGATTACAAGAACATTGTCAATATAAGCATTAGTTTACTTATTTAAATAAAAAGATAGCAGGGTAGAACTTTCCTAGTGAAGGTTGTTCATTAGACGTCAATACTGCATGATGACTAACACACAACTTGCCTTTCTTTTCGTGGACTGGATTCAACCTTTTGATGAAACTTAAGCTGGTGATTCATGATCGCTTCACTCTACGTAAATGACGTGGTGGCATTCCAAGCAATTACATTTTTCAGCTCATACTTTTTGGCAGGTCATTCACGACCGCTCCAAACAGCACAAATCCGTCCAGTACCAATCACTCCGATCCCTACCCCCGTTCTCTAATTTTCTCCGTGAACCACGCATCCTAGGTTCTCTCCTCCCTCACACACGTACTTACTACCGCCAGTATTGAATTATGGAAGTTGAAAAAGACTCATTAGAGTCAAGAACCAAACAAGCAAAAAAGAATATAAAAAAAATTAATAAAACTGGAAAAAGAAGAAATAACCTACAAAACTGGAAGGTATCGAAGAAAAATCCTTTTTTCTTCTCGCTGTCAATTACAAAGAAGAACTTGAAACTCATTTTTCTCGAAATGTGCTTTTTTCCCCTGCTATCCCAGATAGCAATTTTAGTTTGCAGCAAATTTGCAGCAGACTTGCACTGCAAATCTGCAAGCTTTCTGCAAATTTGTCACGACAAGTGTGCAAGTGTGAAACAAGCTTGCAGCAAGTTAACGCAAGCCTCGAAGTCACCATAGGACGAACTTGCAGCAAGCTTACCGCAAGCTTACATTGCAAACTATAGCAAAACTGAGTACGAACACAACCCAGGATAGAACTCGCGACCTAGCGATCGGGAAGCGGACGCTCTAACCATTCAGCCAGTTAAATCTGAGAGGAGAAGATAGATTTCGCTAATACATCATTCGATTCGCATACGATTTATTTTAAACTATTTTCTTGATTTCGTTAATTTTTCGAGTTGCGAATATGATTTGAAGTCAAAGAGAGAGCGATTTTCGCTAATAACTACGTTTTGTTAGTAGAATAAATTATGAAAGTAGAGTTCAAAAGTAATTACTTTAAAATGGGACAAAATGTACAAGTTTGTTTTTCAATAAACATTGACTGTTTTTTCGGGTTAATTTTGTTTATAAACGCTAAAATTTCACAATTCAGAAAAAGGCGATATAGTTTAGCGATCTTTAAAGTGCGAATGTTATATTTAGTAAAAAGATGGAAAATGTTTCAAAATTTTTTTTTATAAAGAAGTTAGTTTTTTTTACAAATTATCATTGATTTATTGAATTAATAAAAAGAAGCACGGTCTAGGAGATGCTATTAAAAATCGGATGTTTTTTTAAAACAGAGACAGATAATTATCTCTTTGTGCTATCTTTGCATCACGCTTGTTTTGCAAATTTGCTGCAAGCTTGCAATGCAAGCGAGGTGGCGCTATTTGTCACGGCGAAATTGTAGCAAATGAGTTTTGCAAGAGAGGGTGGCGCTAGTTGTCACGGTGAACTTGCCACAAGTTCGCTTCAAGTTTGACGCGTCAAATTTGCTATGACAAGGCAATATCAAGTCAAAATCAAACTTGCTGCAAACTTACGTGCTATCTGGGATATATTCTACTAGCCGCCTTCTGCGACCAGCCGGTTCGCCCGTTCATATAAGTTTCTATTTTTGTATTTCACATTAATTAAAGCATTCCCCGTCGCAGTTTCACCAGCGATAACTCAGGAAAGATGAATAAAAAAGTGAATATTTTATTGTGTTTGGGAAATAGCAAAATAAGTAAAGCCGTAAATTTTAAACTTCCAGCGATACAATTTTGTATGATGTATCACAGCTAACGAAACATAAATATTGCATTTAAAAAACTCTCACTCAATTCATCTATCACTCATCGGTTGAATGATTAACCCTGAATATGGTCGTGAAAGCCCGACCGGCAAAATTGTAAACTTAAGCCTAACCAAAATTTGAATAAAAATTTAGGTAACTTTAATCCTTCAAACACAAGATGAAGGAAAGTAATAACACAAAATTCCTTTCTTTCAATTTTGTTAACCTTGAAGAGAAGTCCATTGTTGGTAATTCCAAGTTTAAATTTTACTAAATCAAAGAAAATATATTTAATGTTGACATTCTTAAATTTTAATTCCTCAAATTTGTTATTAAAGCACCATTTAAGTCAACTTCAAAGTTATCAAAAATTTTTCATGATAACAAAAAATATTTTCCTGTTAAAGATATTTCTGTCATTTCAACTGCATTTAAATTTTCAAGGACTCTTAAACAGCAAATTTGCAACTATAATTACTTTTGTAAAAACTTAAAAATGAGATTAACAATACACACTGCTATTGTAATGATGAAGATTATAAGGATTTTATTGATAAAGATAGGGGACATATTATCACGGGTAATTTAAATATTGTTAAATCCATATCTCTTAGAGATATTATGAAAAAGGGAACTAAATTTATGCTTAGAAAAAAAGTTGGTCCTATTAGGATTGTCAATTCCATCAATTGTGACTTAAATATTTTTATTGCAAAAGTTGCCAGAAAATATCATTGGCCCATTGAGGGATTTGGAGAATGGAAACAGCGCATCTTAAAAGAAGTAAAGAATAGAATTTATAAAAATGATTGTAGGGATATTAATAGAGGCATTTTCTTCAACAAGCATCTTAAAGAAGAAACTGAGGATTTAAAAAGTAAATTCATTATTACTACCGTTGATAAGGCAGGAAATAATTTTTGCATAATGTGTAAATCACACTTCAAGGAAATTATTCTTAATGAATATAATTCAAATAAAACATATAAACTTATCAAATTTGGCAAAAAGGAACTTGATAAAAGGATTTTAGCATTTGCTACAAAAACTAAAATTAAAACCAGAAATTCAAATTATCCATACCTTTTCCCCACTATAAAATTTCATAAAAATCCATTAAATTTCAGATTTGTCACTTGTGGCACTGGCTGCTATAATTATCACTTTGGTAAATTATTCTTCAAATTTCTTAAAATTATTCTTAACAAAATAAAAGAAGAAGATAACTTTATCATTGACAATAATATTAAAATTTTGAATTTTATCAAGGAAAATAAAATTTATAATATTTTTACATTTGATTTTGAAAATCTCTTTACTAGTCTCCCACACAATAAATTAATTGAAGTTTGCTCAAATGTATATGATCTGTACCTAAATACCGATTTAATTGATAAATATAAATGGTTAGAAATTTGCAGAGCTAATAATTGTGAAAATTATTTATTTAATGGAATTAACTACTATAAACAAGTTCTCGGAATTCCTATGGGTTGTTGCTTCTCCAGTGCATTGGCCAATTTATTTCTTCATTCATTTGAGAGATAATTAATTAAGAATGAATTTGTTTTCGGATTCCGTTTTATTGATGACCTTTTATTATTTAATTATGATAATGTTAATTCCATTCTTAACTGCTATCCAGAGGAACTTAAATTAAATAAAACTAATAATGAAGTGGACAAATGTAACTTTTTGGATCTGGAAATTAAAATTTTAAATTCAGGAGTCTCTGTTTATTTTATTTATGATAAACGTAAAGATTTTAAGTTCAAAGCTATTACACTCTGCAATTTTCATACATGTCTTCAGTTTAAAATTTTAAGAAATTCTATATTTTCTCAAATTAATAGGATTAAAAATATTTGTAATAACCAATATACTTTTATTAAGGCTTTAGATAATTTAAAAAATATATTAAAAGATAACGGATATCCTGGTTATTTCCCAGAAGTTAATAAATTTCTAAAAAAACAGTTTTAAGAATCTCTGTTTTTCTGGAGAATAGTTCGAATTCTTCTACATAGACGGCGCTAGGGGCTTGCTTCTTGATGTTATTGGCCTCACTTATTTAGAGCGTCTGTTTTTGAAAGAGGATGACTTTTTGGTTTGTCTCATTTTTGATTCTGTTGTACAGGTATCTGTCATGTTTTTTCCTTTTATCCTATTTTCAGGGGTTGGACAAAAATTCAGGCCACATAAAGGAATAATTTTGACTAATGGTCTTTCCTTTATTCAGAAAATTTTTGTCCTGCTTCAGAGCTACAATGGCGTGTGGCCTCTGAGGAGAATCGCCATTTTGGTTCTTTTACAATTTTCTTCCATTTTGCTTTCATTCTAATTGTATTTTTCGTTCTATTTTCCTTTTTTATGTTTTATTTTAAGGTTTTATTAATGCTTTTTTTTATATTTTTCGAAGTTCTAATTTTGTTTTTCGTGTATTCTATCAGAAGCAGCTGCATATACGCCTTTCTGTATAATGCATAAGAATTTTAATTAATTTTTAATTCAAGTTCTATTAATTTTTAATTTAATTTTCGTTAATTTTATCAATTTTAACTGTTATTATTTTTCAACAAACATTGACTGTTTTTTCGGTTTAATTTTGTTTATAAATGTTAAAATTTCAACATTAAGAAAAAGGCGATATAGTTTTCTTTAATGTGCAAGTGTTATATTTAGCAAAAAGATGAAAAATGTTTCAAAAATTTTTTTATAAAAAAGTTAGTTTTTTTCAAATTATCATTGATTTATTGAATTAATAAAAAGAAGGACGGTCTAGGAGATGCTATTAAAAATCGGATGTTTTTTTTAAAACAGCGACAAAGGTAATTATCTCTTTGTGCTATCTTTGCATCAAGCTTGTTTTGCAAACTTGCAGCAAATTTGCAGTGCAAGGAGGTGGCGCTAGTTGTCACGGCGAACTTGCTACAAGTTCTCTTCAAGCTTGATGCGTCAAATTTACGATGACAAGGTAATATCAAGTCAAAATCACACTTGTTGCAAACTTACGTGCTATCTGGATATTAATTAACGAAAATGATTAACAAAAAAAAAAATTCAAGATGATTGCATTCTGATATCAAATATTGTATATAAAGAGGTATTGAAAACTGTAAAGACGTTCACATTAATACATAAGCTGTCTTTACTATTTTGTTCATATTACACTTCACTGAATATTGAATCGAAAAAATCCAACAAAAAACTAAATCGTGTAGGGAGATAGGGGTTGAATGTCCGAAAGTTTTGCACGGATTTATTGGTTATAATTACTTGTCAGTTCAACTTAATCTCAGTAATTACATCCGTTACATTAATGATATAGATGCTCACAGGTGTTGACGTAATGTCAGGTGCAGAGAGATTATAAATTATGCAATGACAATTTTTTTTTTATCCTTAATAGGTTTTTCCTGTCTGAAATCCCTTTTTAATGGGTAGATGAGATAACGTTACTTTCACCATCACCAAATTTGTAATTTTCGGTTTCATGTAATGAAATTTAGTGAGATACTTTAATATAATTCTATATTAAAACTAAAAGAAAAGAGATTTCTGAAAGGGATCCTTGACAGTACGGTGAAACATGTCTACAGCATCTGTATCTTCCGTTTGAAAGCAAATTGGCCTCTCTGATGGGTGGTCGCTCTAAAGATGTTTCAGGTTTGGAAGTAAAATAATGCTATTTAAAGAAGCTCTAATTCGTTATTTCGGACAAAGGGAATTTTAAGAATCATGTAAAGAAATCAAATATTACGACAAATCCTAATTTCTTTCGTAAAAAGATACAATTTGTGTTTCGTTGGATCTTTCGGCTTTTTTGAAGTAACTTTTTATCAGTTTCGTTTTTTTGAATTGGAAAAATAAATTCCTAATCGTTTCGTAGGTAGTTGTTGAGGAATAGGAAATAATATTTATTTTTGCTAAAGTCTGTTGAGTTGAAAGTTTCATTTGCTGATGGTCGTAACCCATATCAGCAGCTTCTCTGTTAGAGCCAGAATCAAGGCGTGAAAGACACAAATGAACTCTTGAATGCCCCAACCCCGTTAGAGGCCGAAATTTATTTTCCTCTGCACATTGGAAAGGAATGATTAATTTTGATATGATTTTGATCATTGTTTCTTGAGTGTATGATCTTTTTTATCTTTCTTTCCTCCCTTTTCAATTAAAATCCTCTAAACGTTTGAGCCGTACTTTTCCGTTTTTCTTGGAGATAATTCGGATTTATGTTTATAATTTTTTAAACTACCATGAATAAAGTATTCGTCAGATTTCAGGGTTAAACGCAATAAAGATCCAGTTATTCATTTTAAAAGCTATTTTTAAGTCTTTGTCGCTATTAGATCTAAATAGCTAAACGCGCAGAGGGTTAATAAAAGGTCCAAAGTCAGAGAGACGAAAGGAATTTACCTCATTGAACGATTGAAGTTAAACTTGTGACCAACCTGGCCGCTCAGAAGGGTTTGAGTGACCGTTTATAGAGATTTTTTTTAACATTATGCCTGTGGGCCAAAAATTCTGTGCCAAACAAAAGTGGCCGTTAAAGAGAGGTGGCCGCTTCGAGAATTTTTTCTGTAAATATTCTGTGGGCTCTTACACAAAGTTATATTTCAGTTGAGGGAAACCAGATTTTGTTTAGAGCTGCAAGATAAGTTCTCCGATTTTTTATGTCCTGAATAATTATTATTCTGTGAATAAGATGTTCTTTCTGAAATTATCAGGTTAATTTCTAGAGCAGACTAAAATAAGATATTCCAATGACGCATTTTCGCAGAAATGGTCATCAGTACTCAATGTTCACCGCCAAGTACGCATTATTCATCTGCAAGATGAAAGAAAAAAGATCACCTACATAACTAAACGCAGGAATTTTATTCCTACTATATAAAGTTTACTAACCGCCTTCGTCAACCAGCTGTTCGTCCGTAATATTAACAGCCCATAGCTATATTTACGAAGTGGCGAAAATAACTGATGAAATCGACTCGTTTGTTGAAACTGGGGGACTCTGTCTAAGTTTTATTTCGCGATATCTCTCGCTAATATAGACGGTGAGTACAGGTGACCATTGATGACTCGTCTACGGTCCATGAGCTTACATGTGAAATAAAAATCAGCGAAATCGGTTTCAGTGGTTAGGGCTGGGGGACTCTGTCATGGTTTTCCCCCGTAAAGAATGCACATCGAAGTAATGTTTTTCAGATTCTCTCGAAAATGGAGAGTGGTGAAATTGGCGAAATCGGTAGAATGGTTGGGACTGGGAAGCTCGGTCAAGGTTTTCCCCATAGAGAACGTACAATAAAGTAGTGTTTTTGATATTTCTCTTGATAATGAAGGAGAGGGAGGGGCAGGCGACTATTGATGATGTTTCTACGGGTCATTGGCTTTCACATGAAATAAAAATTGGCGAAATCGGCCTTGTGGTTGGGGCCGGAAATCTCGTTCTTTGGTTTTGCCAATTATTTCAAATTTAAAGATCGCGGAAGTTATTCAAAACTTATTTTGAGTTGGTATGATACTAGATATCATGCAGTGGCATAGTAAGCGTAAATGGCGCAAGAGAAAAAGTAAAGATAATTTTTTCGTATAATGATATTTGTTTTCAGGAGCATAAAATAAATGCCACAATATTTTATCTCCAAGACAAACCCTCTCTACCAGGAAATAAAATAATTCTCGTGTGTGTGTGGATGGGGGAGTACCTCTAAGACTGTTCTCGGAAGGCCGGATTGAACTCTGCAAATTTGAAAATTTGAAAAAAAAAAAAATCCTAAGAATAATGTTCTGAAATTTAAACGATGCTTGATTTTAATTTGAATAAGTTCGAGTATAAGGCTCTTGTAAATCAAGTAAAAGTACAATATTAAGTTACCCTGAAAATACTGAAAAAAAAGATCCAGGCCCTCTCAAAATTGCGGGCCCCCTAGGCAATTTCCTACTTCGCCTATTTAATAATCCGGCACCGTGTGTCCTGGTCAATGATATCCTTCTTGTTCCCACCTGGCTGCGCTACTGTTACCGTCTTCAATACATCTTCAATCTCAAACCTGTACAGTCAGTGAATCATTGTGGTTAGTGAACTTTGATCTACCAGTGTTCGGTCCACATGATACATCTGCAGGTGCATTTTTTCAGAAAAAAAAAACACAACGCTTCAAAATGTCAACTTCATTATTCCTCTTATAGTAGATTCATTATTCATCAGAGGCTTAGAGTGTTCTGGTTTTATTTGTTTAGTTCTGGATTAAGTTTTTAGGTTTAAAGTATACATCAAAGTACTTAAAAAAAGGTAGGATTGCAGTTGTAGCGTGTTTTTGTAAACCTTATTTGTTTCTGTGTTTTTAATTATAATATTTTAATGTTGTTGAAGTAATTTATGAAATCTTTTCCGTCTTATCTCTTGTTAAAAAAGAGTTTTAGAAAAAAAATTGTGGAGAATTCAATGAAAAATTCAATCTATGGTCTATGATAAGTAACTCCGTGAATAAATTAGTCCATTAAACTAAAATATTTGTCCCGTCGTGAAAACTGTTCATAGTTTTTGAAAAAGTAAATGCATTTCGAAATTAGAAAATTAATAAGCAGCCAGCTTTTGTTTATTTTTAAGATTTTCTGTTCACATATAACTATAACTTAAGATTTGTGACTAAATGGAATGCTCAATCAGAAAACAAACATGCTTATACTGATTCGTAGAACGAGTTTTTTTCCCGGTTAGTCTTTAATATTTTAGAGATAACATAAATATTTGGTATAAATTTTTATCTCTATCAAGTTGCTTACGTCTTGCTATTTTCGTTCCGAAGTAGCGATGCAATTAATAGAAGTTTCAGAGTATGCAAGAAAACGGAAAATGTTATTAAAACATGATCGTGTATTTGAAGAGAACAAATAAATTAGATCTATGTGCACACATGCGCAATCAGGAGTAAAACACTGAAATAAATCAATTCTGAATTATTATAAAATGATAAGTTTAATACAGACACAGAATATTATTTAAAAGATCATATTTCACATGTTGAAGACAATGAGTTTATTAAGCAAACACAGGAGTAACAATCATGTGCTTTGGTGGAACTACGTAGCATTGCTATTTGTGTTTCCAAGCAAATAAAAGAAATGAAGCTCAATTTTCAACCGTTTATACAGTTTCGAAACTAACTTGCAGTGAATGGTATGAATGGGAAAAAAACCCAATAGTTTTAGAAAAAAGTTATAAAACTATTGGGTTTTAGAACTAAAACTATCTAAACTATCTAAAACTATTCTAAAACTATTGGGTTCAGAAGAGAACACAAAAGTGTTCTCTTCTGAGGTAACAACCACGAAACCATTTTAAGGGAAAAATTATTTAAAATGTAGAAGTGCACTTATCATATTTTAAATGAATTTCAATCATTTTTGAAAACATAAATAAGGCAGCACTACTGTAGCAGCGATTGGGGGGAAAAGTAGGGGGAGGGCCAAAAAATTATGGACACTTAAAAGTACCCCGGAATAATGGGGTTAGACAACAAAGTTTAAAAATTTAATTGCAAAATTAATAAATTAGGACTCTTTCCCAAACACTATTATTATTTTTTTTATATAATTTCTAGTTTTAGGTAGACGAAATGAAATAAAAAATTAATTTTTTCCGCAAAAAGTGTGTGTGTGTGTTTGGGTCATCGCCACCGAGGCACTATGATTAAAACTTCGAATAAAAGCTGCAATTAAATTCTGAATAACAGAAAAATGTTTGTCTTTAAACGTCACTCTTTTGCATACAAAAGCAAATTCTTGAACTTCACACTTAAAATCGTAAGATTTACAATATTTATGAACGAAATAAACTTTCTTAATATATCACGCCATTAAATGGGAAAAGAGTTTAGTCTTTTTCACATGCTCCAAGAGTGTCAAAAAACGTGAGTTTCAAACCCCATTTTTGCTTGCGATTCAGAATACTACTGAAATTCATTTTTAGAAAGTTTTCTAAATATATTAGCGAATATTAAATGTTTATCAACATTTTCAAAAACAAGGAATGTTGGTCGAAATACAGCTAAAATACTAACGAAACGAAGAAATACAGCTGCATGAGAGGATTATTCTTCGTGTTGTTGCGTTTGTAAAGCTCTAATATTTCTTTTTCAGCATGACTAGAAGTAGAAGACAGCATGTTTGTTGGAGTGTCATAGTCATTTTAACAACTATTGGATGTGGTATTCTTCTATACGTCAGCTATATTTATGAAGGTAAAAGTTTTAAGGATTCTTGTTTTCTATTGTTCTTTGCAGACGCGAAAACTCGACGCTGTCGTTACGAACTTCTTTAAAACATAAAAAAAAAAAAATCTAAACTAGGACCGAAAAACTTCATTCGAGAGCTCTATTAGTTTGTTAAATCATACAGATAGGGAGATTTTATATTACAAATAAACTAGTGACTAGTTTTCACTCCGTCAAGGACTACTCCACTTAAAAATTGCTTCCTATGCAGCAGCTTTCCAGTTTAAACAATCGCCATTAACCGTTCAGCTGTTATTTTGAAAACCAAACTGGCATTCCTACACAAAGTTTTTAATTTTTGGTTTGCTTTTTCTGTTAATAGAATTCTACAGATGACATAATTTTGCAACAGTATCTCTTTCCTTTGACCAGTTTGGTCGAAAATTTGACATCGGTCTACAATCTTAGTTTAAAAATCCATCTTGTTGAATACCTGCACACACTGGCGTTCACCTACACACGAATGAACATACCGACAGAGAGTCAACTCAATGATGGATCTAGTCCAAAATTTGATACACATATACAATTCTGGTGACATAATCACAAGTCAAATTTTATTCGTTTATCTGCTTGCAGTTTTGGGTAACCGTATTTACAGACCGACCGACCGACGTAATACCAAAAATGGTCTTCTTGGATTCAGGGAGTTAAAAAATGTGGATATGAATCAAAATCTCGAGATCAAATTTGCTGGCAATTAAATAATTTACATTTCGTTAAAAATATAGTAAAACATTTCCAAAATAAGTAACAGAAAAAAATAAATAAAAGCAAAATAGATACACTAAACAGACCATTAAAGATGTTATTGTATAATTGTTATCTTTATGCCATTCAGTAATTTGGAGAACTTGCTATTACAGAACATTAAAACAATATCTACCTAAAGGGTAGGCATTTAGGGGGACACTATTTATCATACGCATCTGCTCAGAACGGAGCTGTTGTTGTTTTACTTTATCTGATTAGAATCCGAAAGCTATATAATTGTCTATGTTTGTTATTTCGTGAGTTATATCTCTGTCTTGCTGTTAACAAAACTTTTCATTAACAGCAAGATGGACACAACTAGTATAAAATAGAATTAATTTAATTTTAAAATTCAGCTTCCTGCATTGCAAATCTTAAAAACGTTCTGTTATTTTATACCAATGAAGTGACTGTTAAACGTTCTAATGTATTCACTTTGAAAGAAAAATACTTTTATAGGTCACTTCATGAGATCTTGTGAAAACTGTGGCGGAATCTCGGCTGTTGCGAAAGGTGAGACAAAACAAATTTTTATTTCTTTTATTTTCATTTCAACTGTCGTTTTAAAATCGCTCAGTTTTAATATAATTTTTGATTAAATTCAAGCTAATAAGAACTTGGAGAGGAGGGGGGGGGGTTATAATTTCACAAATTTATAACAAGCTCGGGCAAAACTTCGAAATTTAGAATTTAAAAAAATGACGTTCGTGGAATCGAATTGCACAATTTAAAGATTCTGCTTCGGATATTTTCATTACTTTAAAAATTAGTGAAGGAAAACAGTTTTACTCGTAAGATTGAATATTTTCAATGAAGCATGTTTAAACGAATAACAAATTTTGATTTGTTCTTTAACCATCGTGGAGAGGAAGTTAGGAAGTTATTTTATTTAGCACTGTGCTGTTGGTGGTTCTTGTTCCACTTGGAATAGATTAGCTAGACAAAATCCATGCGTCCGTATATTTTAACAAAGGCCAAGAACTACACAGTATCTGTCACAGCCTCTTCCAAGGACAATCAGGTATACTCAGTATGAAATTTAACCCCACGAAGCCCACATACAAGATTTGAGTGAGGAATAAAGTTGTGATATAGAAATAGTATTCATGATAGACTGGGAAGGTGAAGTATCCGTTGGTCAAACAGACCAGCAGCACCTAAAGCCAGGTCGCGAACCTCTGGCGAGCCGTTCGAAGAAATTATTCATGGCGAAACAACCACGAGCCAGGGGAAAGGAACAAACCCACTTTGAACCATTAATCACCATTTGTCAGTCGCCATTGGAGGTGTGTCTTTGGAAGAGCTTCTGAATACGCCTTGGTTTGCAGATTTAACTTTGCTGTTCGTAGGAGGTTCGCGGGGAACGACGATTTATACACGAACAGGTCCCAAAGCGAACTGCGATTCCTTTTGTGTTCGCCGAAAAACCGAACAGGATTCGATTCGCTGCGAGCGGTTTGCGAACCATTCGGCTCGCAAGTGTATACTCGCCTTAAGGTGAAAAAAGAGGTGGCTTTTCTCACTGTTTTGAATTAAGGGAAAAAGACCGATTTATATATATATATATATTCTTCTTCGTGCGATAGTATTCATAATAAAATTTAAAGAAAAAAAATTAATTTATGGAACTGTCCTTAAGGTGGGTTTACTCGAGGTCAATATTGTCGTACAATGGCATGTAGTTGTCCCTTCGGGACAAGAACTTGCCATTGTCCGCTCTTTCTGCGCATGCACTATCTTTTCTGCGAATGTGCAAGATTTTACTGCTCGGCAATATTGGCCTCGTGTAAATCCTTTATATTGTGTTAAATAGCTTGACATCATCATCCTCAGGATTAAGAATTGTGTGTAAGATCTTCTCTGCATAATTTTTCAATAAGCTGTTTTGTGCCACAAAGACAATTATTTCATAAGTACACAGAAGAAGACTTTTCATAAATTTTATTTGGTGGGCTTCACTTTACCACCTACAATTTTTACTCTAAAAAATTCTGTTTAAATGATATATGCAACACCAATGTTAAATTGAATTGACCTTAAATTAAAATTTTTTCCATTCATTGA
>BGPR01001662.1:149995-183475 GCA_013235015.1 Araneus ventricosus | reverse complement strand
ATATCATTGTGGGTTTGATTTTCTTATCGTATTGTTTTTTCAGCACCTCATGCCTTTTCGATTTTTGTTTTTACCTCCAGATTTTTGATAAAAGATTTACTTTCAACATTTTAGTAAACTAATAAAGGCGTACTTTTAAAAAAACATTTTTTATTCTTATTTTTTAGTCTTTAATACATTTCATAATTCAATGTTATAATTATTATGGAATCTTGTAATCAATATTTTCCGAATTCACTACCAGACGGCGCCTCTCGCCTTGAATAATAACTAATAAAATTAAGCGATAGGTTCTGAAATTATTAAAATATTGTTCTTTCATCGGGAATACACAACTGAACAGAATCTCAGAAGCTTATCACATCAGGAAGTGAGAGAAAATTCGATTACGAAAATCCACATTTACACATACACAAACAAATCAAATTAAATAAAAATATAAAACACATCCTACGAAATTTTTATGTTTGGTTTTTGGAAAAATCAACAACAGGTCGTCAAGAAAATGTCACTCATTCTCTGTTTTCTATCAAGGAGTGTAGATATATAATGTGCCAAACGTAACACTTTTTACAGTGTGTTTATTCATTTCTTGTGACTCTTATTTTTCAGCGAATTTCATTTTGGAAAACATGGACGTAAACGTTGATCCTTGCGATGACTTCTACTCGTTCGCATGCGGCAATTGGATGAAGAAGTTCAGCAAGGATGATAATTATTCGGTCGTAGATGGAATGGGAAAAACCTTGAAACTTACTATAAAAGGTATTTCGGTTCGGAGTGACTGCTGAGGTTATTTCGTTACTTACAGTAGAACTTCGATTATCCGAGCTGATTGGGACCGTCATCACCTCGGATAATCGAAAATTCGGGAAACAGAAATTAAATTTTATATCACAACTTCTTTTCTTACGACGAGGTATTCCAAAAGTTTTATATTAAAATTATAAAAAGAAGTTCGTAAGTACTACCATGTATTAACATTTTAACAAACTCTTTTATTAGTTATCAAATTTCCTACTTAGTCGGAAAATTTTGAAACAGTTTTGACAAAGGAATTCGCGAATCTTACTCATTTTCGCTGTTTCTTTGTATTTCCTCAATGATGCTTTAAGAATATTCTCTAAAGAACATATTCCCCTGCTCAACAACGCAAAACTTTTCGACACACTTACAGCGCCATTTTTTCATGAACATGCATGGAATTTCTTAACATCACTTTGGAGGAGTTTTCTCTTTTTTTATTTTGGGTACGCAGAACTTCCGTGTCTAGGATCCACTTTCTCTTTGACGAAGTGTTACACAGGAAATGGGTCCTGGATACGGAAGTTCTACCTTACTCCAAATGAATAAAACAGAATACTCGTTCACTGAAGTGCTAAAGAATGGAAATGTGTTTTTATTTTTTCCCCTCTAAATAACTTCTTGAGTTATAAAAGATCACCTCCTAATAAAGACCTTCTACATGCCTTTGCATTGTTATTTCGGATGTCCTCCATTAACTTGTAAGGTACCCTTGGATGCCCTTATAGTTAGTGGCCTGCTTAGCAGCGGCCTCTTCTCTAATAATCCGCATGGCGCCCACCGGGCACCACGAGTACACGGATGAGAAGCCACCGGATAAGTAAGCGGGCTCTCGCTTCCCTGGTGGGTATAGTAATAGTGGGGGTCGAGTTACCCTTTACCAGTGATAGTACGTACCTCCTTCAGGAGGGGTCGGGCCGTGGTCGGTGATGACTATTAGGACTTCGACCTCAGTACTCGAGCTACTGCAGCGGCTGTCATTCAGAAATCCCGGATGCCAGGGTAGGGTTAAGGTTGTCATCTACATGGCTTCGGTTAAGGTGAAGTCTGTACACACGTATGCGATGTGAATCAAGCCTTTGCATCGTGAAAATCGTCTCTAATGCCCATTTTGGCACCCTTTTCTGAAAAGTTTGTTCACTTAATTAAAAATGAAAAAGACATTTCGATTTTCTGGCACTGGCTCGGTTAACAGAAACATCGGTTGATAGAGGCCCGGATACTCAAGGTTCTTCTGTACTTGCACAAGAGGGAGATCGCCTCCATATAGTTATGAGACTTATATTTATAAGAGCTCATACAGGAAACAATAATTAAAAAATCTGAAATTTGTTAATGGGAATATTAAAATAATATTTAGATATCATTTTTTAATTTATCAAAGGCGATTAGCATCTTCTATAAATTGTTTTCTTTTCTTCTCGCATGCAAATAGAAAGTACTGTAATCGTCAAAAAATTTGACCTCGAGAAGTTGATGAATATCCAATTTTCAAACCTCCCTCAGTCCTTAAAAAACCGTTTTTGGAATTATGTCTGTCCGTCTGTGAATACAATAACTGAAAAACGCAAAGAGATAGACAAGGTGAAATTTTGTATGTGGCCTTAATATCAAAATTGCAGATCTCAGTCAAATACTGGGCGAAATCTGTCTTCGAAAAGTCTGTATGTCTGTCCGTCTGTGTGCATGCAAACACGATAATTTAAAAAAGCGAATAATTAAACGTCAAAAGAGCTATATGGGTGAAATTTAGTATACCGTTTTATTATATCAGTATAGTAGATATGTATCAAATCCATTCAATCTGTATATGTTTGTATATGAATGCGATAACTCAAAAAACATAACGACTTAGATGAATGTAAGTTAGTATGTAGTCTTGTGACCAAACATGAAAATATCTATCACAGTTTGGACTCGATGAGTTGAAAGAAAGACGTCAAAAATACTGATTCAATTCTCTTCATTATATTACGAAGCTCAAAATGCGCCATATTGTATTACGTGCCCGTTTTGTCATACCTATGCGAGACTCTGTTGCGGGCTTTGGTGAGACCAGCCTCTGTGTTTGAAGGGGATGCAAACTCTTATAAGGGTTCGGGACTCTGGAGAGGCTTAAAAATGACGAAGTTTGCTCCCAATTACTGATGTATAGCTTTAAAACACTACTAATTTAACAAATGAAATGAAATATAAGCTTGGTTTGGTACACTGGTTTTCATAGAATTTGCACTGGCTGGCATATTAATACCATTGGCTGCTTCAAACAACTGAAGGAATTACGGTTTTTAAACCATGAAATATGTTGTTTTGGTTACGGGATTTGAGATGGCCATGTTTGGATTCCGTAAATCATCTGCAATGTGCCAAAGGAAGATTTCTTACACGACTAAAAAATAAAATTTCTTAGACAAGGAATTCATTTTCAAGCTACACGAGGGCTGCTAAAGACTTACCACGCAATATCGAACGGTGTTCAGATAAAAGGAACGACAATTGAATGAGTTCCGCAGTCTCCAAAATCCCATACTGCACCATTGTGGCGAAGTTTGACCCTTTAGTAGATAATCTTCTGTAGAAAACAAAGAAGTATCTGAATGAATCTACTTAGCTGTCTTATTAAATCTGTACCTATTTCTTTGTTAATATCTAAATGCTATGTGAGTACCTTTAATATGCATACTACCTTTGTTTCGTAGATTTATTGGAGAATTTAGAAGGTTCTGTTGGAGGCTCAACCGATAAATTGAAGACGATGTATGATTCTTGCATGGACGAACGTAAGTATGCCATTTAAAAATAATAATTAATGATATATATAATAATTATTCTAAATGAAAGTATATTGTTTGTAAGAAAATAATACCCATATTTCATATAATATCTTTAAATTATCTCATCAGAACTAGTACTAATTCAAGTTTGTTGTTGATATTTGGCAGCTAAAATTGCTTCCTTCATTATTAAATTCCTTAATTTAAAATTACTGTTTTTATTAATACGTTATGAAAACAAGTCTCTCTTTCACGATGGATATTAGAAAAATTCTTATGACACAAGAATTTTATTCCGATTTGAGCTGTCATTATTACACTGATAAAATTGTACTGAGCAAATATAAAACAAAAATGAATATAATTTCCTTGGAAAGAATTCTCACCTCGGCAGTATATGTATAAACGAAGCTGAAATTTTTGGTTATAAAAGAAAAATCTTACAATCTCAAATGCATGAGCAAAAAGAAATTTTGTTTGTTAAGTGAATGAGAAACCAAGTTAAAACGTCGCACTTTCATATTTTCGTATAATTATTTTCGACTTTTCCCTGTTTTCCTGTTTATTGAAAATGCTTTTGGCATTTTCTTTTGAGGCACTCTGGTGAAAGGAATACGCTAGGAAATAGCAACTGAGGCGATGGTAAAGTACCTATTGAATGTTTTATTTTAATTCACAGAGATTTTTACAGATGATGGTAAAGTACATTTTGAATGTTTTATTTTAATTCACATAGTCTTTTACAGATGATTGCGTATAAAATCTCTGTTCTTACACAGCTTCGCTATTTCTAAGTGAGAAACAGCTAAATCCAAAAGGCAACGGAGTTACAGTAACAGTGCTTGAGTAGCCCTAGATTTATTCTCTTGCCATTTGCTTTTGGCTCAAAGAGCCTCGTTAACTTTCAAGCTATTTGATTTGGATGCTTATTTTTGACTTTGGATAGTCATGCAATGTTAAGGATAGGAAAATTGGGTTATATATTGAATAAAAATTCTTAAATACTTTCTGTAATATTTTTTTTCTACTTACAATAGGTTCCTCTGAGTGGAACGCTATTTCTGCAGTCGTAGATTTCTTGCGTCAATGTGGAGTGCACAACTGGCCAAACACATCACAAGATTCTGAACTGGAACCGTCTTCACTGGATTCCACCCTTGCAATATTGGCTGCCCATAATGAATTTGCATTCCTAAACTTCAAACCTAGCCATTATGAACCTGAGGGAGCCCCATCATATGATGACCTCCTCAAATTAACCGTAAGTAATATTAACAGTGGATAGGTAAATTCAGTCTAAATAATTCGTCAAATTTACTTCCGAACATAAATAATTTCATTAAAAGAAGAATTTTGTTTCCAAACTTATAGCAATAAGTGATAGAGTAGAACTTCCATTATCCTAGCTGAATGGGACTGTAATTAGCTTGGATACTCGAAAAATCTAGACTAAATTTTAAATCGTGACTCCTTTTCTTTCGATAAAGTTTTCAAAAGTGATTTTTTAAAATATAAAAAGAAGTCCGCAAGTACATTCACATATTAACATTTTGAAAAACTTCTTTCTTAGTTATCAAACTTCTCGCATGCATTCTTTGAAACATAATTAGTTTTGACAAGAGGATTCGCGAATGTTATGGATTTTCGTTGTTTCCTCTGTATTTTACCAATGATTCTTTAAAGGTGTTATCAAAAAGAAATTTTCCTTCGCTGAACAGTGTTAAACTTTCCGATGCAGTTACAGTGCCATTTTTTTATTGAAAATTCGCGGAATATCATAACGTTACTATTGAAGTGCTTAAGAATGGAGCTGTGTTTTTATTTTTTCTCTAGACAATTTGCGAACTTTTAACTTCTTGAGTTATAAAAGATCACATCTTTTATAAATGGTAACGATATTTTACAAGCCTACTGATCGTGAAAATCTGCCAGCTTTGACACCCTTTTTCAAAAATTTCTTTGACCTTTATGAAAAACGAAAAACAAAATTCGATTCTATGGTACCGGCTCGGATATCAGAGTCCTCGGTTGATAGAGGCACGAATAATCGAGGTTCTACTACATCAGTGCTGAAGAGACCGTTATGGTCGGGCTGAATATACAGCAGTTTCCACCACCTGAAATAGAGTTGAAAGATAGTTTCTCTCGAAAAAGACACAGGGATAAGGGAAGTATTCCTTCCTTCAGCAATTAACTGCCATGCGACGAGCAGGTCGTTGTATGCATTTCTTACTAAATACGAACTACGGACGTTAATTGCGGCCGTATATTTATTTCTTGCAAATGTGGAGACCAAAAAAATAATAACTTGGGCATTATTATTTCTCACATTATATCTGCCGGGAGTCGTATTGCGCTTTCGATTGGAAATACGCGTACTGCTCGCCGTTTGATAATTAATGTGTTAAAACTTTTTCATTTTGATGGCCACAACCCCATGTGATAGGGCCCTCTTTCCTTTTTAACTTGAAAGATTGAACTCATGGAAGCTCTCCTATGCATTATAAAGTGAGATAAAAACAATATCGTCGATGTTATAATGAAATATCGTAAGTCAGAAACCACACAGAGCAAAACATACGAACTTTGATCTAACAACTGGAACCACTAGCGACACGTGTCATTTAAAGACAACATGCATCACTCGGATACAACAATTAGAGAGCATATGTAGATAATCTTTACAAGTGTTTTGCATCAATAAAATGTTTTGGAAAATTTGACATTCGATATTTTGATATACAGTGACGATATGTAATAATATTCTAGTGATTTTACTGGAAAATGAAAAAAAAAAGAAAGTATGGCATATGTTTTTGTGTTTAATGTAAAATAAGAAATGACTTTTATAGATATTATTTTTCTTTCAGGTATATCCCAGTTATCCCTTAATGCATGATGAATCTGAAACTAATATTTACGAAAACATGGTCCTTCATATTCTGAAACTTTTTGGTGTCGACGCAGATAACGCTAGTAGAATTTGGATGACATTCAAAAACATAGATTTTTCCGTTTTGAGATTACATAGGGTAACTCTCTTTGCCACCTGATTGTTTGAGTATTTATTGTATTTATTATTATTTGAATTTATTATTATCACTAATATTTGCAGGAAACTTCTGAAACGATAGCTTATGACGAAGACGGCAGTGAGCCATTGGGATATATGGATTGTTCTTCGAACTCTGTGAATTCAACGGTAATAGATAACATTCTGCATTGCTGCTGGATATTGCATTAACAAAAGATTTTATGAAAACTGATTTTTGAACGCGTTTTATTACATTGTTTAGTACAACTTTTTTTTTATTTCATTCAATTTACGAGACAATCAATTTTCTAACTTCAGCACTTATAATAGAAATTTTTAAGTTTCCCTAATCCGATATGCAAAATATCCCGTGTGAGCTTGATTTAATGATAAATGTATTGGACTCAGAAATATTTAGAAACCGATTAAACTTGCGAGATTGGTTCTCCCATCGACTTTTATGCATACTTCCAAGATATGGTGCGTTTTGTAATTAGTTTCGTCATATAGTGAAAGGATTTGGGATTGTATTTGGAATATTACCTCTTCTCATTAACCAATTTGGACCAAAATTTGGCATTGATCTACAATTTTGGAGTGAAGATCACATAATGAAATACATGCTTTTAACTTGTCGCATGTTTGAATAATCGCATTCACATACACATGAATGGATAAACAATCAACCCTATAATGGATTTATTTGATCCAAAATTTATTACGATTCTACAAATCTGGTGATAAAACTATCTGTCAAATTTGCATTTTTGAGTTATAGTGTTAGAATACACATGGACGGACGGCCAAACAGACTTCCTGTGGATTAGTTTCTTCTGAAATTTAATACACATCAACAATTTTGCTTTAAAGGCCAAATAACAAGTTTTATCCTACTCATTCTTTGCGTTTTTGAGTTATCTTGTTCACATGCTGGCGCTATTCCAAAACTTCTTTCTTTCGGACTTCTAGAAGCCCAAAACGTGAGGATTCCTTGAAGTCTCGCGTTTTTCCCCCCGTTCTAACAGATTTTTTTGAAGATTACAAATACTTTCTCTATACTTCGTATACGAGAAAGTAAAAAGAGAAAGTCACATATTTTTTTTTTTATAAAAGTGCACTTTACACAGGTTAGATATGTAAAAATACTCCACAAATATCTACATAACATGAGACACAATTGAACGCAACGGATTCCAAATGAATTTCAAAATTACCGCTGAGCACAAAACACTCGATGTTCATTCCCTCCAATGGCGAATTCAGATGAGATCATAAAAGTTTCGTATCGTCGTGGCCTCATGGCTTATGCAAGTCAAAACACTTTAGTTTTATTTACCTGACAATAAGAATCACAAAGGACACTACAATACTTTCGATAATTAAATAAAAAGACAATGAAATAACTAGCCAAAAAATGTTTTCAACCGCGTTAATGCTACAAGTACGAGTGGAATAACGAAAAATTTTCGAGCCTGTCAACGCCAGAAAGCAATGTTGTCATTTTTTATTAGGAAAAAAAGATTAAAAACAAACAGGTGCAGTGCTTTGAAAGAAATCAAGAATTTTGGTTTAGCTCTGTGGGGCTGCAGCCCCATAGTTCTCCCCTGGATTCGACTCGACACTGACTCCCTCTGATCCATTTGGAAATTACGACTTGAGGCAAGACTATCTGTCATCACAATATTATAAGCTGAGATAATCTAATGTGTTTTTGACGACATCCAACATTATTCATTGTCATTTCACTACTTCTCTATATCTCGAGTCACTGGTATGCTTCTCTACAGAGTGAACGAAAGAATCGTGAACGACCATTAGGTGAAACACGGGAATTCATGACTGATATGTAGTGTTCTAATTAATTGTTTCGAAACATATAGACGAGAAGTGGTGCCAACTTCTATCGTGTTTTTGAAGTCATCCAACATTATTCAATATCATTACATTACCTCTCTATATCTCTATTAACTGGCATGCTTCTATTCAAAGCCCTAGGCCAAGGCCCTTAATTCTAAACTCTTTCCTCTGGTATATTAAGTGCAGTTATAGAGATATGCAACGTAAATGTGCCTCCAGTTTATTTAATGTGTATGGATGTGCTTAAATGAACAGTATTTTGTATGGTCTTTTCAAAATAATAAGGAAATTTTAAATATTTTATTGTAATTTCTTTTATATTTGCGCTCTCCGATAATTGGGAAATCCTATGGCTATCCGAATGAAAAGCCAGATTTTCCATAGGGAAATCTGGCTTTGTTCCCTACAGAGTGAGTGAAAGAATCGTGACCGATCGTTAGATGAAACACGGGAATTAATGACTGATATGTAGTTTTTGAATCAATTGTTTTAGTACCGCCCATAAACGAGAATCGAGACTAATTTCTAATGGGTTTTTAACGTCATCCAACATTATTTAATGTTATTTCATTATTTCTCTATGGCTTGAGTCGCTAGAATGATTTCCTACAGTATTTTAATGAACGATATTATCATGCCCAACAGTTAGATGAAACTTGGGAATACATGAATAATGTGTAGCCTTCTGATTAACTATTTTAACGCATGTAAATAAAATCAACAATAGCTTCTAATATGTTTTTGATGTCATCCAATATTATTTAATGTTATTTCCTTATTCCTCTATGTCTCGAGTCACTGGCATGCTTCCCTCCAGAGTACGTGAAATAATCGTGACCGACTATTAGATGAAACTCGGATATTCATGACTGATATGTAGCGTTTTAATGAATTGTTTTAGTGTATATAAACTAGAATCGGCTCCAACGTTTATAAAGTTAACCTTACTTCAGATGTACAAATAGAATAAATAAAATCTCTTCAACATATGTATATAGTAATTAATTTAAACTGAATTCATTTATAACAATATTTCAATTCTAACTTTTGAAAGTAGTTTCAAAGAATTTTGAAAAGTGTTCTACATTTTTTCAGGGTCAGCTCTGTTCCATTTTAGATAAATTTATAAAATTTATCAATGCAGATGGAAAGTACTCGAGAAAGATAGTTTATATGGAGAGATTGCACTATGTCCAAAACGTGTTCCCAGTCATGGCAAATTTCACTCACAGGTAAGGAGGGAATTTTTTCCCTTTATGCATTATTGTAAACCTATTTTTTTTAAAAAAAAGCATTCCAGTTAATGTTTGTTTTCAAAATTCTCTTATTTATTTATTTATATTTCGGCCTCTCATCGAAATTTTTTAGAAAAGTGAACGACATATGTAGTTTGGAGAATTATTATGTCCGCGGCCCAACTAAACCAATTTGAATTTGCCAAAATAGCGAGTAATAATTTGCCAAATATATAATTCGAAATTAGATACGATTTTAACAGGTGTCATCTGCAGAATTATGCAATTTTTAACATTCTGTGATCGAGCTGACACCTTGGATATTTTACCTATTTGATTGTTGCAATGCAGATGTGAGCCAGTTTTTTAGGAGTACATCTTCTTATGTTTCTTATCTCTCGATAGATATACTTGTAGGGAGAGACTGTATCGAAGACCTATAATCTCCTTTTCGTAACATGCTTCCACAGTGACATGGCAGTAGTAATTTTGACCAAATACTGAGAAAATAATAGAAAATTAATTTGATTTATTTAACAGGATTTGAGTAGAGTTTAGATAAGAATGGAGGGACAAAATGAGAAGAGGGAGAATCGATAAAGTGGGATGGTGATTAAATTATTTAAGTGACGTGAGCGATTCGAAAGTCTGGCGTAGCAGGTGGCAATGGCCATGGAAAGGTTTTAATCTTCCGAAGGGCTTCAGCAAAGATAAAAAGCTTTGTGGTGATATCTTCAGTAGTTGCCATCTTTTTGAGAACTTCTTGAATATTGCGTATGGCATCCATATTTTTTTTTATTTCTTTCAGAAGCTTCAATAGGTCTGAAAGTTCATTTGGGTTAGAAATTTCCTTAATCATTTAGACATTTAAGTTGGTAGTAAGATTTTTTGGTTCGTTGTTGCCCTTTGGGACTGTTCAGAAGGTTTTTTTTATTGTTTTCTTTTAAAGTTGAAACATAGGATTTTCCAGGAACTGTTTTCTTGAGTTTAGGAAATTTAGGACAGCCTCTGAAGGAGGCAGTATGAGGTCCGTTGCAATTGGCGCACTTTGGAGTAAAATTTTCTTTTTTCTTCATAGGGCATACCCGTGAGTCATGTGCCTCAGCACAGATTACGCATCTAACTTCCATTTTACATCCAGAACCGTGACGTGAAAATTTCTGACAGCAAAAACACTGCCCGATTGTTTTTCTTTCGTACTTTTCGACATAAATAATATAGTAGTCCATAGTAGTTAATTTGTAAATATCTTGAATGTTTTCAGTTTTGAGTAGAGGGACTTGAAAAATATTTAAAGGTTTCTTATCATTGAACTTTTTCAGCTGGTTAACTTTATCAACTCTAAAATTGAGTTTTGTTAAGTTGACTTTAATTTCTTCGGTAGGAAAATCAATTGGAAGTTCTTTTCTTACTACTTTAATTGGTTTTTTCTCATTAGGAGAGATGACATAGTATTAAATATTTTCAAATATCTAAATAATCAGTTATTATTCTGTAATCAAGTGGTGTTTTGCAAAAAACATGCATAAATTCACCTTTCGGTTTAGCGGCACAGCTAATTTTTTGGACTTCATTAAGTAGCTGAAGTAGAAATTTAAAGTTCTGGAATTTCCTTATAACAACTGGAGGTACTTCCTCAATTATTAGATCAGTAGGTAATTTTATCAAGGGGGTAAATTTGTTGCTAGTTGCAGTGCTATTTTGTTTGGTAATGATAGGAGTTTTATGAGTCCTTTTCCCATTTCTAGGTTCTTCAGAATTACTTTTCTTTCGTTTTTTCCTAATGACGGTTTTAAAGTCTTCATCGTTTTCAATTTCTGTATCAGTACTTGTGTCACTAAAGGACAAGACATCGTCTACGATTTTTTCAGCAATTTGATTTATTCCTGGTTCAATTTCCATTTCATTAACGGGAGAGTTAGGAGGAGATTCAAGAGAGAAATCAAAGGAGATAGAAGCAGGATTGTTAGTGGTATTAGTAGTTTTTTGCTCATTATTACCTGATTTCTCAATATCCATGTGTAGATTCATTCCTGTGATGGTGTTTTTTCCGTATTTATTATGTTTCTTATGGGATAATAGAGATTTCTACTTATTTTTCAATTTTCTTTTTCGTTTCATTTTTGCATCTTGCGAGAGTTTTAAATTTAAAATAAAAAATATTTTGATGGAAATCTAAGTGTGTAACCGTTACGAGAGCAGCTAGAATTATAAAAATACGAGATGCTAAATGCACTTTAATAATAAACAAGTGGAGTTGTTTATCATTAAAGTGCATCCTCAGTAGCAAGCAAATATTGTACAATATCGTTTGGTATCGTATAATATGTATCCAGGTGCAATATTTAAGGAAATAAATACTTGTTCCACTTTTTTGGGATACCCTATATATGATAGTGAGGCGTCTTGCTGTAGATATCTGTGTAGAATTAGAAGTAGAAGTCGCGTAAAGCAATATCGGAATTTCTTGTTTTCCAGATCATTGACTAATTACCTGGCTCTGAGATATGTTGTGTCTCATTTGAATGATCTAAGCAGTCCGTTCCGAGCACTCATATCGAACCACCGATACATGGACTCATCTAACAGTGGCCGAGAAATACCCAACAAAAAGTGGCAGATTTGCAGCAGTTGGATATCAAAATACATGGCATATCCACTTGGCCAGCAATACGTGCGCAAGGTGCTGTCCGAGTCACACATGGAAGACGTAAGAACATTTTGATGTTATGTTCTGTGAAACTGCTAAAATCATTTAATATTCACTAGCCATTATGTCTCTTAGATTATATACAGTGTGAATACTTAGTGTGTATACAGTATGTATACTTAGATTATATACAGTACACTCTAATCGTGGCCCAGTAGCTAATTTCTAAACCGATAGAGATAAACATATACTTCTCATTGGAAAATTTCGTATGGTAATAATCATGGGTAAAATATTCTTAAGGTTTCAGTCTTGATTAACCCTCTCACACCAAGCGGTCCCGGGCGTTTAAATCTTCCCTTAACAGCGACGAAGGCCGGTCTGAGGCGATTGGCATCTTTTGAGAGGAGGTGAGGTTCTCAAATCGCTTCGGAGATAAGCCTGATAGGGGCTCAATTATCCTTGCCCACCGCAACCCATTTCCCTGCGCCTTAAGGAAAGGTTATAGCAGGGAGTGGGGTGGTGGGGTAAATGACCACCCAGGTTGGGAGAGTCCAATTCATGTCGTATCCTCCCAAAAAGTCTCGGTTTTAAAGGGGCTAGAAGAAGAAAGTCGCCTCGGGATTAAAGAGTTAAACACAATAAAAATCCAATTAATGCCTTTAAAAGCTAATTTTTAAGGCTTTAAAGCTATTAGCTCAAAATAATTGAACGATTAGAGGGTTAAATGACTTAAAGAATTGTATTTCAAGCTTTTGAGTGAATAAACGTACTGATGAAAAAAATTAGGAAGTCTAAATTTTTATTCAGGTCTCCGGTCCTATTTGTCATATTTAGTAAAATATTCTTGACACAATAACACTTTAAACAAAAAATGTTCGTCTCTTCTGCGATTAAAACTGACCGTGTTATGAAGCTTTGAATATCATTATTTTAGACGATTTTAGAACTTTTCAATAGCCGCCTAGATGAAGATCTACCAATCAGCGGATGACGCTTTCTGGAGGGGGACATTGATTGGCCAAAAATAATGAAGTTCAAAGCTTTACAATCCGGTCAGTTTTAGTCGCAGAAGAATCGAACTTTTTTAGTTTAAAGACTAAGTGTGTTAAGAATATTTTAGTAAATATGACTAATAGGACCGGGGGAGTGTATAAAATTTAGAATCCGTAATTTTTTCAGCAGTACATTGATTGATTTAAACAACATAAAATACAATTCTTTACGTCATTTAAAGCATTTCCCCAAATACAATATATGTCTATCTCTAACAGTTTAGAAATAAGTTATTGGACCGCAATAAGAATGGACACCCTGTATACTAAATATTTTAACTCTTTGCTGTCTAAAGTAAAAATAAAAATACTTTGGAAGTTGAAGGCAAAATGAGTTTAATTGAAAAAACAAAACAAAACAAACAACAACAACAACAAAAACAAAAACTCCGATAAAGAAGACAGTTTTGAAAATAGAATTTAAAAGATATAATTCGAGCACTGTTTTGCTCCATAACGTCTAATATTCAATATTTTTAGGTGTTGGCATGACAGACTCATTTAAATAACCATAAAAATATAGTATTAAATTTTACTAAATATTTCTTTCATTCTGTGCTTGCTATTTTTCCCATGCCGAAAATAAAAAGTAAAATTATTTTTACAAATACATCTCACGGTTAAAAGGTTTAATTAAATTAAGCTAATAAAAGATTAACTTAAATGACAAATAAATGAGATGAAAAAGATTGCAGAGGAATTTTTATCTTTTAATAAAAATTCCCTGGTGTGAAGTTCTGTGGAGACAAATTCCGCATGTCTGTGATCGTACTTAATTTGTAGTATTCAAATGTCTTTCAGTCTTTTAAAGATGATCATTTACAGAAGATGTAGTGCCATCTGTTGGTGAAACATTCAACGATATTACAAATCTGCTGTTATCATTTTTTCTGACAGAAGATACAGAAATATATACCAGGTATACCAGTACAATACCATACCATACACATATTCAACATTATATTACATATTATAACAATGTATTGTTAATGAGAATACACAGTTGTACAAAATTTTGTAAGCACGTCAGGAAGTGGGTAAAAAATCGATCACAAAATTTCATCTTTAAAAATATGAAACTAGTCAAAATAAATAAAATTCTGTAAAAAAATACAATTTTCAAGCTAAAAATTGCGGTAAAGATTCATTTTTAATATATTTAATAATTTTGAAAAATAAAACACAATTAATAAATGTACAGCAAGTAATTTTAATAATTTTTAATTTTAATTAATAAAATTTAAAAAAGCAATAATAATACATATTTAAATTCTTGATAATTTTGAAAATAATAATTTCGACGAATACGTAATTTTAGTAATTAACCAGTAAACTCTTGCTAAACTTTCATACATTGAACTTTTCCCCCCCGCCCCACCAAATAATTTAGTTTTTTGTTGGGTTGTTGAAATTAAATACTCAGAGAAGTCTATATGTTAGGGTCAATGTGGATAATCAGTTATTATACATAATAACCAAGGAAGTCGGTTAAAATTGATAATTTATGAGAGTTTACCACATTAACTGGTTATTATGCATAATTACCAATGAAGTTCGGCCAATATGATTATTTTCAACGGAGTAGCTTTAGACTCCTCTAACATCCTCTAGAACTGGACTTAAAATTTAAAAATTTAATTTTAATTAACGGTTTTTAAATAGAATTTTTATTTATTTAGTGATTTTATATTTCTCCGATTACGTAATTGAACGAATTTTATTGATTTATGAATTTAATAAAAATTATTTGCTTGGAAGTTTACGAAGTCGCTTGTTCATATTTTGGAATTCATCATTTGGAATTCTGTCTTCACTTGCGTGGCGGTTTCTTTGATTCTTCGTATTGTTCCATTTTTTATGATTAAATCTTGAGTGTTTCTTTACCGCTATTAGCAAAGCTACTAGGGGCAAATTCTCTATTTTTTACATTCTCTGATATACCTATGTTCTCCTCTAATTTCTTCAATATTCTAACAATCAATGAGCTAACGAAGCTACTAAGTTACGGTTACCCTGCTAGCGAAGCCATAGGATGTTTTTTTAAAGTTAACAAAATTTGCTCCGTGCCAGTTTCATATGTCTCAGGCATCGCGAGAAAAATTTTTCCTGCTTCCTTTGAGTAATTATAAAATGCAGATTCCCTAAATTCAATGAGCTAGGGAAGCTACTAGGTTCCGCCTCCCTCTGCTAGCGAAGTCATAAGATGTTTTTTAAAGTTAAAAACATCTGCCCGGTGCCCATTTCAGATTCCGCAGGCATCGCGAGCACAATTTCGCCTGCTTCACTTGAATATTTAAAAAACACCGATTCCTTACATTCAATGAGCTAGCGAAGCTACTAGGTGCCCGCTCCCGCTGCTAGCGAAGCCATAGGATGTTTTTTTAAGTTAAAAAATCTGTCCTGTGCCCACTTTATATGGCGCAGGCATCGCGAGTGCGGTTGAAATTCTACATTTGAAACAGGAAATAGTGCACAGACAACGCATAAATACTTTGGTTTCGAAAAAATTTAACTTGAAGCGACTAACCTTTAACTGCATTAAATAATAAATTTTGCTTAATCAATCACATTTAACAATGAAGTTTGGTCCATGAGATCACATGTCAATGTAATTAATCACATTGATCGAACTTCATTGATAATTATGCATAATAGCCGGTTAACGTGGTAAATTCTCATAAATTATCCACTTTAACCGGCCTACTTGGTTATTATGCATAATCGCCGGTTATTATGCATAATAACTGATTATCCACATTAACAAAATGGCGAAGAAGTTTATTGATGCGAACGTTAGTTTTGTAAAATAAATAATAAAACTAAAGGATCTGAGCATGATGTCACAATTTCTACGTTGTTTTAATTTTTCTTTTGGCATGCATTTTAAATAAACAATGCGTTTTAACGTAATTCGAGTATGCTATGTTAGAAAGACCGTAAAAAAAACTTATCCACTGATACCTTGTTTATTTCTGAAGGGTGGTAGTTGAGAAAAAGGTATGTGATGATTGAGTGGTCTCGTAATCAATAAATTCTGAGTAATCAGACATTTCTTAATTTTACAAATTTGGTTTTTATTCTTCTTAAAATTCGACGAGATTTTCTTTACTCTAACTTAGGAAACTGTAGGCATTTGTGAGGAGGGGAAGGCGTCAAGCGAGGAAAAAGGTTTGAAAATCTGAGACCTCTGGTCGCTTTTATCATTATTCTTAGCTTATAATTTCAAGTTTTTATATTTCTGTCTTTGGCAGATTCGCGACATCGTTCGCACTTTTATTCATGATGCAGCCTTCTATGTTTTGAAGCAAAGATGGATGACCAAAAGCCTGAGAAAAAAGTTAAAAGCGTCGGTATGTGGGCCTTTCTTGATTATTTATCAGGGAACAATAAAATATATCACTTGTAGTTAACCAATTTTATTTCATTTATGAATTTAGTTATCCGATCCATTGTCATTATAAGAATATATTATTACCCATTATCTCTATAAGAATAATTTTGTCAACTTTTTCTCTCCCAAAGTCAGCGTGATTTCGAAATTTTACAATTTTTTTTATCCCGTTTCAGATAGACGATATAAAAAATAGTTTAGAGCATTATGTTTACACTTTAAGGAATGGAACAAAATTGGGAGCTTATATGAATGACGTAAGTAATTCAAGAATTGTTGCTATTTTTGTGTTTTTTATCTATAGGATGATACTTATATGATATTTCTTATGTTATGTCTTCTCAATTGAGATTATTTTCTGAATTATTATAAGTTTATTAAGAAGAAAATTTTACCTCCCTTAAATTGAATTAAAGATAGATTTAACTGAAATTTTATTATATGAGAATTTATTGTTTCGTTTGTTTTTCCTATGTAAGTCGGTAGAATTTCCTTAGGTGACATTAACTTCGATTTTTTTTAAAGAAAATATATTTCTAATTATAAAATTTTATTATTAATTAAGAATGCTTTACTTTTTTATTACATTAATTATAATATGTTTTGTAAAAGAAGTTAAACGTAAGTGGTATTTCGGCATATAATCCAAACCAAAGATTTACGGAGGGTAGAAGTGTGAATGACATTTATAATTGATTTTTATAGTTAGACCAGAACGAGTACTTTACACATGACATGGTTATAACATTCAAATAACAAGATAGCCATGTTTTGGTTGCCTTATTCAACAATTATCAATTTTATATGACTTAACATAAATTATTTTGAGATGTGTTAAAATGAAAGCTTGAATTGAGCAATGGAATAATAAATACTAATTACAGTTTTTCGATTAAATTTTCGTATTTGTTTAACAATCACTTTTCAGTAACTTTATTAAAATGATCTAGATGGCATTGATTATTTTAGATGCAATAAGGTGAAACAAACCTTGAGCATAAGTTAACAATAATGGAAAAAGTTTGATTATCTCTATATATAAAACGCTAACCTATGTGGAACAGAAAAGAGGTAAATTTCTCTTTTGCCGATGACAATGATCGGTTTGTTTACAAAACAAAACCGTTAACCATGTTAAGCATACACTGCTACTATATTAGTTCTGGTGTAAAACAACTTTTCTCGAAAAAGAAAATGAGTTTACGACGTCGAGTTCACAATATTTCTTACAATATAATGAAACTTTAGATGAAATTATTTAAAAGAGATTAGTTAGAAATGAAGCAGATGAGCTTAGGCGAGCCAAAGAACGCTCGGATAAATTTTAAATGAGTTTAAGCCAGCGTGTTAAATTCACAAATTGAGGTGAACACCATGGAGCTTACTGTTGTGAACATCGTATATTGGAACTATTCCGTTATACGCACACCACTTGGCATTTTTTTTTGTCTTGGCGAATTTTCTTGGAACGCTGAATCGCCAACTTGGCTCAAGTTCTTTCTTGACGATGGTTGACGCGCGCTGTATTTTTGGCGAGCTGAAGCATCAGAAGCCAGAATACGCTAATCTGGCCGAAAATGCATGGCGTGCATATGCATGTGCGCAGATGCTCTGAGCGGGATTAGCTAGTATCAATTAATTTGACCTAATGATTATTTATTTTTTTGTTTTCATATTTTCTGAGCAATTTTTCTGACATAGATTTTTCAAACACCAAGTCAAATTATTGTTTCAGTTACTTGCTAAATAGTCTTTCTAGCTCATATCCTTCTATTTTTAACGTTCTTGTTGAGAAGTATCTAAATATCATTTTTCCCTAAAACGCCCCTACCTATTTTTAGTTCCACCCTACTCATGAAAGTTTCCTTAAAAATGTTATGGACTACCGCAGTCTGACTTTCCGTTTCTACCTGCTCAACTTCAGTGACCTAGAAGGAGAAGATTTTCCATCCGAGTAAGAGGCTTTGCTTGCTTTCTTATTTATTTTGAAATTATTTAGGAAATAGGATGGTGTGGGATAAAAAAAAACTTCTAAAGTCCAGAAAAAAAGAGGTTGAAAACCTGTGTTCGCAATTAGTAACTATATTATAATCAGTAAACCTATGCGAAACTTTCGCACGTTGACCCCTCCCCCCCAAAAAAGAGATTTAGTTATTAATTATTATTAGTGGACCTCACCGTCCCAAAGCCGAGACCCTACCAGTAAGCCACCGTAGCTCCCCTAATACTTTTGGAGAAATTGTTAGTATTCTTTTGGATGAATAACTTATGTTGCAGTTTATTGTCGCTTAACAAGCAACATAACCTATCTCAATCTTTTGAAATTTCAAGAGGAAGAAACAACTGAGCTCTTCGGAACCAATAACGAATATTTCTGAATTTTTTTACATCTGGTAGGAATACGCGGTCTCATGTTACTAAAATATGTTAAAAAAATTCAGAAATATTTGTTGTCGGTTACAAAAAACTCATCTTCTTCCTCTCAGAAATTTCAAAAAATAGAGAAAAGTGGTGTTGCTTGTTAAGGGTCGATATACGTAATGATTGTGGCTGTAACTTTGAACATCTACTGGGACTTCTGAAAGTTTGGTTGTACTAGTTCTAAATTCTAACAAATACTATTTCTAACAAATGTTGTTTGTTTCCAAAAACGCGTTTATTTCTCATGTTCTCTGCTAGATATCAC
This sequence comes from Araneus ventricosus, assembly GCA_013235015.1. Classification (NCBI taxonomy): domain Eukaryota; kingdom Metazoa; phylum Arthropoda; class Arachnida; order Araneae; family Araneidae; genus Araneus; species Araneus ventricosus. Next base: position 163,989 of record BGPR01001662.1, on the reverse strand, counting down.
GTGATGATGATGCTTCCGACCCTGCAGAGCTATAGGTATTCAACTACTCAACTCTCTTTAAAAGTTTGTACACGTGGAAGTGAAATAACTTTCAACTTAATGAAAGAATGGAATTTTCTGTTATTTTCTTTTAATTGGACATTTTGTGAGCCGATAATTAAATTAAAAATGCCTTTAGAAAAAGTAACTAATTTTGCTTTGCAATATGTTTTTTTGCTAAGTTCCAAAACTATTCTGTTTTAAAATTTTTTGCTGGAGTCTGGGTAGTGGATATTTTTAAAACTATTTTAATACTGGCAGTATTTTGTTATTTTTTAATTTAATGACGACGAGAACACAGGTTCTGATTTAAAACTTAAGTGTAATATCAAATTCTTGAGAAAAAACTAAATTTATAAGTTCATCTGATTTAAAATGAAATATGATAAATAATTAAATTTTATGAAATTAATTATAAATTAATACAATTTATAAAACTTATTTTAATAAATTATATTAATTTTATTAAAATATGTTTTTTATTATATAATAATTATAAACATTCATTTTGTGATTATTATTAAACTAATAAGAATTTTAATAATTTTATTAAAATACTTATAAATTATTATATTTATTAACAATATAGTTTACCAATAAACTATATAAATTTAATATATAATAATTTAATATAATTTTATTAAAAAATTATAAAAAATTTTATATTATTTTTAATGTATAATATTAAAATTTTAATAATTGATCCCCCCTAAAGAAAAATATTTAAAATTCTAAAAAACTAATTTGTATTTCAGGCCGTTCATCGTAAATGCTTATCATTCACCTGGAGTATTAGGTAAGAAACAGTTTAATTTTTTTAAAAAAAGTTTTCGTTGTCAATTGAATTCATAAAAAAACTTTGTTGCTAACTTTTTGTACAATTCGAATGGATCATTCGCTTAAGTAGCTTCATGAATTTAAAATTTGGTGTTCGTTCTAAATCATTTTTACTTTGTCGTAAATGAAGTTAATTTAGAGAAAATGTTACTATCTTTAAAAATTGAACCGACAGGTTTTGATGGATTTCGACATTATATATGTTCCTGAATTCGAAAATGCCATTTCCAAAATTATGTCTGTGTTAGCCCATGTGGACTAGAACACGATAGTTCAATAAAATAAATTTAAGAAAAACAATTTTTAAGTACACTTTTATTAGATTACTAAAAAGTAGAAATTACTTTTATTATTATCTTATATTGTTTAGTCTTTATTTATAATTCATTAATATAAATAAAATGGAATCTTGAAATAATTTTTTTTCTCGAACTCATTACTATGTGGCGCCATTCATATGGAATCGATATTTAATTAGATTAATTGATTAACTAATAGTTAAGTTCTGAAAACATTAAAATAGTGTATAGTCATCGAGAACACAGAGGTGTACAATTTTGGAACTCCAGCACATCAGAAAGTGAGTAAAAAATCGATTAAAAATTCCATCTTTAAAACATGAAACAAATAAATTTAAATAAAAATGTGCAAAATGCAACGAGTTAAATGAAATTTGCTTTGTGGTCCTGATAGGAAACATGATTAATATTTATCAAATTTCTGATCAACGAAGATCTACATTTTCCTAAACATAAATTTGATTTTCTTCAGATATTGTATATAACTATAAAATTTAGGTGCAATGAGGCATACATAGTTTCCGAAGTTATTGCTGGAAAAAAATCAAAATTACGAATTCAAAAAGCACCAGAGATGAATCATCAGTGGAAAAATAATTTTGGAAGCCTGAGATTATTTTCATGGATGCCTATATCGCTTGGTCGCAAAACACATACACAGAATCGTTTTTGACCACAAAATCATATGATATCGTAATGTGAAAATATACAGCAGAATCGAAAGGAGAACACTCTAGCTTCTTAACGACTCCTTTCTGACTTTTTGTTGATCCTCTGGACTGCCGATTTTTTAAAATCACTATTATTTCTCTGTCTTAAGCAATATTAAAGTTAAGAAAGAAAAAGGCTCACCTTTCCTTCATAACTGGGTTCATTTAACCTTTAGTGGCCGAAAAGCAAGGATTATGACCCAAAAGAATATGCCGGCATGTCACAGATACAAGGCTTTAATGAGACAATCACACAACACACTACACAACGAACATTAGTACCCTGGGAAGAAAAGAAAAAACACAGATTCTCGGTAAGGAGATCAAGTGACCAGTTCTGCTTTCCGTCAACTGTTTACATGCAACGTTGGCAAACAGGTTCAAATACCATGTGTATTGTTTGGCATTATTTTTGTTATTGTCATTTATTCAATATGTTATTATTTATATTCAAAGCTTTATTAGTATAATATGATTAAACACTAGAATAGTACTAAGCAAACGCATCAGCTTGCGCAAATCGCAGGATGCAGTAGAAGTTAGACTTAGATACTTCCTACTCACGGAAATCCCGGGAAAAATTCATTTTTAGAATCTTAATCTAGCATAAAACAATTTCCGAACGTTTCACTTGTAAATAACTTACGACACAGCAGTTCAAACTTCAAGATAAAAGCGCCGGGACAATGCTAAATCTTTCTAGCTATAAAAAGACACCATGATATTAGCACAGTTGATGCGAGTCTGAATCCTTAACTATTCAAAATTACTACATCTGTTTTTGGGCGTATTATCAAAACTATGATAAACGACCTGCGTTTCAGCGAAGACTCTACTTCACTATTTGTTACAGTTGAATTTATAATTCATAAATTAAACTCAATTCAAAACATAATATATTATTGGAAAAATTTCCATTCCTTAACTTTTCATAATTGTCAAAGCCCTTTTTTGTAAGCATATCTCAATTAAAATATTTTAATAAGTTATATTATCTACCAGCTCAATTTTCTCCCCATTTTCATCTCGGATTAAATTTTTAACTCAAATAATTAGTAATTAACATAATAATTAACACAACACATATCGAATTAATAATAATAATATTAATAATTATCCGAAATTAAATGTGGAGGTGCAGTGATTTTCGCATCCAGCTCAACTCCATAATAGACATTCAGTTACCATATTTATATATAATACATAATTTATTTTTATTTAAAAAATTTTAAAGGAGAAAAAAAAGAAGCAAGAAAAAAACCCCTTTCAGTTACACGCAATGAATTAAAAGACAAAATAAATGAGTGCCCATGAGGAGTTATGAGCATATATGAGTATAATGGTTCGCTAGTGATTGATAAACGCAGTAAAACTTGGATTAACTGTCACCATTCGGACCAGAGCTCTGTTGGATAACCGAATAGACGGATAGCAGAAATCTCTTAATACATATGTAATCTCTTATTACATATGCTTGGAACGAAAATGGAAATAAAATACTTTAAAAGTGAATAATACATACATATTATATGAAATTGTACAAAGCAATCAGTATAAACTTCATTATAAGAGTAGTAATTTACAGAAATGTATTGTAATGCTATAAACTTACATTATTTTAACTATATTACTTTACTATGTCTTTTTAGACGCTGACAGATAACATAAACTGACTGTTAAACGATTGGCGACTAATCGAAGCTTTACTGTAGATGTTTTTTAACACCAGTTATATTTTCAAACTGAACTTTGCTTGAAAAAGAAATGTTTCGTTATATATTCTTAATAAAATCAAAGAAGAAGAGAACTTCATTATTGATAGTAACATAGAAATTTTGAATTTTCTTAAAGAAAATAAAATTGTATTATTATGAAATATTTAAATTATGAAAAAAATAATATTAACACATTTGATTTTGAAAATCTATTTACTAGCCTCCCGTATAAAAATTAATTAAACCTAAATATATATGATTTATACCTTAATACTGATATAATAGATAAAAATAAATGGTTAGAAATTTGCAATGTTAATTAATATCTGTAAAAATTATCTCTTTAATGGAATTGACTATTATAAGCAGTCTTTAGGTATTCCTATGGGTAGTTGTTTTTCGAGTGCATCGGCTAATATATTTCTTCATTCATTCGAGAGAGAACTTATTAAGAATGAAATTATTTACGGTTATCGCTTCATTGATGACATGATTGTGTTTAATTTTAATGATTTTGAATCTATAATTTAATTGCTATCCAGAATAGCTTAAATTAAACAAAATAAATAATGAAATTAACAAATGCAATTTTTGGGATTTGGTAATTGAAATTTTGGATTCAGGTGTCTCTATTGGCATTTATGATAAAAGAAAAGACTTCAATTTCAAAGCTATTACACTTTGTGACTTTCAAACTAATCTCAACTTTAAAATTCTAAAAAACACCATTTATTCTCAAATTAATCGAATAAAAAATATTTGTAATAACCATTCAACTTTAGTCACAGCTTTAGATAATTTAAATAATAATTTAAAAGATAACGGCTACCCAAGTAATTTCTTTAAATTTAATAACTTAACTGAAAAAAGGATCAAAGAGCATCTAAATTTATGTTAAGTTGATTAGAATTTCTCTCAATAGATGGAGCTAAGTTTTCTAGCTTCTAAAATTAATATCCTTCGTTTCTGGTACGTTCCGAAGGCGTCACTCTTACTGGTATTTTGGCAGAAGGTAATTTTACTTTCTTTTTTTCTCTCTATTGGATTTGTTAAAAAAGACTTTATGAAGTTTTTCTTATTTAAGAAAGATTTTTTCCTTTATTTAAATTATTGGTTAAATTCAGACCACAGAGGGAATATTTTTTGACTATTTAGTCAATCTCTTGACAGAAAATTTATCCATATGAGAACTCCGATGGCGAGTGACACTTTGAAAAAGTTCGCCATTCGAGTTCTCTTCTACTTTTTCCATTTTATTTATTTTATCTTAATGTGTTTTAATTTTCATTAAAGCATGATTTTTGTTATTGAATTTTAATTGGTTAGTTGACTTCAGACAATATTGTTAATGCAATCACTGGATGCTGCTGCGTTGCGCGCAAAAGATATACTGTTATCACTATTGTTTACTTCTTCTGTTTCTTCTGTATTTTCTCTTTTGTAATTAAATATCTTTCTTTTGTATTTTATTGGAAGTTGCTGCATTTTGCGCCATTCTGTTTAATACAAAGTTTAATTTTTAATATCTCTTGTTAAATTATTTCACTTGTACTTGTTTGCTAATATAAAATGGTTTAAATGAAGTTCTTTACAATTAATGATATTTAATGTGCTTTTTCTCTTCAACTTCTAGATTTTCGATTTGGCATATTTTTACCTCCTGTATATGAGTATGGGCGTCCAAAGTAAGCTTTATTAATATTTGCTCTTTTAATGTTTTGCTGTATATTTTCTTCATAGATAAAATTTCTTAAATGAAATCTTCTTTTATAGAGCATATCGAAACAATGAGTATCGCACATATGTAATTGTAAATGTTTTTTATTTGTAAGAAGTTGAAATTTTTGAAGAATCTAAAGGGATGAAACGGATAATCTGACGACTTTAAAAAAGTACATACAGATGACTCTCGAATTCCAAAATCCACCGTGCTTTCGCGCATGTGCCAGGCGGAGTTGATTTCAACAAAATAGAGGTGAAGTGAGAAATGGAGGGGGAGATATTTACATTTTACCTAGCGTGATCTAATAAAAAACCCCGGAAATGAGCTAATCTTATTCATTGCCTGTCACCCCTTTCCGGAGTAAAATAGTCAAAAAGTGCTAGTCTTGGTATTTTGAAACGACATTAAAAAGAATAATTTTGCTTTTTCTCGCAAAAGATGACAGATGTATATTTTTAGGTTGTTAAATTTTGCCACGATGGGAACAACAATTGGTCATGAGCTCGGACATGAAATCGAAGCATTTATGGGTAAGTAAAAAATCGCCAGGTGAATATAATTGTTTAATGCTGCTGAAAGATTAAATTTAAAAACCTATAATTTTTTTTGCAAATTGAACATCAACTAGTTTGTGAGATTTTTTCTGTATTAATTATTATGTATGTAACATAGATCAAGTAAATTTATAAAAAGCTTATATTTAAAAGTCTAAAAAATTCTTTTTCTCCAAAAATAATTCTCTTAATTCCTTCATCAATGCATTGTTTCTTATGTTTTACTTTCCAAATTTGGCAATCTAGAGGCAACTGAAAGCAGTTGCATGCTTGGACACCATTTTACTGGTTAGCGAATGTGTTGAGAACTTGGTGACGGGACAGTATCGTGTTTTTTAGTCTAAATTTTAATATGAAACATATCATATTCGAAAATCAACAATTTTTTTATAATTAAAAATGCATTTAAAAGAATTTAAATGCTCGAAAAGCATCAATGTCTCTTTAATGGAATACCAATTTGATGAAAATCGAAGACAATCGTACAATTTATCGAACGTTATTATGAATTTTATTATTTTATCATGCTGTTGGAAACCAGTAATACAGTCTCACTGTAATGACAGTTCAACTCGCAACGGTTCGAAAGAAAAAATGATTCCACTCGAACACACGGCACCGTCGCTAAACCTGATTTTTTTCAAGCGATAAATTGCCAAATATGGTATTACATTAAGATTCTTTTGATGGCAGCCATCATAATGGATCTGGAACTATTATCTTGAAAGAATAGATTTCGAGAGTCTTACCAGCTAAAGAACTCGAAATCAATAACTTTTGATGCAAAAGATCAAATATTTGAATTAAATTAACATATTCAGACCCACACCTGTTCGAAATAAACATATTTTCTCTTAACTATATGAACAGATCCCTTTTTAAAAAGTTAATTTCGTACTGTGTGTTACACAAAGTGTCATGCATTTGTTTAAAAATTTATTAATTAATCAAGTGAATTTAACGTAAAAACATCTTTTATCCGATGTAGATGACCCAGAAAATTTTGATAACGAAACATTACACATTTATAATGAAAAGAAGAAATGTTTACAGGACCAGTATTTTAATTTTGAAGTTAAGAAGATAGGAAAAAAAGTAAGTAAGTAGTTATTTTTTTAAAAAAATTAAGAGACATTTTAATTATTTATGAAGTTTATACAGTATATGTGCCTGTACCTTCTGAATGAGTGCTTCGTATACCAAATTATTGATGTCTATAGTTTTACAGTCGAATTTATAACTCGACAAAATCTCTATATTTAATAAATAAAACAAAAAGCTTTGATTATGTTTTATGTATGAAATGCAGGAACACTTAATATTTATCTTTGTCTCAGCATCTATTATTATTAATAGTAATATCCCTTTTTATGTATCATGTACAAATTTTATCACAAATTTCTTTTCTTTTTCTTATGAATAAAATCTTCCAGAAAAATGCTACTTAATGGGTTGAATGCTAGTTAAAGTTTTCCGAACGAAATCTTCTTTTAATAGTTTTGTTTATATTTGTTTAACTTTTATTTAACAAAAACTATTTAAGAACAAAAAATTCATACCGACAGACACATTACGGTTTTTCCAAATAACCAATTAAAATTTAAAAAGTTAGTAAATATTTTTTGTATTTCAAGAGTATTAGTATGACAAAAACATTAAAAGTGCTCGCATAACTAAAGTTCCATGCGTCTTTTTGTATAAAATTTCAAAAGTTCACTCATTACAAAGCATTTTCTGTAATAAAAACATCACGATAATTTATTATTTTTAAATTAATGAAGTAATTAAATTAAGTTCTTTAAGTGAAATTTCAAGTTAAGTTATTTAAATTATTTTATTTAATCTCTTAACCTAGCACAAGCGAGTAAGACAATTCAGCTGAGATTAAGTTAATCTCATGCATTTGAGAGATACCACAAACTTTCAGTTATGCAGCATTTTAATTTATTTAGAATATCGCATTTCCGATGGTATTTTTTAAATTATTTTCTCAATAATAATTCAAAACAACGTGATGGCTATTTCTGCAAAACATTTGTGTTATCTGTCTTCGAAAGAAAGTGATTTGTTCTTGAGCATGATCATGAAGATTGCACAGATTGTCGATTGACAAAAAAGTTGCGAAACTGAGCAATACAATTAGAAAGGATTATCAAGAATATGCAAAATTACTTTAGAAATAGTAATTACTATTTTCTGCTCAATAAGAGGCCGTGGTGTTTTTTTGCATAGATTTAGTTGCATAGACAGTTTGTTTGCGCTAGAAACACAACATTTCTTACAATCGTACAAATATTTCATTTAATTTCAGATAGATAATTAGTTTTTGTTACTCTTAATGATTGCGATATTCATTATTTCTAGTGATGCCTTGTTATAATCACACAGTGGTCATTATACGTAAGGTATTTTAATTCATTTCTGAATTGTTTTCATTAGTTAAATAGTCTGTACCTTGTGCCCTGAGTGATGGTAAATGAATAATTTCTTATGAATAGCTCCTTAACCCACTAAGGCACACGTCGCATCTTTTAAATAATATTTTGTATACTAATATAACATATCCTGAAATCAGCTGGAAAAATACTAAAAAAAGTACTGCCTGAAAAATTTATGTTTTATTGCACTTCTAAGCCTAGTGTTCTTATTTAGACAAAGTCCTATTAATTCCTATTAATGAAAAAAACCTATCAAAATCTAAAATTATGTGAAATTCCAAAAAGAAAATGCAAGTAAATGAATAAAATATTTAACAAGAGATTCTAAAAAGCATTAAACTTTGCATTAAACAGAATGGCTCGAAATGCAGCAACTTCCAATAAAATAGAAAATAAAGATATTAGAATATGTGCAGAAAAAGAATAAACAGAAGTGACAAAAAAACAATAATAATAAAAACAATGTATCTGGTACTCGCAAACGCAGCAGTAACCAGTAATTACTGTTGACAAAGAACAAAACTCAAACTGTAACAAATATTAGAACACACTAAAATTAAAAAAATAAAATTCAAAAAAAGCAAAGGAAGAAGAATCCAAATGGAGAACTTTTTCAAAGGACACTCGCCATCTGGATTCTAATATTGGGATATATTTTCTGTACAGATAACGACTTAAAAGTCAAATTTATTTCAATTTTAGAATCCAGATGGCGAGTGGCCTTTGAGAAAGTTCTCCATTTGGATTCTTCTTCCTTTGTTTTTTCAATTTAATCTCTAATACTTGTTACAATTTGAGTTTTGTTCTTCGTCAACTGCAATTATTGGATGCTACCGCGTTTGCGCGAACCAGATACATTGCTTTTATTATTGTTTTTTGTCTCTTCTGTTTATTCTTTTTCTGTACATATTCTAGTGTCCAAAAAGAAAACATAGGTTTGCAATTGTATTTACTGATACATTTGTTAAATGCAAGTAAATTAATTGGTAATAATTGAGCAAACTTTCCCTTTTCTTCTTCATATTTCAAAAAAACTACTTTCCGAGCCTGACTTGAAAATAAAATTGCTACATTATCAACCGAACACTCGATATGCGTTACCATCGATTGAATACAGTGAAGCTTCAATTAATCGTCACCGTCCGGACCAAAGCTATGACGGAGAACCGAATAGTCGGATAACAGAAATCATTAAATACATACGTACAGTAACTTGAATTCACTGCTGGGTTGGGATGAAAATGAAAATCACATCCTTTTAAAGTGAATAATATATGCATGTTGTATTTAATTTTACAAGTCAATCAATATAAACTTCAATACAAGAGTAGCAATGTACAGAAATGGATCGTAACAGAAATTTAATGCCGATGACTGATAGCAGAAACTGACGGTTAAGCGAGTGACGGTTAATCGAAGTTTTACTGTATAAAAAAGCGAATGCTTAAAAATACTTTTTTCTGTAAATTTTGTGTTGAAGAAATGATTCCTGCGAGTTATGATGCATTTTTAGAAGCGTCCCTAAAACGTTAATAACGTTAATTACGTTAATTAACAGGCATTAACAGGCTAATTCACTCGAGGATTTTACTACACTTCGTTCGGTTACGTATTACTCCTGAACGTAAAGGCTTCAAAGTAGAAGGATCTTGTGGAGGGAACGGACGTGAGGGGAGGAAGGGAGCGACTGATCATCAAAATGGTTTGTCTCCCCCACCCTGACTGCCACTACTCTCGACACATACAATACTATTCTTGTATAATTATTGTATAGAGCATGAGGTCTTTCAGGGTTGTTTATTTCAGCTCTTTTCGATTTTCCCATTACAATAAGGAATTTTGAAATATTTATTTTAAATCCCCTGTATCTCTAAGAATTTTATGCTACAAAAATTGGGACTATTTTGTAAGGAAATATATTAGTTTAATTTTGTAACTGAGTGTTTTCAGTAGAACCCATAGTTTCAGAGACTTAGAAAAAACTGAAAATGTCACACGTTTAATGTAACCAAAGACGAGGATGGCGAAGCAAACGGCATTTAGAATGTGTTTGCTGTTTGGCACCTTTAATGGCGTCCTGTACCAACAGGTGCTACCTGTGAAAAGAGGAGAGAATTCGAACTTGTCAATACTAGAAAAACATGGTGAATTTAACTACGAGAAGTGTAATGGGTTATACATATTTATGTAGGTATGTGTATATATATATAATATTATAATTACAAACAATATTATACAATTCTAATATTCAAACCATTCTCCTATGAAAGTGTAAGTAGGACTATTTTTGTAGGAATTTATAGTTTTAATTTTACGTAAGTTTTTTTCCTAGGATCCATAGTTTTCGAGATATTTAAGGAAAAACTGAGAAATCCCCCTTTCAACCTACAATCCCCTGCGTACCCTCCACCAGCGAAGGGACTTTTGTGACTTCGTTTAGGGACTCTCTCCAACAACAATTTCAAAACTACACCATTGTTTAGAATTTACAATTCGTTACTGGACTAGTGCGAGTAGAAACTTTATGAAGGGGACGGATGTGGAGGGAGGAAGGGAGCATAATTGTTCATCAAATGGGTTTGCCCGTCCGACAAATACTACCCTGTATAATTATTATATAGGCATGAGGTTTCATGAGGGTTCTTGATTCAGCCCCTTTCAATCGATTTACCATTACAATAAGGAATTTTAGAAATATTAACTTTTAAAACCCTGTATCTTCTAAAATATTGAAGAAAAAAGCTACAGAAGTAGATTTTGTTGCAGGAAATTTCTTGTAGTTTAATTTTGTATTTGAGTGTTTTAGAACCCATAGTTTCGATATATTTAAAAAACTGAAAATGCCTTCAAACCCCTGTACCCCCCACCCCCACTGGCGGGGACTTGATATGTCGTTTAGGACACTAACTGTGTAATTCAAACTACACCAATTTCTTTTCCATTTTTCCATCTTTGACTGGACTAAATGTATTTTCAATCATAAGTTTTTCACTTTAAAAAAACCCCATAAGCAAACATACAAACACTTTTGTGAAATTCCACTGCTCATCAATACCAAATTCACAGAAAATTTCGATCACGTGCTTTGGCCACATGTCCAAAGTTCGAAACAGTCGATCTATTGTCCACAAATTAGCATACACACGGGATACTCCTCGTTCTTTGCTCTGAAGGATCTTTTACTTATAGGTTTTTGTTAAGAAATTTTTGACAATCAGATCTGAGATATTGTTGTGCGAGAAATCCGTCTTAGGCGGGCACAGATTTCTAGTTTGAGGATTTATTATGCAATTGTTGTATTCAAAGGCTGCATACTGCTTTTTTCGTTAAGATTTCTTGTTTTATTTATTGAAATTATTATTTTGAAAGTTTTTTAAAAAATTATAATTATTACTTTATGTGGTTGAACTATCATTTCTATAAAATAAAGCTTTCCGCCATTTTAGCTTAAAAATCGTCTTTTTATTCTTGTTGTACTCATTTTTAGACCTAATTTATATTAATTTAGATTTTTAGATAAATCAATTTTATGCTCCCGTCCAGATTTGAATTATTCAAGTTCCACTGTAATAATAATATTTATTTATATTTGAAACTGTTACAAAGGCTATAAACAATTGAAAATATAAAGCTGAGATTACAGTAGGATCCCTTCGATTACTTTCATCTCTATTTTTCCTTTTAATTGCACTCTATTAATAATTATTATTTTCTTAACTCACCGTTAGAATTCAGGAACAACATAGATACAGAAGTTCATTGTTAAAATTTTTGTAAAAAAAATATCTTTTAATTTTAAGAATTTTTAAAACTTTTAACAATTTTAATATAAAAATAAAAGAAAGACAATAGTTAATTTGGAACATTTAAATAATAAAAGTAAAATTTAAAAGATTCTATTTTATTCCGTTTTGAAACAAGGAGGGCATTTTTGGGACAGACCTCGTAATTTTGAACCATGCAGTCAGATGACGAGGACGACACCTGAGCTGGCACCCCTTCTCCAAGACTTCCGCATCACACAGGAGTATTTACCAAAGATATTAACCGATGAATTACAATAAAAGCTTAAATTCTTCTATGCACTTATTTTCAAAACACAAATCAAAGGCGAAATAACAAATGTTTCCATTATTATTATTCCCTTTCTTTTGCACGGTGTAATTAGTATTTTCTGCTCACCCCATCTTTCGAACTCAGGGCAACAGAAACAAAAGTCAATGTTTTAAATTTTCACACAAAAAAATAGGTTAAAATTTCAATAAAAGTTTATAAAAATCTAACAATGTTAACAAGAGGGTTAAAACAAAAAAAGTACATAGAGGTTCTTCAACCTTGAGAGTAATATTTAAAAATTCTCATAGTTCGTAGCTATTATACATAGCTTTCAGCTTCCTTTATTATAGGATAGCGATTACAATTAACTCTAAATAATCTCTTCTATTTTATGGGTGAAGGAAACCAAACCATCCATGAAAACTTAGCCGATTTGATGGGGATTGAAATAGCAGCAGGTGAGATTCTCCTTTGTTTTTCTGTTTTGTGTCGCAGCTGTAATTGCGTCTGTGGAACAAATCAAAACTAAAATAATTCAAGTAAGCGAAAAAATATATAAACATTGAAAGTTTTTTGTAAATATTTTAGCAATTAAAAATATTTTTAATACTGAATAAATATTGATTTTAGAATCAAAATTCGTTCATAAATATTTATTTGAAAGTAAAAATATATTTAGAATATTAATTTTTGAGAAATAAAGTAGAACAAGTTGTAGTTAGAACATTCAAGCTGAATACAATAAGTTATTTTTTTTAAAAAAACTATTTTTAGAAGATAGTTTAAAAAAAAAAACTAATAAAATTAGTAACTGAGAAATACTTCAAAATGGAATAAATATTATCAAAACTAAAATAGTTCAAATAAGCGAGAAAATATTCATAGAATTGAAAATCTTTGTAAATATTTCAGTAATTGAAAATATATTTTTAAAACTGAACAAATATTTATTTTGGACTTAAGATTATGCTTATAAATATTTATTTAGAAAGTAAAAAAATATAAAATAGATAAAATCGTCGCCGTATGTTTATTTCGTCACGATCGAGATGCACATTCCATGACGAATTGTGAGCAGTATAGGAGTGGAAAGTTTCTGCACGGCAAATTAGCAGCCATTTCTATTAGGTGCTTCTTTTCTTTTAATTGCTTCTTTTTGTTTCGTTTCGTTTTCCCAAACTTCATGGCGTTTATATATTTTGAACAGGAACACTCTAATTCAAATCTAACTAGGGTAGGGATTGCCTAGTACAGTGCCCTCAATTTAGCACATTCACCGCAGTATACGATGCAAGCTCAGAAAAGGGAAATAGTATTAGTGCTCGCTCTAGAGCAGAGTGTTAATCTTTTTCCCTCGCTTACACCCTATTGTCCTTTTATTTTTAGTACCTCCTGTCCTTATACCCCAGTCTCCCCAACAGTCTCTTCGACCAAGAACTTTGATTCATAATCTAATGGCTTAGTTTAGCTTCAGAGTCAAATAATCAGATTAACTTAATAACATTCAGTAGTATTTATTTTTGATTTTCATTTATTTCACTTTTAGAATAGTATTAGTTCCACAGCTTAAAAAATAAACAGCATTGATTTTTCGTCAAAACTTATGATGTTAAAGCTAATGGA
>BGPR01001662.1:66395-149970 GCA_013235015.1 Araneus ventricosus | reverse complement strand
GCTGTACAATTAGACCTAGTCTAGAAGGCCAAGGGGTCGTGAATAGAAAGAAAAAGGTGGGTGAGTCTTGAATTTGTGGCACAGTTGTTTGGGGGGTTAGTGTCCTAAACGACATACAAGGTCCCCGCCAGTATGAGGGTGTTTGGGAGGTACAGAGGACATCTTAGAGGGGAGGACATCAGTTTTCGTAAGTCCTCAAAAGCTAATGAGGTTCTATCAGAAAAACTCAATTGCAATGGTAAAGTACATGCATTTCCTACAAAAAAAAGTTCTGCATTTTTTATTGTAGAATCAATAGTTTGAAGATAGCAAGGGTATTTAGAGTTAATATTACTAAAATTCCTTATTGTAATGGTGAAATCGATTAAAGGGGCTGATCAACACCCTTAAAAGCCTCTACTCCTATATAATAATTATACAAAGTAGCATTGAAGTATGTGTAGGGCGTGTTGGGTGACCAAGCCATTTGATGAACAATTATGCTCCCTTCCTCCCTCACTTCCGTCCCCTTCTTAAGTTTCCTGCCTCATATGATCCAGTCAGCGAATTGTAAAATTTAAACAAAAGGTGTTGTTTTGAAATTTGGCACAGTTGTTGGTGAGGTACCCTAAACGATATACTGAAAGTCCCCGCTATGGAGGTACGCAGGGTGACATTGATGGGGTTGAGGGGATTTCTCAGTTTTCTTAAATATCTCGAAAACTATGGATCCTGCAGAAAAAAACTTCGTGTAAGAATTACTTCCTAATTTCCTACAAAAATAGATTACACATTATTCATAGGATGGATAGTTTAGAATATTATAAGAAAATTGTATAAATATATATTGTTTTGATATATATATATATATATATATATATATATACACATACCTACATAAAAATATATAACCCATTTGACACTTATGTGAGTTAAATTTCCCATGTTTTTCTAGTATTTGATCAAGTTCAGAACTCCTCCTCTTCTTCTACAGTTAAATTTTAGGTACCATTAAGATCCAAGAAGACACATTGCTAAACGTTTGTTGATCCTCCGCTCCTTTGGTTGGAGGGTTGAGGAAAGTTCAGCTTTGATCTTAGTTGATGATTTCAGAAATGCACAGATCTACGTTTATTCAAATTATATTCATCCAGGGGCTTTGTATATGGCTAGGAACATCTTTTCACCTGCTTGTGAGAATTAGTATCTGTTGTTGATGAGGGGTTATAAAGATTTCAGCAATGTTTTCATCTAGCTCAGTTGATTTTTGAACAATGTAACTATAAGTGCTTTTCTATGCTTAGTGTATATCACAGCCACTGAATGCATGGAACAGGAGGATGATTTGGGCAAAAGTTCTTTCTGCAGCTTTCTTGTAAAAATAATTTAGCTTCAACTTTTTCCTTGTAGGCTTCATCAAATAAATGTTACTTTCTAGTGGTGCTTAGAATCCAATGCTTAACGACTAAGTCTCGTCTTTCCTTGGGACGAGTACTTTCGCTAACCCAGATCTCACAATATAAGTATCAGCATCCCCTGTGCGACTTTCGTTTCAATTGCTAGCAGCCGGCTTTCGGTAGTAGTTAGCATGCCTATTCTTATTTCTTCAATGGCAAGATATGTTTATGTCAGACTGTGATAGACTAGTTGCAGATTTTAAATTAAACTCAGCCAGTATGTAGATTTAGATTCTACTGCCTAATATTCTCATTGGAGTTAACAGACAGACTGGGAAAAGGGACTTTGTGGAGACAGTGGATTAGGAGAGAAAGGGCACGACTGATCATCAAATAGTTTGTCTCCCCGCGTCCTGAGCACACGCCACTACTCACATCATTACAATACTAATAGTCTTGTATGAACTTGTTAGCAACGGAAGCCAGGGTCTTCTGGTGTTGTTTAGCTTCAGCTCTTTTAATGTATTTAGCCATTACAATAGGATTTACCGATATTCGACTTAGTCCCTGTATCTTTAAAATTTTATACCTACAAAAGTGTGGACTATTTTCTTAGGAAATTTAATGTAGTTTAATTTTACTTAATTTTTTCGATAGGACCCATAGTTTAGGATATTTAAGAAGGAACAGAAATCTCCCTTTCACCTCCAGCCCCTGCGCACCCTCAAGCCAGCGGGGACTTTGGAATCTATCATTGAGGTGCTCTCCCACACTGTTCAAAATTAAAAAACATTTTTTGTTTGCATTCTTTGACTGGATCTGCAGTAGAAGGAAACTTATGAGGGAACGGATGTGGTGAGGAGGAGAGCATAATTGTTCATCATGGTTTTACCCCCCCCCCCCCCTCTGGCACTCTGCCATCAGCCCTTGTACTGTATTCAGGGTGGGGGCATGAGTTTCCATGGGGTTTCTTGGTTCTAGCTTTTCAATCGATTTTCGCTTACAACATAAGATTTAGAAACAACTTTTAAATTCCCCTGATCTTCTAAAATATTGTAGCTACAGAAGAAGTAGGATTTTGTTGTAGGAAATTTCAAATGGTTAATTTTTTGTATATTGAGTGTTTTCGATGGACCCATAGTTTCGATATATTTAAAAAAAACTAGAAAATGCCTTAACTATGTACCCCGCACCCACTGGCGGGACTTGTGATATGTCGTTTAGGACACCACTAACTGTATAGAATTCAAACTACACCAATTTCTTTTCCATTTTTCCATCTTGACTGGACTAAATGTATTCAATCATAAGTTTTTCACTTTAAAAAAACCCCATAAGCAAACATAAACACTTTTGGAAATTCCTGCTCATCAATACCAAATTCACAGAGAAATCGGTTACGATCGCTTGGCTACATACCAAAGTTGAAACAGTCATCTATTGTCCACAAATTAGCATACACACGGGATACTCTCGCGCGTTCTTATGCTCTGAAGGATCTTTTTTACTTATAGGTTTTTGTTAAGAAATTTTTGACAATCAGATCTGAGATATTGTTGTATGAAATCCGTCTTAGGCGGGCGAATATTTTCTAGTTTGAGGATTTATTAGTGTTAATTTGTATTCAAGGCTGCATACTGCTTTTTTCGTTAAGATTTCTTGTTTTATTTATTGAAATTATTATTTTGAAAGTTATTTAAAAAATTATAATTATTATTACTTTATGTAGGTTGAACTATCTATTAAAATAAAGCTTTCCGCCATTTTAGCTTAAAAATCGTCTTTTTATTCTTGTTGTACTCATTTTTAGACCTAATTTATATTAATTTAGATTTTTAGATAAATCAATTTTCTCCCGTCAGATTTGAATTATTCAAGTTCCACTGTAATATAATATTTATTTATATTTAGAAACTGTTACAAAGGCTATAAGCAATTGAAAATATAAAGCTGAGATTACTTGTGGATCCCTTCGATTACTTTCATCTCTATTTTTCCTTTTAATTGCACTCTATTAATAATTATTATCTTTTACCCATCACCGTTAAATTCAGGAACAACAGATACAAGTTCATTGTCATAAATGTTTGTACCTAAAAAATATCTTTTAATTTTAAGAATTTTTAAAACTTTTAACAGATTTTAATATAGAGAATAAAGAAGACAATACTAATTTGGAACATTTAAATAATAAAATAATAATTTAAAAAGATTCTATTTTATTCCGTTTTGAAACAAGGAGGGCCTTTTTGGGACAGACCTCGTAATTTTGAACCGCAGGTCAGATGCGAGGACGACACACTGAGCACCCCTTCTCCAAACTTCCGCATCGCATCAGGAGCTATTACAAAGACTATTAACCGATAGATACAATAAAGCTTAAATTACTTCTATGACTTATTTTCCTGAAACACAAATCAAAGGCAGGAAATATACAAATGTTTCCTATATTATTTCACCTTTCTTTTTTGCAGTGTAAGTAATTAGTTTCTTTGCTCACCCCATCTTTCGAACTCAGGAGCAACAGATACTAAAAGTCAATGTTTTGTTTTTTCTCAAAATCATGGTTCAAAATTTCCAAAGTTTATAAAATCTAAATATGTTAACAGAGGGGTTAAAGAACAGAACAAATTAGACTCGAGGTTCTTCAACCTTGAGAGTAATATTTAAAAATTCTCATAGTTCGTAGCTATTATATAGCTTTCAGCTTCCTTGATTATAGGATGCGTTAATTAACTCTAAATAATCTCTTCTATTTTATGCTAGTGAAGGAAACCAAACCATCCATGAAAACATGCCCGATTTGATGGGGATTGAAATAGCATAGCAGGTGAGATTCTCCTTTGTTTTTCTGTTTTTTATGCGCAGCTGTAATTGCGTCTGTGAACAAATCAAAACTAAAATATAAATAAGCGAAAAAATATTTAATAAACATTGAAAGTTTTTTGTAAATATTTTAGCAATTAAAAATATTTTTAATACTGAATAAATATTGATTTTAGAATCAACGTTCATAAATATTTATTTAGTAAAAGTATATTTAGAATATTAATTTTTGAAATAAGTAGAACAAGTTGTAGTTGAACATTCAAAGCTAGATACAATAATTATTTTTTTAAAAAACTATTTTTAGAGATAGTTTAAAAAAAAACTAATAAAATTAATGAAGAGACTAAATACTTCAAAATGGAATAAATATTATCAAAACTAAAAAATTCAAATAAGCGAGAAAATTTATAAAGTGAAAATCTTTGTAAATATTTCAGTAATTGAAAATATATTTTAAAACTGAACAAATATTTATTTTGGACTTAAGATTATCTTATATATTTATTTGAAAGTAAAAAATATAAAATAGTAAAATCGCGTATGTTTATTTCTCACGATCAAGATCACATTCCATGACGAATTGGGGCAGTATAGGTGGAAAGTTTCTGCACGGCAAATTAGCAGCCATTTCTATTAGGTGCTTCTTTTCTTTTAATTATCTTTTTTTTGTTTCGTTTCGTTTTCCCAAACTTCATGGCGTTTATATATTTTGAACAAGGAACACTCTAATTCAAATCACTGGGGTAGGGATTGCCTAGTACAGTACTAATTTTAGCATTCCAGTATACGATGCAAGCTCAGAAAAGGGAAATAGTATTAGTGCTCGCTCTAGAGCAGAGGTTCAAATCTTTTTTCCCACACCCTTATTAGTCCTTTTATTTTTGAGCCTCCTGTCCTTATACCCCAGTCTCCCCACAGTCTCTTCGACCAAGAACTTTGATTCATAATTATGGTTAGTTTAGCTTAAGTCAAATGACGATTACTAATAACATTCTGAAGTATTTATTTTTGATTTTCATTTTATTTCACTTTTGAATAGTATTAGTTCCACAGCTTAAAAAAAATGAAACAGCATTTGAAACATTTTCAGATTCAATACATGATTAAAGCTAATGGTTACTCATCTTTATAATCAACTATTCAAGGGAGACAGTTTCAGTGCAATCTTTGAGCTTGATTCATGGGCCATTTTTTATAAAATTAGGTTCAAAGAGAGACAGTTAGTCTGAATTTCAGCTTACTGCGATATTTTTAAAATATATGCAGAAGACATAAAGGTTATTAACATAAGTTCTGTGTTTGAAGGTATTAAACGCTTTATAGCTCGAACCAGAGTGGCGATCAGGGGCTATCAGTTCAGTCCTCCCAAGAAAAGAAATCTGCGTTTTATTTAAAATCTCTACAGCTGTTTGTGTTCTTAATTTCCTTTTTCTTTTAAAAATAATTAAAACGTAACAACATTGCTTTCTGGCTGGCGAAAATTTCCCTCACTTTTCTAGTCATTTTTGGCTAGTTACTTCTTACATTTTATTAAATTATCAAAGTATTGTAGTATTTTTTTATTATTCTTATTGTCAGGTGGAGTAAATCTGTAAAGTTAAAGTGTTTTGGTTTATATAATGAGGGTTTGAGATTCGTCACGACGATACAAAACGTTTATTCTGCCCCCGGACCCAAATCCTGTATTCTCCACTGGCTCTAACAGGTTCATTGGTTCTTTTCTTCTTCTATCGTAGTTTTCGAACTTTCCTTTTCATATGAACTTGGAAAAACAAGATTCTATAATTTTAAATTTTAATACATTATGTTTTTGTTTTCCACCATTACTTAAGTACTCCTAACTGGCCTACCAAGTTAGACCTCTCTCTAGACAATTTATAAACCACATGACATTTTGTCATGGATTTACAGACCTACAAGACAGTCAACCCTTTGTCTGGTTTGGCCCAAAATTTTATACGGACCCTACATTTATGATGATAAACATGTACCAATTTTATCCATCTATCTATAAGTTTTGAGTTATAGTTTCCATGACCGACGACAGACAGGACAGACTTCTGATAGGCATTTTTGTCCAAAATTTGATAGAAACCTAAAAAATTATGTGCAAGTTCATACCAAATTTCATCCCCTGGCTCTAATAGTTTTCAGGTTATCGTGTTCACAGACAGACACACACGACAGACATAATTCCAAAATTGTGTTTTCGGACTCAGGGAGGAGGTCTAAACGTGATTAATCGAAAATCTGGAGTTCGAATTTTTTTTGACGATTACAATACTTTCTCTTGTATGTAAGCATATTTGAGAAAGTAAAAGTGAAACCAAGTGAAAACATATTATAGACATCTATTAACATGTCCAACTATATAAACTGGTAGCGTCATAATATTCTAGACAGTGATTAATATTCTGGAAGATGTGAGATACATCGTCCGTAGTAATTGATCAATGTTTGACAAATTCCCATCACTTTCCTTAAATTTTTGTATGCTCTAGAGAAAACAGTAGTTTTTACTTTTTAGAAGCTGTAGTAGTCCTTTACTTATACTGTGCGGTTATATTGAATGTCCATGCCCTATAATAGTCTGTTTTGTGAGTAAACTGATAATTTCTGATTTTTAACTAATTGAGATGAGATGAGATGATTCTGGTTTAAGAATACCTATGTGGAGAACTTTGTTGAGATCTTATCGCTTTCTGCTTCATCAGATTTACGATCATAATTACAGAAACTTATTGCTTGTATTAAGTGACACTTTGACTTGCAGATCATCACAAGACTTCTTCTAAGAAATAGCGAAAGCAGATTTTCTTTGCCATTTTCGTTTTCATTCCGAGCAAATTCTTTATTGCTCTGGCACGAGTAAGTCTATTATCCTATTAATTTTACTGTCTATAACCTATTATTGATACTGTCCGTTAACCGAACACCGACCGACAAAACCGCAAATCCAGACAGCCAGATCCCATGAATCTTAAAGCCGATCATTCGACCGCTCCACGCAATTGTGCGTGTTGGCACTCCATGTTTCAGCTTCCCATTTAAATCAGGTGAACCCACCCCAAGTTTCACTACAGTTACCTCCCCCATTTATAGCCGGGCATTCAATTGGTGTGATGGTATTGGATAGGTTGACATCCAAACTTCCGCAGCTACTTCTGACTGGTTTTTACCATTTATTCATTTATTACCACCTGATCCACTCACTGATATACGTTTTAACTGGCTGCAGGAACAAAAGGAAAGATTCGAAGAAGAGTGATACATTAGTAAATATGCAAAATTCAAAAATACAGAATAAAAATCCAAATGTCAAAATATAATAAAATTACATTAAATAGACATAAATTACAATGATGGAAATACAGTCGATCAAATAAGGACTATTCGTGAGGACACAAAACCCAAAATTTACATAAAACTAATTCCAACTGAATTTAAAAGCAAATGAATCATTTTACCATTTGCGGTCCAATTTGCTGGCGTGGATCAGTGTAATGACCAGCCTTTTTTAAGTGATGAATGTTGGCGTCAAAGCGGGATAACGCCACATTTCATTTGAAGATGACTGAGGATCCGTTAACGAAATTACCCTTCATTAATGTCAGATTCTGGTATCTTCAGTCCCATTAGAAACAGGTAGGCACTGAGAATTGCGAAACTCAAAGAAATTTTAAACAATTTTAAAGGTATTGCTATCCCCCAATAAGCTGTCAAATCCTGAATTCTACTAACCATCTAAGCTGCATAATCAGAAATGTAGCTTGCAGAGACTCAAAGAAAATTGTGCTAGGAATCTTTAAGAATACTTTACACCCACAAGAGACTCAATCAATAAATTCACTAACCTAGCTGCTGTAATAAAAGATACTTAGCTTGCATGGACTCAAAAGGCTTGCTAGGATAAAGGCACATTATCCCTCCCCCCCCACCTAAGAGCTAAATCCTTTATCTAACCTTCTAGCTTTACCATGCAACTTACAAAATAAGTATTCTAGACTGAATACCCGGAACATTCATGATAAGATAGTTATGGTTGTGAACAGTGGCGTATAGGAGGGAGACAAATTAGATAGTTGGAGAAAACAGTTTAAACTCAGAGAGCAGCGTCATTGCTTTAATCGTTGAAAAATTGATTAATCACAATAACTGTATGTGATTAATTTCATATTCAACTTTTTGTAAGATTGCCAAAGTGGAAAGAAAGAATGGCGGTGAAAGAATGATTTTGCAACCTATCTGCAGACATCGAGGCGCAAACATGAATTCCGTTCTTAAAATTTTTCCCCTGGAATATATATATATATTTATTTTGAGTCTATTTAACTCGTAAAGGAAAGGCTGTAAGTTCAGCTCAGGAGACAAAGGTTAAGCTACGCCACTTAGTTTGAATTCAGTGCAGGAGGAGTTCTTCGGAAAATGATAGTTCAAAATTTTCTACACTTTTGTTTGACTTGACTTGCTGCATGTATTGTGAATGAGGAAATTTGTAATCAATTTACACTTCCTTTCTGATATACTTAAATTGTGTGTTTCCGATGACAATTAAATATCTTTATGTTTTCAGAATCTGATTATTAGTTAAGAATAAATTTTGGTTCCATATAATTTGCATTTTCTGGTAGTGAATTTGAGAAAAAATAGATCATAAGAGTTCACATAATAATTCGTAATAAGTTAAATATAATAAAAAAATTTAAAAAGCAAAAGTAAATAAAAAAATTTAGAACACTTTTATTAGTGTTCAAAATATATATTTTCTCATGGCCGTCAAAAGAATCAATAAAAATGTGAGGCGCTGTAAACGATATTACAAAAGAATTTAGCCACGATGAATACATAAGAAAGAAAATTCAAAACATTCATTAAAAATAAAATATATTAATGAGTTAAAATCCTACTTTTTTAGGGGACTGCTATACAGTGGTGGTTTTTTGCTGGGTAGCATTGTAGAAAAAACACATTACTAGCGTCCGAACCATGGTTATGAGGGAATATTTTACGCGCAAAGCGGCGCGATGTCCAAGGAGTTACATCGTAAAAGAGGGCGTTACAAACACGCGGACAGCTTAAATGGTTTCGAAATCGGAAAATTACCGAATTGAGGATCCAGAATTCGGAGTCTAAGTTAAATGGAAGTAAATGACTTATAATTAAAAATTAGTTGGGTAAAAAGATTTATTACTAACATAGCAGCTAGATCCTATCTCAAACCTCTGACGTCACCAACAATAAAATCGCCATAATACGGACGTTAAACAACATTATTCATTGTTTGAGAACTAAATTTCAGTGTCATTTAAATTTAAAGAGCAACTGACATAATTTCAAATAAAGATAAAATAGTGGTTAAAATTTTCTATCGATTGATATAAAATTTTCCAGCTCTGATCAATAGTTCTGAGAAATTTTTAAATTATATTCATAGTTTCAAATTAATTTACTTTTTTTAATAGAGAATTTGTAAATCGCAGTATGTCATAATGCGCGTGCATCTGATTATTTATTGCATACGTGATTAATTTGATAATATTTTTGTACATCATTGACAACACATAAGTGCTTTGTTTGATTAGAATTTCGAAAAATTCTTTAAATTTCATTTTTTAAGTTGCATGTTTGACAGTTAGTAATTTGTCTTTGACTTAAAAATTGTTAAACACAGAAAAATACTTACACCGGATATTTTACCAAAGAGGTTTTTTGAATAAGACTAAGTAAATATTTTCTGTTTCTCAAACATATTTTTTAAAAATTTATTTTCAATCAATGGTAAACATTTGCTCCTATATATATCTATTTAAACACATCAAATTTAGATAAATCTCTCCGAATGAAGAGACAATTTGCACCCGATAACACCATACATGGTGATTTTCTATTTTAGAATTTAAAAGATTACTAGAATCATTGCATGTATATTGTATTAATTTTACAAAACGATCAATATACTTCAATATAGAGTAGTAACATTTACCAGAAACGGCGTAATTTTTTTAGAGCTATGACTGATGACTTATACTGAGATTAAGACGAATGACAGTTCTTCGAGTTAGTTTCTGTATCTAAAAAGATGACATTTTCTGTCTTGGGGAAATATGTTGTATTGATTCAGAGGAGAAATGATTTCATGTACATAATTTTTTATCAATTATTACATCTATCAATTTAATTTTCACATTATTATTCTAAAATATGATGAATTCAGTTAGCTAATCACTCTGGTCCTGAACAAAGGCGTTAAAAGCCATTAAAGGAGACAACACTTATAAATTCATTAGCAGTTAGTTCATCACTTAAAGCAAATGATGATTTTGTATCGTGATCCATTAAAGATAAAAAAAAAATTTTTCAAAAGTCTCACTTAATTGGAGACAGGAATATATGTTCAATACGCTTGAGGGGATTTGAAGTATCAGAACGGATTCATTGCCTTAGTGAGTATTCTGATTGTTGTTGAGGATTATTTCAGTTTACATGTTATACATGTCAACAATAGAAAAAAAAATTACAGACTATCTCCCATTTCCATCTGGAAAGGGATTTATTGAAATAATTATCAAGAGAAACAGGTTCTGAAGAGAGTGAAAGTCGCTTGTTGAATATGAATAAAATTAAAGATAAACAACACACAGTGAAGAGTAAATATAATAGGACTAGACAGAGAACTCACGAGTAGAGGTGAGGATCTTTAATCTAATTTATAGACACAATACTACCAAAGCAGGGGTTGAAAAAGGTGAATGTAAACTTCCAGTTTGAATAAATAAATCTAATAAAAATAGAAACTTCTTGTATATATTTTAAAATGCTAGATATCTTAAAGTACTCTGTTTTTTCATTAATGATACGTGACATCCTATGAGGGTGATAAAGGGTTTTTCTTTTTAATCATGGAAATGATGGACAGATTTTAATGCACTTATAGATCATTTTTCTCACCAGAAAACAACTTACAAAAAATCTTTATTGCTCAGCCTTCTGTATTTCAGAGGACTGTTATTTATGTTTAAAATAGGATAACTATTTTTTGATCTACAGTCTTCGAATTTTGAAAGGTTGATAGACACCTGTTATCAGGAAATCCAGCACTTGAAACCTTGCATAAGCTAATTATCAGGAAATTAAACAATGATATCAGACATTAGTATTTTATTTTTTATTTGAGTACATCACAGAATTAAGACACAAGAGATGAGGTAAACATCAAGCGTGATTTTGCCGAACTTGAACGATAATGAATACGAACATGTATAAATATATATTTTTCCGAAAAATATTTTACTGAAACCAGATTTGTCTATTTTTTTCGTTTTGGGAAGAGGATGAATAATTAATATTCAAGATAGCTAATATTTTCAGTTTAATTTAAATTTGGAAAAATGTCTTTGTCATGACCATCTTTAAAAGCATTTAAAATTACGATGCTGCTATTATACCAATATTCAGTGTTGCCATATCCCAGTATATGGGACTTACCATATTTCACTACTGAGGCCAATTACTATAGTGTCCCATTTTCTCCTAAACTCCGCGTCACTGTAATTTAAAATGACTTGCAGCCAATTTTATAGTATATGTGAAAGAAGAAAATAATATAATTAAGATAAAATCAACTGCAAAATATGACTGGGCTAAAAAAAAGATTATCGTCACGCATCTTTTTTATTATTCTAGGAGGTTATTTTATTAGCTTGCTTAATAAACTTTATTGATTTTTTGATCAGAGTATAATAAACCATTACCCTACCCAAATTTTTTATGTTTCTTTATTTATTTAGCATTCAAGATCCTATATCATTTGCTTGGCAATTGACGCAATCCAAATTATGGAAAAAAGATCAAGACATCATTTTAAAAGTGCGGAATTCAAATTTAAACTTATTCGATTCTTTTTAGTATATTAAATTTGAAATTTTTCTGAACAGTTTTGTCTAAACAGAAAACTATGAGCTATGTCAAAGTGATTCATTGGAAAAGAATAGGCATGGTTTCAATATATATAACTTTATTTACCTACTGCAGATTCAAACTTCACTAGCCAGGTTTCGCAGAAAATGTATACAGTGTTTGGTCAATTTTCCACAGATTTTCTTTCTCTCGAGGGTGTAATTAATTGGGAAATAATAGTGGACCAAGATTAACTTTTTTGAAAAAAAAGAATTTATTTTAAAAAATAATGAGTGAGGCTAAAGTCAATACCTGTTTCAGTGCCATTTACTTTTCTGGCCGTTGATGCAGCCGAAGGGCGGAAAAAAATCGCCTGCCTGTGCGACACTTACCTCTACGCCATGGTACGGACACCGGATAAACGTAGATCACCTGGTGCGCAAGCGGGTCTTATCATTGAGCCTTTGGATAGCGCAGCGGTTGATCACGTGTTCAGCTGCGCGCACTGTAGTATTCTGGTATGAGCATGTTTTTTTAACTCTGTTTGATCAGGTGTTGCCTTTTCAAGTTGCATTTGCATGATGATGGAGTGTCTCTTGTGCCTCTTTTCAGATGACATGGCACCGTTACTCATCTTTATAATCAACTATTCAAGTGGGAGACAGTTTCAGTGCAATCCTTGAGCTTGATTCATGGAGCCGAGTTTTATAAAATTAGGTTCAAATGAAGACAGTTATGTCTGGAATTTGCAAGCTTACTGCGATATTTTTAAAAATATATGCAGAAGACATAAAGGTTATTAACATAAGTTCTGTGTTTGTGAAAGGTATTAAACACTTTATAGCTCGAACCAGTGGCGAATGCAGGGGGGCTATCGGGCTTCAGTCCTCCCCAGAGCAAAGCCAGAAATCTTGATTTTATTTAAAATCTCTACAGCTGTTTGTGTTCTTAATTTCCCTTTTCTTTTAAAAAATAATTAAAACGTGACAACATTGCTTTCTGGCTTGGCGGGCTCGAAAATTTTCCTACTTTTCTAGTCATTTTTGGCTAGTTACTTCATTGCATTTTTTATTAAATTATCGAAAGTATTGTAGTATTTTTTATTATTCTTATTGTCAGGTGAGTAAAATCTGTAAAGTTAAAGTGTTTTGGTTTACATAAGCCACGAGGTTTGAGATTCGTCACGACGATACAAAACGTTTATGACCTCGCCCCCCCCGGACCCAAATCCTGTATTCTCCACTGGCTCTAACATTGAGTTCGTGGTTCTTTTCTTTCGCTGCTATCCAGTAAGTTTTCGAACTTACATAACTTTCACTTTTCATATGAACTTGGAAAAACAAGATTCTATTAATTTTAAATTTTAATACATTATGTTTTGTGTTTTCCACCATTACTTCCAAGTACTCCTAACTGGCCCGCCACCGTAGGTTGGGAGCCTCTGCTCTAGACAATTTATAAACCACATGCATGACATTTGTCATGCGATTATACAGACCTACAGACAGTCAACCCTTTGTCGGATTTGGCCCAAAATTTTATACGGACCTACATTTATGATGATAAAACTGTGTACCCAATTTTATCCATCTATCTATTCAAGTTTTTGAGTTATAGTGTTCGCATGACCGCGGACAGACAGACAGGCAGACTTCTGATAGACGGATTTTGTCCAAAACTTGATAGAAACCTACAAATTATGTGTCAAGTTTACATACCAAATTTCATCCCCGTAGGTCTAATAGTTTTCGAGTTATCGTGTTCACAGACACACACACTGACAGACACACACACAGACAGACACACAGACATAATTCCAAAATTGTGTTTTTCGGACTCAGGGAGGTCTAAAACGTGGGAGATTCGTCAAAATCTGGAGTTCGAATTTTTTTGACGATTACAATACTTTCTCTTTGTATACTTCGTATACGAGAAAGTAAAAAGAAAGGGAAACCAAGTGAAAACATATTATAGACATCTATTAACATGTCCAACTATATAAACTGGTATGCGTCATATTCTAGACAGTAGTTAATATTCCTGGAAGATGAGATACATCGTCCGTAGTAATTGATGAATGTGTTAAGTACAAATTCCCATCACTATTCCTTAAATTTTTATTGTATGCTCTAGAGAACTGAAAACAGTAGTTTTTTACTTTTTAGAAGCTGTAGTAGTCCTTTACTTATACTGTGCTGGTTATAATGAATGTCCATGCCCTATAATTAGTCTGTTTTGTGAGTAAACTGATAATTTCGTGATTTTTAACTAATTGAGATGAGATGAGATGATTCTGAGTTTAAGAATACCTATGGTGGAGAACTTTGTTGAGATCTTATCGCTTTCTGCTTCATCAGGATTTTACGATCATAATTACAGAAACCTTCAACTTGCTTATTAAGTGACACTATTTTGACTTGCAGATCATCACAAGACTTCTTCTAAGAAATAACGAAAGCAGATTTTCTTTGCCGGCACTGGATTTTTCGACTGAGCAAATTCTTTATATTGCTCTGGCACAGGTAAGTCCTATTATCCATGTTAATTTTACTGTCTATAAACTTGTATTATTGATACTGTCCCGTTAACCGAACACCGACCGACAAAACCGCCAAATCCGAACGACAGATCGCCAAATCTTAAGCCGATCATTCACGACCGCTCCACGCCGCGCAATTGGCGTGTTGGCACTCCATGTTTCAGTCTTCCCATTTAAACAGTGTGAACCACCCACCCCAAGTTTCACCCCCCACAATTGCATACTCCCCCGCATTTATAGCCGGGCAGTCCAATTGGTGTGATGGTATTGGGATAGGTTGGACATCCAAACTTCCACGTAACGCTACTTCTGACTGGTTTTTACCATTTATTTATTTATTACCCACGCTGATCCACTCACTGATATGAACGTTTTAACGGCTGGCGAGGAAGAAAGAAGGAAAAGATTCGAAGAAAAAGTGATACATTGTATAAATATGCAAAAATTCAAAACAAATACAGAATAAAAATACAATGTTCAAAAATAATAATATATAAAATACATTAAATAGACATAAATTTATACAATGTGAAATACAGTCGCATCAAATATGGACTATTCGCGTGAGGGAACCACAAAAAACCCAAAATGTACATAAACTAATATACAAATGTTAATTTAAAAATCAAAGTGAATCGTTTTTACCATTTGCGGTCCAATTTGCATGGCGTGGATCAGTCGTGAATGACCAACCTTCTTTTAGTGATGAATGTTGGCGTCAAAACGGGATAACGCCAACATTTCATTTTGAAGATGACTGGGGATCCGTTAACCGAAATTACCCCTTCATTAATGTCAGATTCTGGTAACATCATAGTCCCATTAAGAAATAGGTAGGCGTGAACCGTAGCTTCGCGTAGAACTCAAAGAAAATTTTTCTAAGGAATCTTTAAAGATATCCCTTTTCACCCCCAATAAAGGCTGTCAAATCCTAAATTCACTAACCCTCTAAGCTGCCGTGAATCAAAAACTGTATCTTCGCTTAGAGACCCAAAGAAAATTTTACTAAGGAATCTTTAAAAATATCCCTTCTCAACCCCACTAAAGGATGCCAAATCCTAAATTCACTAACCCTCTAAGCTGCATTACCATGACACAGCTTACCAAATAAAGTCATTCTAGGTTGAATACCGGGACATTCATGATAAGATAATTATGGTTGTGAACAGTGGCGTATCTAAGGGGGAGCAAAATCAGATATTTAGGAAAACAGTTTTATAACTAAGAAGAGCAGCGTCATTGCTTTAATCGTTGAAAAAGTGAATTAATCACAATAACTATTGTGATTAATTCATATTTTTCGACTTTTTTTCGGTAGATTGCCTATGTATGAAAGAAAGAATGGTGGTGGACGTGCAATTTTGCAACCTATCTGCAGAGATCGAGGGCATCAAAAGATGAATTGCGTTGTTAAATAAAATTTTTCCCCTGGAATATATATATTTTTAATTTTGGAGTCTGCTTAATTTGTAAAGGAAGGGCGGCATGTTGTAAGTTCGCCCCGGGTGACAAAAGTAGCAGCTACGCTACTGGTTGTGAATGGAGTGCAGGAGGAGTTCGTCGGAAAAATGATAACTCAAAATATTTCTGCACGCTTTTATTTGACTTGACTTGCTGCATGTATGCGAATGGGGAAATTTGTAATCGATTTTTCACTCACTTTCTGATGTACTAGAGTTCTGAAATTGTGTGTTCCCGATGACAATTAAATATCTTTATATTTTCAGAATCAGATTATTAGTTAATCGAGTAAATTTTGGTTCCATATGAGTGGCATTATCTGGTAGTGAATTTGAGAAAAAATGGATTATAAGATTTCATAACATTCATAATAATGAATGATGAAATAAATTAAAAATTTAAAAAGCAGAAAGTAATAAATTCAAAAAGTTTACAATACTTTTATAAGTGTTCGAACAACATATAAAATATTTTTCATGGCTGTCAATTAAAGTCGTAAAAATGTGAGGCGCTCTGAACATTATTACAAAGAAATTTAGTCACGATGAATACAAAGGAAAGAAAATTTTTAAACAATCATTAAAAATTAAAAGATATTATAAATTTAATTAAAATTCTACTTTTATTAGAGGACTTCTATACAGTGGTGTTTTTTTTGCACAGGTAATGCAATTGTAGAAGAAGGACATTACTGGCGTTCGAACCATGGTTATGAGGGAATATTTTACGCGCAAAGCGGCGCGTCTTGCCAAGAAGGAGTTACATCGTAAAAGAGGACGTTACAAGCACGCCGACAGCTTAAATAGTTTCGAAACAGGAAAATTACCGAATTCGAGGTTTTAGAAATTTAGGAGTCTAAGTTAAAATGGAAGTAATGCACTTATAACTAAAAATTAGGTGGCAGTAAAAAGATTTATTACTAAC
This sequence comes from Araneus ventricosus, assembly GCA_013235015.1. NCBI lineage: Eukaryota > Metazoa > Arthropoda > Arachnida > Araneae > Araneidae > Araneus > Araneus ventricosus. The sequence continues at coordinate 132,945 of BGPR01001662.1, read as the reverse complement.
ATAATAGCCCAGATCTATCTCTCGGTAACCCTCTGACGTCACCAACAATAAAAGTCACGCCATAGCACGTTAAACAACATTATTTCATTGTTTGAGAACTTAAATTTCAGTCATTTTAAATTTAAAAGAGCAATTGAAGTTCTAATTTCAAACTTAATAGCTCTAAAATAGTGAAATAAAATTTTCTATCGATTGATATAAAATTTTTCTCGCTCTGATCAATAGTTCCCGAAAACTTTTAAATTATATTAATTATATATTTCAAATTAATTTACGTTTTTAATAGAAAGTAGTAAATCACGCCAATGGTATATCATGAGCCTGACGGCATCTCATTATTTATTGCAATCGTGATGATATAAATTGATAATATTTTTTGGCAATGTTTGACAAGCACAGAAGTGCTTTGTTTTGATTAAAATTTCGAAAAAGAATTCCTTTGAAATTTCCACTTTTAAATTATGTTTGACAAGCTAAGAATTTCATGTTTATTGAATTATGATAAAATTGTTAAACAACGAAAAATTCTTCACACGGAATGTTGCTTACCAAGAGGTTTTTTGAATAAAGAAATATGTAAATAATATGTAAATAAAAAATATTTCCGTCATAAAACATATGTTTTTTTATTTGTTTTCAATCAATGTGTTAAACATTTCTCTCGCATATATATCTATTTAAACACGTCAAATTTGAATGGAAATCTCTCGAATGAAGAGGCAATTTGCACCCGTCATACCATGACGGGTGTTTTTCTAGTTTTGAAGAAAATTACAGATTCTGAATCATTGCATGTATATTGTATTAATTTTACAAAACGATCAATATACTCTTCAATATAAGAGTAGTAACGTACAGAAACGGCAGCTAATTTTTTTAGACTATGACTGATAACAGAAACTGACGATTAAACGAATGACGGTTCATCGAAGTTTCACTGTATCTAAAAAGATGACATTTTCTGTCTTGGAAATATGTTGTATTGATTCAAAGGGAGAGAATATTTCATATGTACGCATAGTTTTTTTATCGAATTATAAAGTCTATGTATGATTGAATTTTCAAATATTATTCTAAAAATATGATAATTCGGCTAGCGATTCCACACTCGGGTCCCATAGTTAAGGCGTTAAACATTAAAAAGAGACAACATTATAAATTCATTAGCAGTTCATCATTAAAATGATGGTATTTGTATCGATCCATTAAAAGATATAAAAAAATTCTCAAAAAGTCTCCATTAATTGGAGACAGAATATGTCAATACGCTGAGGTGGAGAAGTACGAACGGATTCATTTGCCTCAATGATTTCTATTGTTTTGAAGGTTATTTCAGTTCTCTACATTGTTATACTTGTCAACAATAGAAAAAAGTACACGACTATCTGCCATTCAATCTGAAGGGATTTATTGAAATAATTATCAGAGAAAACAAAGGTTCTGAAGGAAAGTGAAAGATTCTTGTTGAATAACGGAATAAGAATTAAAGTAAACAACAGCAAGTGAAGAGTTAAAATAATAGGACTAACGTAAGAACTCGAGTGAAGGTGAGATCTTTAATCTAATTTATAAACAATACTAATCCCAGCAGGGTTGAAAAAGTGAATAATGACTTCAAGCTTTTGAATAAATAAATCTAGATAAAAATAGAAACTTCTTGTATATTTTTTAAATGTAAGTATCTTTAAAAGTAAATACTCTGTTTTAATGATACGTGACATCCTATGAGTGATTAATTTTTTAATACATGAAATGATGGAAGATTTTACGATTTAATGCCTGCTATAGAATAATTTTCCTCTTGAAAAAAACTTGCACAAAAAATCTGTTATTGCTCGGTGTCTGTATTTCAGAGGACTGTATTTTATGTTTAAAATAGGATAACTGATTTTTGAGTCACAGTTTTCGAATTTTGAAGGTTGATAGCCACCTGTTATCGAGGCACAATCAACTGAAACCTTGTAAAAATGGCAATTATGCAGGAAACGCAAACAATGAAGTCACATTATGTAATTCATTGTTTATTTGATGCAATTGCGCACCAGAATCAAAATACAAGAGATAGACGAAGCGTCCAAGCGCTGATTTTTGCCTAACATGAACGAGTGGATGAATACGAACATGAGTAAACTAGGCGAATGCAGAATAAAAATGATAGTATATTTTTTCCGAATAATATTTTAACTGAACCAATTTGTATTTTTTTCGTTTTTGGAGAGGGATGAATAATTAATATTCAAGATACTAATATTTTTCTGCTTAATTTAAATTTGGAAAAATGATATGTTTCGTGACCATCTTTAAAGCATTTTAAGAACACAGTGTGTTATACCAATATTATTAGGGTTGCCATACATCCCGTATATACGTGACTGTCACCATATTTCACTACTCAGTCCCGAATTATTATTTGTCCCATCTTATCCCTAAACTCCGAGTCACTGTAATTTTAAAATGACTTGCGGCCAAATATATAATTATGTGAAAGAAGAAAATAATATAATTAAGAAATTAAAACCAACTCTAAAATATGACTGGGCTAAAAAGGATTAGCCTCGCATCTTTTTTTATTATTCTGCGGGTTATTTTATTAGGTTGCTTAATAAACTTTATTGATTTTTGATCAGAGTAAAATGAACCATTATTTACCCAAATTTTTTCATGTATTATTTATTTAGCACATAAAAGTCCCTTATCATTGCTTGGCAATTACGGCAATCCTAAATATTATGGAAAAACATCAGACATCATTTTAAAGCAAGCGGGAATTCCAAATTTAAACTTATTCATTCTTTTTAGTATATAAAAATTTGAAAGTTTTCTGAAAATCTTGTTTTGCTAAACAGAAAACTAATGAGCTATGTCAAGTAATGATTCATGGAAAAGAATAATAGTTTCAATATGTATAACTTTATTTGTTACTCGGAATTAAACTTCTCCAGCCCAGGGTTTCGCAGAAAAATGTATACAGTGTTTAACGAGTCATAATTTTCTGATTTTTCTTTCTCTCGAGGGTGTAATTAATTGGAAATAATGAGTGGACCAAGATTAACTTTTGAAAAAAAGAAAATTTATTTCAAAAAATGATGAGGAGGCTAAAAAGTAATACCCTGTTCCGAGTGCCATTTACACTTTCTAAGCCGTTGATAGCAACTAGGGGCGAAAAAATCATACTATACCCTGTGCGACACTTACCCTTTCTACGCCACTGGTACAGACACCGGACAAAACATTAGTCACCCTAGTGCGCAAGCACAGATGTATCGTTGAGCCTTTACAGATGGCGCAGCGGTTGAGTCACGTGTTCAACTGCGCGCGCACTGTAGTGACTACGAACATGAACTAGCATGTTTTTTTTTAACTTTCTGGTTGATCAGGTGTTGCCTTTCAGTTAGCATTTGCATGATGAGTATGCTCTTGTTACCCCTATTTTTCAAGATGACAACAGCACAGTTCATCGGGCTGGAATAATGTGTGACTGGTTTGACGAATACTCACACACCCTATTGCATCTCGATTGGCCTGCAAAATCACCTGACCTAAATCCCATAGAAAATCTGTGGGACATGTTGTAACAGCGGGTAAAACACCGAAATCAGCATCCCCGCAATTTGGTGGATATGCCCAATCAAATCCTCAGCAAGTGGCTTAAACTGGATGCGAGGTACCTGCAAAACCTTGTGGACTCGCTTCCTAACCGAATCCAGGCGATTATCAAGTCCAGAGGCGGAATTACACGGTATTCAATTATACTTTTCATGATTTCTCTAGGGGTGACTAATTTTTTGTCCGGTGACTGCATCATGTTGCAGATATGTTCAATATGACTTTTGCAGAGTATGAGAAATAACACTTCTAGTTTCCTAAAATTTTGATTTTTAAGATTTAATTTCCCATGTAAAAAGATTTGTTTGTTACAAATATAAAAATTAAATTACAAATAAGTTTTCCTGTTTTTCAGAATTCTGCTGTAAATTTCAGTTCCATTCCAGGTTTCCTGAAGATGGGTATAATTATTTCAAGATAATTTAACTGCATCTTTAGATATCTTCCATCGACCTTTTTGTTCCTCAATCTGTTCAGCGTGGTGGCAGGGGTAACATCCACCTTCTAATAAAAAGAATTGAATTTTTTTGAAGAGCTGCTAGACGTAAATGCCTCATGGTTCTGGGCTATTTTGAAGTTTTGTTTAAATTTTGTGAAGAGTTTTATGAATGTTAGAAAAATATTTTGTTCTGATGTAAAAAATGAGAGCAGGTGAAAATTCTCACTTGAAAGGTTTAAAATATTTTCCAGAATATTGCCTGGATGGTAAACGATCCTATTTCAACAAGTTGTCGTGAAATATATCCTTTTTTGGATTCCATTTTTTAAATACATACACTTAATCTAATGTTAAAATATTATACAGGGTGGTCATAAATTATTGGACCTATTTCAAAAATTAATGAAAAAACCTACGATGTAGCAACTTCGTTTTTTTTAATGAGAGAATCGTTTAAACAGTTTTTTTCAGATAGGTAACGAGCCGTTACGGTGCACTAAATCTGCACAATCCAATGCAAGTGTCAAAATGGCTGCCGTGCAGCAGAAGACACGTCTCTGGTTCCACAAAAATAAATCAATTGTACCAGTTTAAAGAATTATTCGGTTAGAGTATCGAAATTGTCGGTCTCTAAGTAAGAACTTCATCAAGCGTTGGTATGAGAAATTAAAGGGAACAGGAAATGTGCATCAGCGTGGGAGACTTTCAGTCCTTAATTGCTCATACCAACACTTAATAGAGTTCTTACTTAGAGACCGACAATTTCGATACTCTAACCAAATAATTCTTTGAACTTTTGCAATTGATTTGCTTCCGTGGAACCAGAGATGTAACAGATGTGTCTTCTGTTGCAAGCTAGCCATTCTGACATGTAATTTGGGAATCTCCTGCTTAGGGATGTTAAAAACCTACCTGTTTTCTTCGGGTAACCGGTTTTTTCTGTTATTTTTTTGTCCCGGTTATAACCTGTTTTTTTAAAATCCAATAACCGGGTAATAAAATCAGATTGGAAGATAGGTTCGATTAGACTAAAATTTACCAAATTATGAAGCTTTGAATTTCGTCATCTTAGGCCAATCACCGACAACCGCTTCCTCTCTAGGCGTCTGTTGGTTGGCGGATTACTGAAAGATTCTTTATAAATAGATAGATATTGACTAATGGATTGATTTCCTGTGAAAACAATATTAGTACAAAATTTTGTCTACAAACGGCGCTTGTTTTTTAATTTAAAATACCCCAAAACCGGTTATTTCAAATACCGATTATTTTGTGCGGTTATAACCGTCAGGTTAAACCGGAGGTGAGAAAAACCTGAATAACCGAAAACCGGTTATTTTCGTAATAACCGCCATCCCTACTCCTGCTGCAGAAGATTTAATGCGCCTTTAACGGAGCGTTATCTACCTGAAAAAAAAACTTTTTGAACTACTCTCTCATTAAAAAAAAGAAGTTGCTACATTATAGGGTTTTTAAAATTAATTTTTGAAGCGGGTCCAATAATTTATGAGCAACCTGCATTTAGTCTATGAATCTAAATAAACTAAGTATAATCTTTCTGGTTAGAATATCTAGCTCCCTAAATTCAAATAGTTTTGAAATCACCCCGTATGTTCCTTTTTAAATCTGATATCTTAGCAATTGTTCTGGTTGGAAAAAAATACAAGAACAGTGTATTTTTATTTAGTAGCAAAATAAATGTGTGTGGCAGGAAAAGTAAAGCCTTTCTTTCCATTAGTAAAATTTCGAGAAACATGTCTTTATGAAACTGACTTTACTTTTTTCCTCCAGATGTGGTGTTCCGTGAGCAGTAAACAGAAAGAACAACTTCATTACGACCAGGACATTCACGCTCCTTCGAATATTCGGTATATTTTTAAAAATTATTTTCTCATAATAAAATAATTATAAGAGAAATTTATTTATCTAATTAAAAGCAATGAGAAATCTTATTTTTATGTTGATGTGAATTAAAGCTGAATTAATGAGAGAATAAATAAACATTGTTTCTTCTCTAAATCTGAAAAACAATCTTAAAATGTCAAATAGTGCTTTAGAGAATTTAGAAAAATAATTCATTGGAATATACGAAAAATAGATATAGATAGGTGCAACAAATAAGTTAATTTCGATATAGTTGAATAAAATAACAACGCATGAGAAATAGAAGGAAATATAGAGCATTTATGTTCGTGAGGCAGAAGTTGTGTTCTTATTTTAACCCATTAATGCCCAAATTAATTTAAAGTATAGATTTCAATAAATTTCTTTTAAATTATATTTAAAACACTAAACACAACACCCTTAACTATTACATAATTTTCAAGAAAACAGTAAAGGGCCTATTTTATAATCAAGAAAATTGTAAAAAATAAGTGCATGAACAAAATATTTGTATTCATTTCAATTTTTGGAATTTTTTTATCTTGAAATTAAGAAAATTTAATTTTTCAGGAAAACCAACAACCAGGCTTATTGTGACTGAATGTTGGTTACCAGAAAATAGGAAAAAATAAAAAAATATGTGTTTTCAACATTAAAAGAGAATTTTATGAAACTTACGTGTAATAAAAATAAATATCAATAATTTTTTTCTTGTATGACATCTAGTTTAATCTAAACCAACTACTGTTCAGAAACGGATTCCGAAATTTCCCTATCCCTATGTCACCATGGCCTTATTGCCTACCACCAAGCCATCATAGCCTTATTGCCTACCACCAAGCCACCATGGCCTTATTGCCTACCACCAAGCCACGATGGCCTTATTGCCTACCACCAAGGCACCATGGCCTTATTGTCTCCGACCTAGGTTCAAAATGATCAGGCTCTTCCCAAAATATAGTTCAGCAACGAATTCCCAGACTACCACTTTTGGACGATTTTACACCGGAAAGGTGTGTCAGGCAATGAGTCATATGAGCGCATTTCCGGAGTTCTTTGTTAGATCACGCTCAGTAAAATGTAAACATCACCCTTCCATTCATCACTTCCTCCCTATTTTGATGAAAATAACTCCGCCCGGCGCATGCGCAAAAGCGCGGAGTGTTTCCGAATCCGTTGCTAAACAATATCCCCATTTACATTACAAATAATCTAGTACTGCCATATGGTATGTAAAATAAGAAATAAAATTTTTTCCGGGTATAAGCAAAGGATTGTTTTTAATCTTTTTGGTGCGTTTCTTTTTATCACTCCAACCCGAAAATATCACGGGCACGAGAAATAGAGGGCGAAACCTCACCCCGTGATTTTGACGGGAGCGAGTAGGAAGGGGTTAAGTTAATTGTGCAGTAATATTATTTTTTATTTTTTAGAAAAAAATGTAAAAAAAAAAATCGACAAGAAATATTTAAAAACTTTTTTACATCAATATTGAAGATTTTTTGAAATATAGTAAAATATCAAAAAAATAAAAATAACTTTCTAATTCCTCGCATTACCTCAAAAATAAATGAAAGGAAAATGAAAAAATTCAAAATGACGACATTTTGTTTTTAATATCTGGCCAACTGGCGGTATATGCCTGTTGAAAACTGTTTTGGAGGTTGGGAATAATTATTGACCTCATAGACAAAGAAAAAAAGAAACAATGGAATGCATTCTGTTTAGCCACACAAGTGAAATGCAACTGTTCTATAAATAGGACGCTGTGCGCTGACGGGTTAATATATTATTTGGTTTAGATGGGATTAGATAACAAGGAAAAACAGAAAGATATCTTAATGCATTTATGTATTGTGAGTTTATTCAAGTGGTAAGGCCTTATTTGTGCTCTATTAGTATTTTGAAATATGTGTGGTTTGGTTGGAAGTAGCTAACAGCGAATGAGAAATCGAAGGATGTATGATGCGTTTATGTTAGAATTGACACACATTGTAAGGAATAGTTGCATACTTCTTATTGCACAATACGAGTTACGTTTTCTATGTGTTTGTGAAATAATTTAAAATTTGCGAAATATATTAAACTCCCGAAAATATAATCCCGAAAGATAAAAAAAGAAATTCTAACAAACACACAAATAAAATAAGACAAAAAAAATTATCAGCGCTTATTGTAAAAGATTTACTTCTACCGAGTGTATATATGTGGAGGCACACACTATCACACTATATACGTATCAGTTTAGTTATAGTTTAAGATTCTATATTTGACAGTCACATTCAAATTTGAAGAATTATGAATCTATATATATATATATAACGTTAAGGTATGTGGCATGTAGAAAAGAGGTTAATTTCTCTTTTGCCTATTGCAAAGATTGGTTTGTTTATAGAACAAAAACGGTTACTACATTTGTTCCGGTGTAAAATAACTTTTTCTAGAAAAAAAACAATAAGAGTTTAAGAAGAAGAATTCACAATATTTCTTACAATGTAATGAAACTTTGGATGAAATTATTGAAAAGAGATAAGTTAGAAATGAAGCAAATGGGCTTTCAAAGAAAGTTTAAATCAACGTCAAAATAGTTTAAGTCGGAGAAGAGAGAATCGAGTCAATTCACAAATTGAGGTGAAACATCATGGACCTTACTATTTTGAACATTGTATATTGTCTACTGTTCTGTTATGCATACACCACTTAGGGTTTTTTACTTTCTCGTATACGAAGTATACAAAGAGAAAGTATTGCAACATCGTCAAAAAATTCGAACTCGAGATTCAGACGAATCTCCACGTTTTAGACCTCTCCGAGTCCGAAAAACACAATTTTAGAATTCTGTCTGTCTGTGAACACGATAACTCGAAAACTATTTGATCTACGGAGATTAAATTTGGTATGTGATCTTGACACATAATTTGTAGGTTTCTATCAAATTTTGGACAAAATCCATCCTCGGGGAGTCTGTCTGTCCGCGTTCATGTGAACACTATAACCCAAAAACTTGAATAGCTAGATAGATAACATTTGGTACACAATTTTATCATCAGGAATGTAGGTCCGTATCAAATTTTGGGCCAAATCCGTCAAAGGCTTGACTGTCTGTCGGTCTGTATAATCGCATACTTTTGATCGCAATAACTTCTTTACAAAATTATTTAGATAAATAAAATTTTGAATGCCGCCTTCTAACCTTAATTGTAGATTTGTGTTCAATTTTTGCGTCAATCGGTTTTAAAAAAAGGCGTTCAATTTGCATTTTCGCAGTATTCAAATCCAAGAATAAAAGTATCTTAGGTTAAAGCGCATGCAGGCAGTATAGGCAATGAGAGAGCAGACCAACTGGAAAAAGACGCAACACAACATGGGCAACCCTATTCACATACTAAGATTCCTAAACCGCACATAAAAGGCCTCCTCCGGAAGAGGATGCTTGAGGAGTGGCAAACCTCATGAAAGAATGGCGATACAGGCAGGAAAATCTATAACATTATGCCCTCAGTTAGTCTCCGTCCCACTAACTGGATTAGAGAGGATGTTATCTTTTTCTCTCAACATGGACCTTTCCCTGCCTACCTCAAAAGGTTTCACCTGTCTGACAGCGATTATTGCAATTGTGGTGGAATTGGCACGGCACTTCACTATCCCACGGAGTGTATTTATACAGTGTATTGGCATATGAGGAAGCCAGCCCCAAACTTCGAACAAGAATGGCGGAAAAGGGTTGTCAATAACCTCGTCTCCAGGCATAATATTCGTGGGATTATCAAATTCATTAACTAAAACAGAGATCTTGCCCGGCCTCCCTAGCCTTGAACTTTCCAGCGAGCTGAACTTAGTAGCTCAATTACCGGACATTCCACCCTTCAAATAAAAGAAAAGTTTAACAACATCTCAAGAAAAGAAAACTTTACGAACTAATAGTGTGAAAGTGAAAATGTCTGTGCTGTACGTAGGGTATATTTTTCCTTCTTTTTGTTTATTTTGTTTTTCTTAAATAAAATTCCCGTGTCTTGCCCATCAAACCGTTCAGTGACCAGTCTGGTCACGGGTACGGGGGTAAGAGACGGCTTTCTGTTCTGTCTTCAATATTCTACGACGCAAAAAAAGCCCAGACTGATCTTAGCTCACTGCCAAATTGTACCTACGCTCTTTCGCTGAAGACCTTGACGTTTCGCTTATTTTTTCTCTCCACTGCATTAGGGACGCTTGTTCGTTTTAGTGTCTTTTTGCTTATTTTTTTTACCTACATATGTTAGGGAGTATACGAAAAAGTTTAAGGGAGACCACTCCCGCTGGTTTTTCAGTCTTTGAAATTTTTGTGGAGGGCCGAATCGCCAGTTTGACTCTAGAAGCGTAAGGAAAATCATGGTATGCGTATAACCGAGCGCAGATGCTCTGCGCTGGATCAACTAGTTTAATTTAATGGACGATTAATTATATCTTAACTAAGCCTTTTGCCCCGGGCGACACACAAATCGCTTCTCAATTATTCCAGCAACGTATGGTAATAGCAATTCGCTTCACAGCAAAAGTATTTGTAGTTATCAGCAAGCGTTACATATAAACAGTGATTAATAATGGTTCTAATTTTATAAAAGTTAAAGGATTAAACTGATTTTAGCATTAAATGTTTCACACAGTCAAATCACACACACTGTCACAGTCAAATGAGCTATAATTACATTTTACAGCTCTATTTTTAATGGTGTTCTTTTTCAGTATTACGGGGATGCTCCGGAATCTGCGAGAGTTCTCGGAGGCTTTCAGCTGCCCACCTGGAAGCTTCATGAATCCAGTCCAAAGATGCTCCTTTCGTCAGAGATCTTCTTAAAAAAAGAAGTTCCCTAGAGAAATCCAATGTAGAGATTTAGTACGAACATCTTAATGGGGGCATTCTCGTGAAACCAGAAAATGTGAAATGGACAAATATTTTATTATGTAAAGAAGGGTGCAATAAAGGAAATGTTTTATGTTTATTATTGTTTCATTTGTTTATCATAGATGGATATACTTGATCGGCCAGTGGGTGTCAAAGGAAATAAAAATTATTTGTTATTAAGTAGGTATCAGAGTTAAATATAGAAATTAGATAGCAAATGAAAAATAAACCAATGAAAGAAACAAAAAGAGTTTTTGAAACAATGAAATGCTGCAGATCTTCAGCTCCAATGGAGGGACTACTAATACTAGAATTCCTTGGCAAAACATGTAGTATATAAAATCATAATAAGTCTTTTTTAAAACATCAGGATTTCTGCGTAACACTTAGGTTTCATATTGGGAAAAACTTATATTTTCTTGAGAAAGTCAAAATAAATTCAATAATTTAAGTTATTATGTGATGTATAAAGCGTGTCTCATAGTTAAAAGTTTTGGTGAAGTATATCATTTTATTAAAAATGAAGATATGTTAAGACATATTTAGATACAAGTTTTTACATTGTATTGGCTAATTATGAAAACACATTCATTCTAATTCATAAACATTGAACTATATGCAGATATTTTTGGCAGTCTAAGTTTTCTTTTTATTTTGTATTTCCTTTTATACTCATTTTGGAGTGTAAAGTGTGAAATTATACTTTCATTTGTTTGGTGGTGCTTTAGAACCTTCTACCGAGATATTATAATCTGAAAATTTAGAATGAAAAAAAGATGTGTCAATAATTTGTTTTTGTGGAAACTAATCTATGAGCACAGAAGAATAACTGAACGCATTACTGAAAAGTACAATAGTCCATTCAGGGTTTCTACATTCGATCATAAAAGTACTGTAATTACTGTAATAAAGCTTATCCTGATCGATATGTCATCTTGTGAATATTCGGTATCTTAGAAGAAAATAAAAATTAGAGACGAAGTCAGCTAACTTTTTAGACTAAATAAACTTCCGCCATCATCTACATAATTACTACTATACAAAAAATAATATAAAACAGCCAAATATTACAACTCTCATAACGATATATTTCTTGTTTATTGCAAAAATTGATACATTGGCTCAGATTAGTCTTTCGTCATTTGAAGACCAGTAAACCACACCTTCTGACCGGTCTAAATAATTTGAGCCCGTCACCGGAGGCGGACAGTTCCTGGGCATCACACCCATGTCCTCCGGTGAATGATGGGTACAGTCCCCAGCTACATAGTGTCCTGCAGTTGGACACAGTCCATACATTCCTCTCCTCACATCTCCGGGCATCGGCCACATGGTATAATTGATGCAAGTGCAATGCCTGGACCCAGTGCTGGTCCTCGATTCAGAGCCTTGTTCCAGAGAATCGTTTTCGTGCGAAGAATCTGAATTCTGGGACTCGTTTCTGCAAACGTGTCCAGGGCTTGGCGATTTGCGATTCAGCATGGATTCAAACTTTAAAGTGGATGCTGCTCCAAAAGGCAGCTTCTTCTGTCCGCATAAGTACAGACTGCTTCTACTGTTGGACGGACACAAGGGCCTTGAAGATTCAAGATTCCTGGCGCCCAATGACCAGGTGACACAGTGACAACTGCAGCTGTTGGCGCTGGACCGGGACTGGTTATCCGGCTGGCCGTGTAAGTATAGGAAGTGGTCAAACATCTGTTGCTGCCATGGCGAGTCCTTCATCCTCTCATGCTGGTACAACCTTCTCTGGAACTGGGCCTTCAGTCGTTTCTCGACTAAGGCCCGCCTGCACTTGATGGCAATGACCACGACACACAGGCACAGGATACTGAGGCCACAGCAAGTGCCTATGAGGAGGTAGGCCAATTTTTCCATGGTGAATCCAGGTTCGACAGCGTCGGTTCGGAACTCGGATTCGTCTGTCTCGCCTTCTTTGGCGGTTGGACTGGGTAGAGTAGTCGGGGGATCGTTCACATTGCCGAATCGCATTGTGACGTCCTGAATCCTAGAAACAGAGAATAAGTAAAAAATTACAACTTTATGCATTATTTTGAAAATGCAGCTATGGATCAAAAAGGCAAAACCCGTAAGAATGAGTAATAACAATATTTATAAGTAATAACAATAAACAAACAGAATGAAATAGCCTTAACTCAAACTTGTTGAAGTTGGTACGAACTATAGGAAAATAAGAATTAACTGAGTCTTATATATTTTTGTCTTCATGTAGATTACCAGACATATTGGAAATTCGAGTTAGGAAGAAAGGAAAAAGCCAAATTTTTAAAATTATAGAGAATTTATCTTTAGAATTTTAATCAAGTAAATCAAAATCTGCCATTACTACTTATTTAAAAAAATGATAATCTAACTTCAAATTTTAAAAAAATAAATCCAAACCAACAGCCATTGCATTTTAATTAATACAATTTCAAATATATTAATTTCAATTATTGCTAATTAATTTAATTAATGTAATTTCAATGACATATACATGAAAAGACAGTCACTGAAAAGCATTTTCTAATTAAGTGACATTTAAAAATTTTTCAATTCTATAATTTTTGAAAGAACATTTTAAAATGAATTTCACTTTAAAAGTAAATACAGAAACAGTTTTTTTATTGTATAAGCAATTTTTAGGGGAAATAATTTTACCTCAAGGTGATTGTACCTGCGTATTAGAAGTGAATTAAAAATAGTAGGGAAATGGGGAACTCTAGTGTCAACTATCCATATGAGCTCGGCTCGGTATAGTCAAAACGTAACTGGACAAAACAATTTCTCTCATTGGCGTGAATCGAAGTTAAAAAAAATAGTCATCAAGGTTTCTGAGGGTTTTTTTTAAAAAAAAGGATTGCTGTTGATACTCATTGTAGGTATCAATCACTATCGTTGTTTGCGCATAATTTATTTTTGAATTTTATGTCATAGATATCGCAGCATTGTTTGTTGTTTTGTTTCCAAGTAAATACAAAGGGGCATTCGATGTAGCGATGAACACAAAAAAGTGTTGAAGTTACAATTATTTTCCTTTTTGTGGTAAATAAGAAATTAAAATAAGCTGATAAAGCATTTGAGATTGGTGGTGACGCGATTTTGTTTAAATTACAGTCTACAAATGATGCAGAACAGTAGAAAATTTTTCTAGTAGAATAATTTTCTCAAATAATTTTCATCACTGGATATCAACTGAGTTAAAAAGTAATACATACAATAATAATATCATCCTACACTGTAAAAAATATCCGTTTTTTTTCCCTGACTTTTTCCGTATATTTGACGGTTTAAAGCTGTTTTGTTGACAAAACGGTTTTTCACCGTTTTTCGCTCCAGCCATAAACGGTTTAAAACCGTCAGTTCAAATTCTATTTTTCGTCATACGGTATTGCTTTCCGTACGATAACTTCCTCTTTTCTTAAATGTAATTTTATTGCATTCATTTCATGTTTTTAATAGGGTTTCATCTCCGTAACCTTAAAACACGTGAACTGGCAATAGTTGATTTTTACACCACTAGGTGGCGCCACTAGAGCTATAGTGACTTTAAAACTCAAATAGATTATTTTTACTTTATTTTATGAAGTCTCCGGTGGTCTAGTGGTTAGAGCGACTACCTTGAATTTCTATGAACGCGGTTTCGATCCCCGGCTGGGAGAAGTTAGAAGTTTTGTCACCATCTTGCATCGAAATCGTCCAAGGAAGTTCAATTAAAAATTATATTAATTAAACTAATTGAAATTAATAATTAAACCTTGATTAATTAATATCCCTAATTGATAATACACATCAGCACATTTCAACTCAACTCGAACAGAAGGAGAAAAACAACTCAACTCAGTCGATGACGTCACTTATTTCGATGACTTAATTTTTACGGAGAAAACTTGATTTCATACGGTAAAAAACCGTTGTGACTACGGATTTACTTCGTGACTTTTACGGGAAAAACTTGTTCCTGTATGGTAAAAAACCGTTGTGCCTACGGATTTACTTCGTAACTTTTACGGTTTTGCACAGCCAACCCAGCTGCCAGTTTAAAACAGTAAATTTTACGAGATTTTTTTTACAGTGTATAGTTTTTTTATACTGCTTTCAGCTAATCTTAAAATTTTTTGCATTTTTTTCAAACGTCTTTTTCTAGTTTTTCACTGTTTTTATGCGTTTTCAGTCTCTTACAGTTCTTTTAGTTACCTCATACATTAAAAAGTTTTTCATCTTCAAAGATTGATGACCAATTATTATAGTTCTTTTACGCTTTAAAATTTGAAGCGTTATTGTGTCAAGATTCTAAAAAAATTCAAAGTTATTATAATCGCCTTTCAGTTAATAAGTCAGAATATAATTGCATTACTTCAATTTACTCTTACAATTTCAAAAGTAATCGAGATTCTTTGTTTTCAAATCAATAAAATGATGAATTAGATTAAAGCGGTATTTCTTTCGTTAAAACCGTTCTGTTATAACATGACTGTACGTACAATTATGTTATTCGTAAGTTAATCGGGATGATGTACTTATGGCAGAAAAATAACTCACCCTAATTAATTTTTATGACTAATGCTCGCTTATTTTAAATAGCAAAAATATCCAATTTTTCTTAAGAGTTTAAAGAACAGAAAAGTGTTTTATTTTGGAAAAAAATGATAAAGTCAAAATTTTAAAATGTCTGTCCTTAGGCGCAGCCGTTTCTCTTATATTTCTCATCTACATGCATTACTTTTATGAATACAATAGTTTTAATACAGTAATCCAACAAATATCAGACTAGAGGACTATTGCACTAACGAAAGCGCTGGATTAATGAAGATTCATCTAAAAAATGCCCTTTAATATTAAAACCTACGTTTATTGCATAAAATATAGAGCTATACAAAAAATTATGCTATATATAATAAATATTACAAAATCTGAGCAGTAGCCTATAATTTACGTCAGAATCACTGACACCCACTTGACTTGTTTTGACTTTGTTTCCCTTTGCATTCCCTTTCACGATCTTCACTCGCCCTTCTGGAAACGCTGGTCTTTTGAAAGGACCTGAGTGGCGAAGTGCCGGATTACAGAAGCACCATTGCAGCCCCCCCCCCCGAGAGAGGGACCCAGAAGGGACAAAATCCCTGGGGTCCCGCTGTGCTGGGACAATCAAAAAAATAATTTCTTCTTCTCCAAGAGTATTTATTTTTATTCATGATAAATGGGACCTTAGAAAGATTGAACTATATTTTTACATCTATTTTTCCTGAATGTAAAACTAACGCATTCTCATTATCTTAATCAAAATTACAGTAAGAGGCTAGAAGTCAGGTTTTCGCAACAATACGTGACGTGAATGGACAACAGGAAGCAAGATTTTAAGCCGCTGATTAGTGAGACACAGTCGTTATTCGCAAGGGGCCCCTCATGCCAGTGTAGGGGCCCCTCATGCCAGTGTAGGGGGCCCGTAGGTCAATACTTTACCGGGAGCCCGGTTTGGCTCTCGGCCTCCCTGGTCCACTGTATTATATCTTGAGAAAGAGAAGTCGGGAAATGGGTAGGTAAACCAGCCAATGGTAACTACCGTATTAATAACTAATGGGTTAAACAATTAATAAAGAGTATGATTTTCTATTATACCAAGCTGTAAATTGTTAAAAAAGAAATAAGTAGATTAAAAAATAAATCAAAATAAAATATAGCATTCATTTGTAGAAGCCAACTATAATTAGTTCATTTATCTGTAGCAAATGATGCATGTCTTTTTCAAAGATGAATCTGAATAGTTAATTGGACAAGAAAAGCAGATAACGAAATGCTATCAATGTTTTGACAAAATCTACAAGCAAAATCCATCGAAATCAAGTGCATCTGCTTGTAAGGAAAAGATGATTTCCCAGTTAAATCTTTCGACCACAACCACTCTAACGACTTTTTCTTTGGGTTCGAATCTAAGATCGTTTTGTGATATCCGTGTCAGCGAGTCCAGGGAGGGGATATCCGTATCAAGGTCATCGGCTTACTTCTAGTGTTAGAGAACCAGAGCATCTAGAACAACTTTCACCCATATCTGTCATCTTTGTTTTTATTTTTCAGCTGGCCAAAGCAAAGCTTTCCTTTTATTATTTTGTAAAGGTCACTGGTTACGTTGATGTCAGTTAACAGAGAATTGCGCTATATGTTAACGAATTGTGAAAATATTTTAGGTTTCTTTCGCCAATACAGGATAATTATACAGGGGTCCCATCATTAGTACAATAAATTAATTAATTCCGCGGTATATTAATGAAATGCTACAGCATTTGAAATTTCTTTTACCGATACTGGAATCTTTATAAAGGAATCGCATGATTACTGCATTAAAATAACTAATTATGCGATATATTAAGGAATTTTGGAAATATTTAAAGTTCTTTTCGCCAAAACGGGAACATTATACAAAGATACTATCATTGTGCAATAAATGAACTAATGCCACGATATTTTAACGAATTGTGGACGCATTTAAAGTTTCTTTTACCAGTACAGAGACCATTATACAGGGATCCCATCATTAGTGCAATAAAATAACTTTCGGGCAAGACTTTTGGAGCGGATTCTATAATGACAAAAAAATATTAGTGATTTTATTTGATTTTTCAAGGCCACATTTGATGAAAGAGGGTTAGAGGGGAATGTTAAACCCCGAGTGTCATTGACCTTTGCAACGCCATTGCATGTTGCAAAAATAGAAACAACATGAATTCTAATAATGATGGCAGTGTAATGAATTCTGACGAGAGTATAATGAAACATTTAATTAAATATTATTTTAAAAGTACCGTTTAATTGGAAATTAAATATTATTTAAGCTGTTTGATATTTAAACAGTTATTTTCGACAAATAAATTTATTTAATACGAACAGAAAAATAACAGTCTATTATTTTCTCATCCATGATTTTGTAATAGCTATGAAGTAGTTCATTTAAACCTTTTATGCTATTTGCATCAAAAAGCCCTCTTTGAAGAATAAAAATGTTTTGTTTTTTCTTTTGTCGTTCAAGATTCAAAGGTAATTTATTGGTTTTCGCGATCGTAGGTTAATTTTTTTTTTTACATTTTTTCAGCTCTGAATTTTTCGACAAGTTCTCTTGATCTGTTACAATTTTCAAACAAAGATGAAAATTTCGCCTTTTTTTTAGTTATAGGTGAAAGCTGTAAAAATTAAGCGATAGTGTCATTGGTTGCCTATTAGTTTTTTCTAAAGATATTCCAAATTAGTTAAATTTCTTTCGGATTGTTTAATATTTTCCTTACTTAATTTTTACAGAAAAATTCAAACTTCCTTCTGATTAGACTTAAAAGAAGTACAAACCAAATTCTGGATTAATATGTAAATCAGCAATAGCGAGCAGTATCGAACAAAAGTGCTAAAAAATACCTAAGAGAAGAGAGCATCTATATTGTACATATTTCTGAATCTTTCATAATCTCACACTCAAGGACATTCTGAAAAACACGCTGTTAACTTTTTGTCTTCTTTCAATTATGGTTTTATGTTTAAACTATTCTTTAAATTGTCTTTATAAGTTCTAAACAATTTTTAAATGTTAAATGATCCTAAACACAAATATTCGTCTTACGATATGATACAAATCTGGTAAAGATAATGATAAATTTTCAAAAATTGGTAATATTGTTAACTATGATAACTATAATTTCATAATAGTTATTAAAAATTGAGTTTTGAAATTTTAGATTAAGCACGACTTATTTTTTATGGAAATACTTTGCAAATTCAAAGCTAACGTTGGCATATTGATACAGAATTCTTAGCCATTATGTTTTTAGTATCTTTAATTTAGTAAGTTTCAATGTTTATCTATATTAAGACCTAAGATTTCATCATATTTGCCAAATTCATTGAAATATAAAAAATAACATACAACGATAGATAATTCAAAATATTCAACTATTTTTAAACAAAAATATAGCCCTTAAAATAAAATTTAGTAATTTTAATCTTCATTACAATCTGTAGTGTATACTGTACTGCCAAAAAATACCCTTAATCGTCTTAAAAACTTTGAAATAAAAAATAACTAAAAAATTAACTTTTCAAAAAATAAATGTTAATTGGAAACTCTTCATCTTCAATCAACTCTCAATAATAGTTAGAATTTTGTAATGATAAATGTTTCTTAACATCAAAATCTGCTTTGTGTTAGGATAACTAAATTCACTTACCTGTTTGGGTAGAAAGTACTCGATACTCGAAACGAAGTTCTTTTCGATTCAAATGTTGTGGGTACCATAGTTGTAGTTTCGATTACCGGAGTCCTTGTGGTTATACGGACTTTGAAAAATGGCGGAGGACGGGTGTAAGCCATGTCCAACACAGGTTTCCTCGGGTAAGTTCCATCATACCTGAAAAAACTTCCTGGACGATATTCAGGCAGTGTAAAATTATAAAATGCATTTGCCATGGATGATTTCATTAGGTAATCGTAGAAAGTTTTAGGATCCAATCTTGATTTTTTGTTGGCATTGTTTTCTTGATTTTCTTTATCAGTCATTTTAGGTTGACGAACATTGTCCAATTCTGGAACTCCTGTTGTGACTTCGGCATCAGTTGATGGATATTCTGTTGTAACAGAGACATTGTTCTTTTTCAGATTTTTGCTGATTTTTCTCAATACCGTTTCTGAAATAATAGTAGGCGGCGAAGTTATAACTTCGTTAACTTCAAATGATGTGCTCTCGCTAATATTTGACTGAAGTTTTGGCAACAATGTTGATCTATTTGAAAAAGGCCTGAATTGTCTGCTTCTTCCTTTTGAGTATGTGTACTGTTTGGTGAGCTGTTCTGTATTGTTCTTTTCCTGCAAAGTTTCTTGAAGGCTTATATTATCATTTGCCTCAGTTGAGGCTGAAGCCTTTCGTCCTGTAGGCGATCTCGATGGAGTAATCCTAGTATTGTTTCTGTGCCTTCTCTCAAATACACGAGGGAAAATCGAGTCGCTTCGTTTCGGTAAAACAACTGAAGAATCAAGTTTCAACTCCTCGGTGCTGTTGCGATTATTTGTTAAAATAACCGTTGCATTCGTGTCAATTTCTATCGATGCTGGCCTGGTCTGCCGAGTTTCGCTTAGAAGCATCTTAACCCTCAACCTTGACTTCGGAGTTGTCCCATTTCTTTGATTTTGCCTCGTTGAAGCAGGCATCGAATAGGTCCTTTGCCCGTAAGTGGTTTTATAAAGAGAAGATTTGGTTGCCCTGAGGCGTGGTCGAAGAGAGTTGTAAACTGAAGTATTTTTTGTATCAGAATCGACTTCTGAAGAAGATAGCTTCTCTAGGTGTGGGATGATGTAAGGCGATATGAAAGAACTTCTTTTACCAAATTCCTTATCTGTATCTTCTAAAGGATCATGAGGAAACACGGAGCCTCTCTCCAAGGCTGAGATCTGGTAAGTGTAATTAAACAAATCGTTAAATGCTTTTGCCTTATCCGTCAGCCTAGTCAGAACCGTCCTGTTAGGGAAAAGAGTTTCGATACTAGCAGTGTGGTTTCTTTCCTTCTTATTTTCAGGTTTGGAATCGCCTGCAGTTGGAAAGTTCCGGCCAGATCTTCGATTTTTCCGCGTCTGACTTTCAACGATGGATGGCCGAGTTGATGAGAAGAAGTCGGAAACATCACTGATTGAGTCGGATGTGGCGACTGCATATTTCGTTTCTATTTTGGAACTTGGTGCAGTAATATCTTCTTTAATAGTCAGAATTGACGAGTCGGTTCTGTCCAGTGGTTTAATTTTCGGCTTTCTTGTCAAGTCCCGAATGTGCATGTTAGTGGCCAAAGATTTTCTGGAGAACATAGTACTCGGTTTTTGAAGTTTTGTTCCATTCTCTAAATTAACAACACTGATAGTTTTGTCCTTTGTTGAATTGTCAATTGTCGAGTTTGAGCTGTTGGAATTTGGCAAATTTTCGAAAACTCTTACAAAGTAATTATCTCGCTTAGAGCCATCGACACTTAAAGTAATACGATAACTTTTGTTTCTCAGCAAAGAGTTCAATAAATATTCAAGACTAGAAACTGTCCTTGGATTTAAGTTATTACGGACGGTTGTGGTAAATTTACGTATTCCTTTACGATTTATTAGAATCTTATTTAATTGCCTCTCTTCAGGTGGGGTCTTCCATGGTTCCTTTATGTCCTTGACAGACTCTTTACCGAGACGCCTGGAAACTTTTGGACTCCGATTCCCAAACAAAAGTGCATTTTTTCGTGGGGGATTACTATCAGTTTTGCTAGTTACGTTATGTTCTTTAAAAATCCTTCGTGCTGCATGCGTGGTTTCGAGTGATGGTTTTAATTTCAATGAACGAGGTTGTTCGTTGTTGTAGTGATAAGTTCTAGGTGATGAACATGGCAATGAGGTTGGTGTGATAGTAGATATCAGTTTGGAACGACGAGTGAAGTGATAAGATGGTTCAGTGGGTATGATTTCTGACAGTCCCCCGATGAGGAAGATCAGGATGAGTCCCACAGTTGGGGGACTCATCATTCTCATCATGAATTGGCAACATTTGTGGAACAGCATTGACTTCGTTTATCCATGAGATAGGTGATAAAACATTGATGCTTAAACCCTCATGTTAGAAAATCTGACACAAAACATTATGTTTAACATCTTGATGATGGAAAGAACAGTTACCTATAAAGACAAGAATTTATGATTGTCTTATCCATTTTCCGAAATGAAAACTTTTTCTTCTTATTTATAGTTCTTCCTTAGAAACAAAATATTTCCCTCTTTGCTTGATAAACTTATATTTGTTCATATCTTCTACAAACCTTAACCTCTTTCAAACCAATTTTATGCGAAATGTCTCCACCTGTAAGAGAAAAAAAATTGTATAAGTAAATAAGAAGAACTACTTTTATAGCACTGATGAAATATTATGATTCAAGTACAATCGCAATATGAATTCATCACAGATATACAGGGTGTCCCAAAAAGTGGAAAAAGCATTTATTTCCTTAAATATTGCACCTAGACATATACTTCCAATTACAAAGTTTCATCAGATAATGTAGGAATTTCTGTGAAAACGCTTTGGCTTCTGTGGAAGTTGAATATAAAAAGTTAAAAAAATTAAATTTTTATACGTTCTCTGTAGATCAAAAGTGTCAATGAGTGACATATTTCTCTTGAACTCATCTATGTATAAAATAAGTTTCGCGATTCTATCTCCAAAACTTACAGAGATATGTCAATTTTTAAATTTTAAGGGGCTTCTCACAAATTTATATAGATATGTTTATTCCAGAAATGGAAATTTATTCAACATAGAAAAACAGTGAAATGCAAATATTTATCATTTAGTACATCATCTAATCATCGTGAGTTGAAAAAAATTTGCCAAAGGCGCATACTGTTACTCAGTTTCATTGGCAGATAGCTATTGACTTGATAAAGAATTGAAGAACAACTTTAGAAAATGAAAATTTAAGTACTAATATAGCAGGAAAATAGCCTAATATTGAACAAGAATACTGAATTATTTGCTCCTAGCGTTATTAAGCTCTAGCGTAGTTATTAAGCTTTCCCTAAAAGCAGTGGCGACTAGTCCTTAATGTCTGCAGAGTTGCAGAACTCACTAAAATTATTTTAAAAACTTTTTATATTTTACTACATTCTTATTTGCTTACTTTTTCACTCTGAGAGTTCGACTATCAACAAAAAAAAGATAAAAACGAGAAATGAAGACAGAAATTTAATGAAAAAGTAAGACAGACACAGGAAGGGGTCCATGGGAAGGCATGGTTCGCCTTCGCGTTCTTAATTTGTTTTTTTTTTTGTCATTGGTTGATTTTAGGTTTCGGATTCACTTTCATGACGGGAGCTTGGTTGGTTACTAAATATTCGATTTTTGTTAAAAGTTACTCACCGAAAAAAAAAGGATTGTAATTTTCCAAAATACAATTCAGATAATTTATAGCCCTTAGATAGAAGAGTATTTTCATGCAAATTCTTACGTTATTTGATGAAACTTTGTAATTGGAAGTATATGTCTAGGATCAATATTGAAGGAAATAAACGCTTGTTCCTCTTTCTTGGGACACCCTGTATAAGAAATGCCCAAAATCTCCTTACAATTTGAAGGCTTTATTAAAAAAACAAATGAGTAGCTAAAACACTGAAAATTATTATAAAATGAGGAATAGGCATTGAAGTTTTTTCCTGTCATTTAACCCTTTAAAAGACCATTTCTTTTCTAGTAGTAGTATAACATTATAACTGTGGGATTGAGATTAAAGTAAGAAAATAAATTCAATTATCTTATTGGATGAAATTAATTTTTTGTTAATTAATTATATTAATTAATAATTATTTACAAAGTCAAGACACCTCGTTATGGTTTGAGATAAGAAATTGGAACATCTAGGTTTTTGTTTCATAGAAAAATTTGGCGAGAATCAACGAAATCTTAAAAATTGATGAATTTGGTAGGAAGTATACTTCCCACGGCCTTGGAAAGGGTTAATATACATCTACGTGATGCCATTAGTAGCACGAAACAAATCAAGAAGGAGCTCAATTTTTTGTTCATCAGCATAGCATCATCAGTGGTGGCAATAGCATCAGTTCACTCCTTTCTTTGTTCAATACTGTCCCTGTTTCCAAAAACTTCCTGTACTGTGCACAAACGAAGCACACGATAGCGGATATTTCCCATATTTCCTCTTGTAGTTTCGCTGAGCATACGTATCGAATTTTTCAATAAACCAAGATACACATTGTGCGTTTTCTCGAAGAGAGGACATTTTATAGGGGCTTACTCAACACTACCTCTTTCATCAACAGGATACCTTAAATATATATATATGCAATGCTATCACGAACTTTGAAAACGACTGGGTACATAGGGCAAATTTGATTAACAAGTTTCATCAATTGCTCTTTGAATAATTTTTTGAAATTTTAAGAGATTTTGTGGATTTCCTGTACTTAAATCTTATATTTATAAATGCAAAAACTAAATTTCAGGTCAGCGTCGGTCCAGTTTTGAGAGATCTACTCAGATAAGACTGCTTTTCGCTTTCTAATTCGAAACATCCCTGTTTAGATAACTGTTTCACATCTTCCCAGTTGCGTGGATGCAGATGCATTTCCATTATTATTTCAAATTGCAGGGGATTAACTGTTTATAATTAAGTTTTCTGTACGAACAACAAGCTTCTTATGGGTAAACAGACAATAGGTGAGGGAAATGTCAAAGGTTAGATAGAATCGCCACACTGAAATGCACATTTTTCAAACAAAGCGTAAACATCTAAAACAGTGAATATTGCGGCAGAAACATGTACTTTCGCAGGTAATAAGAATTAAGAAAAACGTATCCACTTATGCGAAATTTTCACCGCATGCAGTGTTTATAAAACTTAGAAATTAATCATAATCATGAACTTTCTAAGCACAATTACCTTGTGAAAAAAGTTGTTTAAATTCTTACTAATATTCTGCCACATGGTGAAAAAAGACTTTTGCCAAGAGAAAAGGGAACTTAAAAAGCAACGAATTAAGATTCTGGTCTTGCACTACTATGTATGGCGTTTGAGAGCTATCAGTCACTGATGATAATCAATTGAAACTTTGACGGCATGCAATATCACATATAAGAATTCCTAAAATCAAACATTTTTAGGGAAGACAGAGAGAGGTATGACCAAGGAAATTATCTTTTGTCCATGTCTTTCGAAGCAAAAATGCAGCAGCTGTTTGAATAGCTACATTTTGAGTTCTAATGCATTTGACAGGCTCATAATTAAAAAAATATATAAGCTTGGCAATTTCGTATCTTATAAAGAGTAAATAAAATAACTTTTTGCCTTTAGTCACAGTATTGTTGTCAATTCATGGGACAAAGATATTGAGTTTTATTTAGAGAAAAAACCCCAAACATTTATGTAATTATATTCTAGGTTTTCAATTAAAAAATAATAAAATAATAAATTTTAAATACAGAAATATTTTACATATTAGCAATGATATTTTTTGAAAATAAATTGTTGGACGAATAAATATTTCCTTATATTATATACAATATTTATAATTTTCTTAAAATCACGAATCAGAAACTGTTGTTGTAAGCATAAAATTTAGTTACTAGTATTATTACTAATATAATAGCCCAGATCTGTCTCTCGATAACGCTCTGACGTCACCAACAATAAAACTTGCGCCACAGCACTTAAGCAGCACTATTTCATTGTTAGAGAATCTAAATTTCAGTAATTTTAAAGTTAAAAGAGTAATTGTCGTTCTAATTTCAAATTTAATAGCTCTAAAATAGTGAAACAAAAGTTTCTATCGATTGATATAAAATTTATCTCGCTATGATCAATAGTTCCCGAGAAATTTTAAATTATATTAATCGTATATTTCAAATTAAGAACAACTTCTTGAGATATTTACTTTACAAAAAAATGGATTTTACTTGCATGATATATCTTCTTCACTCACTCCTACGTAATATTTTTAATATGCCTAGTTTATCCTCCAGACGAGATGTTTCTTGCGAGATGCGTTCTTTTCTTTTACAAAGTTATTAATGGTTCAATTGATTGTAATGATATAATGAGCTCAATAGATTTCGCTGTTCCCGCCAGATTTTTAAGAAACCAGAGTTCCTTTCCAAATTTAGATTCAAAATTTAATTATATTAACAGGTTCTCGTTATATAGGTTTTATAAAATTTTTTACACGTTCTCTGATGAACTTGACATTTTTAATATGTCTCTAGGTGCTTTTAAGTCGAAATGTTTGCATCTTTTAAATACATGACATGTTTTATTTTGCCTTTCTACAACATTTTAGATTTTTATGCTATTTGATTTTCCGTGTTCTTATGTATTCGATCAGTTTTTTGGCGCCGTGTTTGATTTATTTTTATCTTAAGTGTTGCATTTTTTTTTTAAATCTCAAGTGTGTATTTACGTTTTTAAACTCCTGGTGTGTTTTTATTAGACTCGGTGTTTGCGTGTTTTGACTTTTTGGCCCTTGCTTTTTGGAAATGAACTTTAAATTTTTTTTAAAAAAAAATAATATGGCTTTTGGTGTGTCTTAAAGTTTTGTGATTATGTGTTTTCGTTTTTAATTATATATACGTTTGCGTAAGTTTATGATTTTATGTATTCTCTGTGGTCTACTTTTTGCTTTCTAAGGCATATTTTTTTTATTTTTTATTTACTCATTGTGACTTTTGTTCTTTGTGTGTTTGTCAGCACTCTGTAAATGGAGTTTTCTCTGTAGTGTTCTTTTCTTTAAATAAATAAATTAATTAATTAATTTCCGTTTTTTAATAGAAAGTAATAAATTACGTCAGTGCTATATCATGTGCGTGATATAGTTTGGACGCCACGATGCATCTGATTATTTATTTCAATCGGGATGATATAATTTGATAATATTTTTTGGCACCGTTTGGCAAGCAGAGAAGTGCTTTGTTTTGACTAGAATTTCGAAAAAGAATTCCTTTGAAATTTTAACTTTTGACTTACGTTTGTCTAGCTGAGAATTTTTTTATGGTTATTGAATTATAATATAATTGTTAAACAACTAAAAATACTTCACACGGAATGTTGTTTACCAAGAGGTTTTTTAAATAAAGAAATATGTAAATAACATGTAAATAAAGAAAATATTTCCTGTCATAAAACATATGTTTATTTTATTTGTTTTCAATCAACGCTAAACATTTCTCTAGCATATATATATATATTTAAACACGTCAGATTTGATGGAAATCTCTCGAATGAAGAGACAATTTGCACTCGTCATACCATGACGGGTGATTTTCTAGTTAATTGATAACATACTTATTGTCAAGAATTCTATTCATCATAATTCAGTCACAGATGGTTAGTTTTTTCACGCTAATATACATATTTTTCGAAATTAAGCACTAATTACTACTTCTTTGAAAAATATTTCACTATCAGAAAGTAAATGCTAATGATGCGCCTAAATAGCATTTTAATAACAATAGTTGAAGTCATGCTATTTTATTTCCTTTTAACCAAATTCTTTTCTACAAACCTATCAAAAACTTGCAATTTTTTATATCAATTTTTTTGTCCCTGTTTACTTATGCGAAATAAATCGCTAACGAAACCAGTACATCTTGCATTTTTATCGAATCATCTTAAGGTTATTCGTTTGCATATTCGAATTATTCCATAAACATTTAAACAAACCCGCTGGCAAATCAAATTAGCGCAACAGAACAAAAATTTGATGTAGTGCGATCTCTAATCGAAGGTTTCCATCTAGAAAGCCATCTTACCGCAGGCAAGGCCGCTGCAACAGTGTTATTGACCTTAAAGATTTTTCCTTATAATTAAGTGAAGCGAACTTCTAGTTCCTTCAATTGCGATGTAATTTCTTTTCTTTCGTGCCAAATATTCGCGAATGAGATAATTTTAATTCACAATGTTCGAACATCCAATTCATTGGTTAGATTTCTGTCGTGTGAGAAAAAAGCAGTATGGAGTGATCTTCAGATCTATCTGCGATTTGATTTTCAAGCTTTTTCATTTGTTATGTCTGAACTGGAAGATACAGAATTTCTTTTTAAAAAAAACTGAAAAATTAATTTTTAATCTATCGATTTTCCTTTGTAATAATGATTCAATTTCTTTGACAACCTAGCATAAGACACAATGCGTAGTTCGATGACATGCGCAGTTACTTTCTGACGTGTAACTGTGACATCCGTGAATTAACTCCATTGCTGGGTGATAACTTAAATTTGGATCAAATTACTGTAATCAGACAGTCCTACTTTTCGACGACTAAAAAAAATTATTGTTAAAAATATTTTAGGAGGTTTATTTAAAAATATTTTGATATTTAAAAAATATTATTAAAATATATTAGGCGTGTGCTAAAATTTTAATTTGTGTTTTGTTTTTTAATTCTTTTCCATGATGGCATAAAAAGCACGTACTTTATTTATCTTATATGATGTGATATCTTATATGAGATGATTTTCAGATAAATTTCCTGTCTAGAGTCCCGTTCATGAAATTGTAAGAGTTTTAATTGAAATAAATTTGCGATAAGTTTTACAAAATGCTCTGTTGCATATATTTAGTAAAAAAACTATTTACTATGCACTATTTAATGAAAAGACCAAAAGGAAAAAGGATTATTTATTTTTTTGAAAAGTTGTATTTGCTTTAAATATCAGGTTCAAAATGAAAGAATTTGTTCGCTACAAATAGAAATTTAGAAGATAATTCTCTTACTAAGATTTGTGTCCCAAATTTTATCCGAATGGTAGGACTCAATGCCATATTTAAGTTTTCGAAAATAACTGTTGTTTTAATAAAATAATACAAACAATTACAAGATAATTATTTCTAGCCCTAAAAGGAAAATATTTTGAATATTTTGGGTTGTATTTGCTTTAAAAACCAGATTCAAAACGAAAGATATTGTTCGCTACAAACAGAAATTTAGAAGATAATTCTATTACTAAGATTTGTGTCCCAGATTTTATCAGAACGGTAGGACTCAATGACATACTTAAGCTTTCGAAAATAACTGTTGTTTTAATAAAATAATACAAACCTATTACAAGATAATTATTTCTTGCCTTAAAAGGAAAATATTTAGAATAGTTTGGGGGAATGGTTTACAATACGTATTTATAGTCCTGTTCAAAACAATCTTCAATCCTGATCAATAAATGTTATTTTCGACGGATCATTATGACAGTCAAGTGAGATCATTCGAGTCAACAAATCGTACTAAGTAATCTACCGCGATTCAACTCTTCCTTTTGGCATCGGAAGCGCGCGCTTAATCGAGTGTGACGAAAAAAATATGATAGCTATCATTCATCGCTTGCACGAGCGTCACCCAGACTCGATAGGATCTAAGGGATTTAACTCTATTGCCTTCGAAGGCATTGTCTTACTAAATAAAAGAGATCTGCTGAAACATAGGTTTTAACTAGCGTGGGACAGGAAGCATAATAGGATACAAAACAACCTGAGAGACAATAAAAGGGGGATAGCATTGGCGGGTAGATGTTGTTGATTTGGGTGACACAATCACATACGGCTGTTAAATAACAGTCGTATGTGATTAGATTCTTCAAGCATTAAGGAAGAGTTTTCGATTTTGTTTATAAACAGCTACTCGAACTTACAATAGGGTAACTCTCAGATTTTAAGCAATTTCCAAATACATTTAGCTACTTTATTTATGAGGATCAAGTTCAGATTAGTTATGCTTCTTGTAAACATAGCATCGAATTTTCTGTTCTCTTTTATTACCAGCTTATGTTACATTCATTATTTCTTTATTCCAGTTTAATTAAAAATTATTATTCCATTAAAGTTATTTCTTTAAATATTAAAAAAATCGGTATCCGATTAGGATTTAGACAAAAATTTTTAAAAATAATACTTAGCTGAAGTTCGTATGATACAAGAAAGAGTGTTAACAAATCAAGCACTGTAGCTGATCTGTAAAATACAGGATGAAAGTTGTAACGTATTTTAAATTAATATCGTCAGCTAAGAATCGCACTTGGCATCTTCAAGCTATATTAACAATCGAAAAATGACTTAAAATGCTTATTTAAAATAGTGCTGAAAACTTGAAGGCCAATGACACAACATTGTACCCGAAGTCGAATTGGTATACAAGAAATTTTATTTTTATTCCCTTTTATGGAAAGAAAACGCCCCCATACGAGACCTACAATACCAGATCAGTGTCTTTTCGACCTTCCTTGCTTGGCGCAATCCCCAGAAACGTAAACATTGGCCTCTATTAATAAGAAGAAAATTTGCTGAAAAATGATTAAATGATTTTAAAATTAACTGCGTTAGTTGCAATTCTATTCCTGATCCATTCATAAATTAGTGTTTTTAATCCTTCTTTCTAAGATTAAGCCATCTAGTAATGGGAGAACACTTGAGCTTTAAATTACTAATATACGAGCCCAGATCTGTCGGTAACGCTCTGACGTCACCAACAATAAAACTCGCA
The DNA here is from genome assembly GCA_013235015.1 of Araneus ventricosus. Classification (NCBI taxonomy): domain Eukaryota; kingdom Metazoa; phylum Arthropoda; class Arachnida; order Araneae; family Araneidae; genus Araneus; species Araneus ventricosus. The sequence goes on along the minus strand of BGPR01001662.1, from coordinate 103,104 downwards.
CCACAGCACTGCGAGACGTTAAACAGCATTATTTCATTATTAGAGATCCTAAATTTCGGTAATTTTAAATTTAAAAGAGTATTTGTCGTTCTAATTTCAAATTTAATAGCTCTAAAATAGTGAAATGAAGCTTGCTATCCATTGATATAAAATTTATCTCGCTACGATCCATAGTTCCCGAGAAATTTTAAATTATATTAATCGTATATTTCAAATTAATTTTCGTTTTTGAAAAGAAAGTAGTAAATTACGTCAGTGGTACGTCATGCGCGTGATATAGTTTCGACCCCACGATGGATCTAATTATTTAGTGCAATCGTGATGAGATAATTTGATAATATTTTTTGGCAACGTTAAAATTTACACAAAGACATCTGAAGTATAAGGAAAATTGCTTAACAACGAAAAACACTTCACACTGAAAATGTTGTTCATCAAGAGGTTTTCTGAATAAAGAAATATGTAAATAAAAAATATTTCCTGTCATAATACATATGTTTATTTTATTTGTTTTCAATCAATGTTAAACATTTCTCTCGCATATATATCTATTTAAGCACGTCAGATTTGACGGGAAATATCTCGACTGAAGAGGCAATTTGTACCCGTCATTCCCTGACGGGTGATTTTCTAGTTATTTAAGAATCTCTTCTTATCTCGGACACATAAATCCGTTACTGCTCTGTCTTGACAAAGACGATACCTGAGACGACATCCCCACTCCAAACTTCCATGCCATAGCATCGGCAGGATGTTTATACCTCGATGTCCAACTAAACGTTTCATCAAGTCTACGTAAAAGCTAAATGCTTGTTGGAATCGGGATCCTTTCGGATTGACAGGTCGTAAGTCGGGTATACATTTTTCAAGACAATTTTCGTTCAAACAGGTTAAAAAAATGAGTGCTTAAAATATAAAAATTCAATTTATGTATGCTTTATTATTGTACATATTGTGAAAAATAATATGTATTCGATTGTCCGTTTTATTCTGAAATTTATTTTTTGTGGTCGTAAATCGACAAGAAAATGTATCGTGATTTGAATGCATTTTTTAAGGTTGGCGTAAATTCTCGCCAAATTTTTCAATGAAAGAAAAACCTGGATGTCCCAATTTCTTATCTCAAACCATAACGAAGAGTCTTGACTTTGTAATTAATTATTAATTAATAAAATTAATTAACAAAAAATAATGTCATTCGATAAGCTAAACGAATTTCTTTTCTTAAATTAATCTCATTACTTAAGTTATTTTATTATACCACTACTAAAAAAAAGGCCTTATAAGGGATTATATAAATGAAACTAAGAATATTTGTGAAGAAATTACTATAAAAAAGTTAACAAAAAATAGATTCCTTCTTTAGAGTTTATCTCTCATAGATGTAATGCTTGTTTACGATAAGTTGTACAAATCGATAAATACGGGTACAAACAATAAAGTTTGACACTGTACTACTTTATTTCAAAGAATAAGCTATTTGTGACTCCGAAACTACAGAACTTAGCTCTACAATTTGCATATTTTTCGATAGATTTTTAATTTAAAAAATTTTATTAAAACCTTCAGCTCTCGAAACATAATCTCACAGAAGGCATTTCTCTCAAAACATACAGTAATTCCAATGCCTTGAACCTGAGAGTTTTTACTATATTTATTTAAGTCAATACTGTTATGATAATTGAGAAATGTAGTTGTAATACAATAAATAATTCTTTGCAATATTTTCTTGACCAATTAATTTCAAAAGTTCAAAAGCTTCTAAAAGTTCCTTCAGTCGTTTCCGACTATTTTGATGATAAAAAATTCCATCTTATAAGCAAGACTACATAAACTGGATAATTAAAAAAAAATGTTTAAAACTAGCCAATCTCTCTACCTCCTCATTTTTTCCCCTTGTAAAACCATTATAAGTCATACGAAAATTTAATAAAGTTGTAACGAAACATTTGATTCTTGTACATTTATTATCTTAAACATTTATTTTAAACTACATGCAACTAGAAGAACTTAAAAAACCAAAAACTACAAAAATCCCTCAATGGTGAATATTTTTATAAAATCAAAGAATCACAGATATTCTGCGACTAAAATCTCTCTTTAGGATATTCAGGTGAAACCAGAATATATATTGAAAATTAAAGCAATTTAAATTTCAAATTTTCGCGAAAAGAAACTATGAAAGCAAATATATATTCGAAAACATTACATATTAAGGTTTTACTTTTGTCTACATCTTAAAAAACAAAAAGTCGAATAAGCAGAAACACGGGTAAGCTGAAAAATACAAAAAAAAAAAGACTTCTGAACTCAACGAAAACCTTGACAATTCCATTCAGTGAACCTCAAACACAATAAAAAACTAGTTTTTCATTATTTTTAATCTGAAAACAGACTTATAATTGTAACAATTTCATCTGACCTCTTCCAATAAGTGTGCGCTGGAAAAGTTTCGAAGTTGGCCTATACCTTATGCGGGCCCCATTTGCTGCCGGAAGCTCTGTTCGATTCAAAGGAATTCTATTGGTTCTCAATTTTTGTGGCCCGAAAGCATTAAGAGATGTGAAAAATAGAGGAGGCAGAAGAAAAGCAATACTGCCCTGATAAGTTAAAAGGCCCTAACTCCAAGTAGTCTTTGTTTGTTACATAGGGCCTTCTTTTATCGAAAACGAACTCAAATTGGAGTTAGGGCCAATAAAAATTTCAATATAATCACCACTGTATTGGATTTACGGCTTTCTAATACCATAAAAAAGGTGTATTTTTTTAAACCGATTCGGAAACGATACAAAAAAGCATTTCGAAAAAAGTTGGAGTTAGGGCCTTTTAACTTATCAGGGCAGAATAACCGACTGCATGGGAATAATTGTTTTTCGTTTCTACAAACAAGGTTACATATCTGCAGAAACAACTCTCTCGTTCCTAAAGCACTACCCTAGTGAGATCTTTCCGAATTAATGAATGTTGACCGAGGATAGGTTTACTGTGATTTTTGCAAAGGAAATAAATATGGTTACAAGCAGTCAAACGGTTATTTACATAAATAAATTAAAGCTGGTAGCACGATGATAAATTAAAACTGATTTACAAAAGTACAAGGATAGAAAAAAATTAAAATGAATGTTAAAAAAAATTTAAAATACAAAAGAAATACACAAATTGGACGCAGTTTTGCAGTAGGAAATCAACTCAAAAATCCACATTTTGAGATCTAGCTGTTTTTGCTAACATGACTGAAAAAAAATCCAATGGTACTTTCTGAGTGGTCTGTTTTGGAACTGATGGTAGTTAGTCAGTTTTAGGCGGTAAACTACGCGCACTTAGATAAAGTTAAGCCAAAATCCATAAAATGATGCTTAATTGCTGATTACATAATTGACACCTGACAAAAATTTCATGTTGTGTTTCTTCTCGTTATACTGCCTTTCTTCTAAAAGAAGTCAAATGTGTCCGAAAGGCCGTATTTCTATCTACTTATAGTTATCTTTCATTGACCTTTTCTATTCATTTCAGTTTATACCAGAAGATATTCTAAAAATGAAATAAATATCCCACATTTTACATAGTTCTGCGTAATTTCGTTTATCTTTGTCCTTTGATGATTAAATATTCTTAATATAGCAATTCTTTATTTAATAGAAAATGTACAATACCAGTTATGAAATACAAGAAAGCTTCTGAAACAACAATAACAGTTTCCTGTTGTATTCCAGAGTTCAAGCACAATTTTCTAGGCCAGCATTGCACCGAAATATGAATCATCGTTCATGTCCCTTGAAAAAGCTCTGGAAACAGTTGACACAACACAACGGAGAGAGCTTAAACAATTGAAAACCAACAGACCTTCCGTTTCAAAAAGTTGGAAAGGTGATTGGGTGATCAGGAACCACCGGGACGGAAAGACAAACAAAATCCCCTCTCCCCCACACTCTCTTCTTTCTATAATAATAAAAGACAAACACTCTTTTCGGCATCGAGGCGTTGCTGCGTAATTCCAGCGACCCCCGTTGGACGACTAAATACCTTCGTTTAGCAGCCGTTCCACGGTTTTAAACACGATTTTTAATAATAGAGAGCTCGGCAGGTGTTACATTTTTGCCGTTGTGACCTCTGTAGCAGAACGTGAAAGAAGAAAAAATAAGCCAGTGTTTACGTTACAGTCGTGGCGGAAGTGGATTTGGAGCGGATGGTTTATGTGTAACTCGCAGTTCGACAATGGGACCCACTCCTGATGAATAGTATTAACCCTAGGTGATTATCTGTGTCATTAAAATAATCAGACAAGATACAGGTGATATAAAACGGAGTATGAACGAAATTAACAAAGCCGTAAGCATTAAGAGTGATTATTACGCATTTATAAACAATAGAGCATAACTCGAAGGATATAAACTAATTGGTCATCTGGAGCAATTAGGAGATGCATGTGATGACCAATAGAAATGAAGTCAGCTTGGTTTCCAGGGCACGCCATTAATCAACTATTACTCATTCTTGGGAACTAAAAAAAATAATAAAAACCCAGAACACTAAAAATAATCTTATAGCAAAATTCAAAATACTGCCGCATTTAAGGAAACATTTATCCAGTTTTGACCACCAATACTAAAATTATGAGTTTAAACTCATGTGTACCAAAACTTTTTGTCTGTGAATTTAATTAGTTTTCTTTAAGTTATTCTAATTAATATTTACTATTATGCATCATTACCCTATCAACAATACACAAAACATATAATTTCAGAAACTTCTAGAAGCTAGAAATACAAGCACGTATTTTAGTTCTTTAATTTATTTTTATTTTTTACTATTTTCTTTAATTCATTATTATTTTTTCAACGAAAGCTCTTGTTTCACGTTATTAATAAACCTGGTTAGTTTGAAATTTGTTATTATTTACGTGATAAAATTATCATAATAGCTAAAGAATTGTAGTTAACGCTATAAATCATTGTATTAAAACTTTTCAATGCTATTTTTTAAGTAAAAATACTTAACATATAAATTTTAACATTTCTTGTTGCCCAGCAAAAAAATTGGGTAACAAGAAATTAACATCTTAAATAACTTCCAAATTCGACTTTTCCTTTTCCTCTTAAACTTTAAAAAAAATCAAGCAAAACCTATGTTGTTCTTAAGGTATCCGACTATGTTCGGAGACATTTTTTTGAAAAACAAGTTTTATATATTTTTTAACGTTATTTTTCAACTGCATATGTTTTAAAACTATGAAAATTTTGTAAAATTAGGCTTTCAAAATAATATTTTTTAAAAAAAACTGAGAAATTTGAAGAAAAATGACTAAAATATTTGCCTTACGCTAACAGCCATAGACAAAATCATATTCTAAATATACATAAATCCTTGTAGGAGTATATTTTTAAGACAGTTATCTGTGTTATGCTCTAAAATATTTCTCGTTCTTCAAAATAGTTTTTGAGATATAGCTGAACATAGTTACTAAACTGGTAATTTTTCATAAAAAATACTTTTCGTTTATATTTAAGCACTTAAAAATAATACTTGATTTTAAAATTGACCTTAGTTTATAGAGGAAAACATCAAGCATATTACAGAAAACAATCTCAGAAAATTTTATATCAATACTTGAATAACTTTTTGAGAAATCATTGTTACGGTCGACAGTTTTCCTCAAAAATATCATTTCTCAGAAAACACATTTAAAGTTTTCCTGCAACATAAAATAATGCTTACAGTTCGGTAATAAAACAGCTGTAACTCCAATTGTAATTCACGTAGAGTAAAAAGTGAAACAGTTTTAGAAAGCTGGTTAAACAGGCTACAAAATTAAGTCTTAAAAAGTTTTTTGATAATTTCATCAAAAACGACGATTTTAAAGCAGTCGGATACCTTAACAAATACTTTCATAACAAAAAAATAATGAATGCCGAAAATGCAAGTATTTCTATTCACAGTTATTTCAAATAAAACATAATAATACTAAATAATAACAAAGGCATTCTCATTTGTTCTAATGCTACTTACATGTAGAAGAATAACTTCAACTGACCTATACACATTTATCTTTGAATACGCTACTATTATTTCTTCTATGTATCATCTAAAACAATACTAAAAAATATGTATCTACAAAACAAGCCGTCGAAATGTTGCCAATATATGTGCTATTAACCCAGATACCTTGTAAGATACCTTTTAGTGTGTGTAAATATAACTTTTCACCGTAACATGCACAAAGAAAATGTATTTGACAGCTAATTTTCAAAATACAGAGCAGCACAATGCTATCTTGCATTGTTGATGATATCATTTGACTGGTCTAATATCTGGACATTTGAATTAATCTACTTAACGTGTCTGCTGCTTGAAGTAGACATATGTTAATATCCAACGTAATCAATCATACGAACCGAACTAAAAATGTGTTTTAGAAATAACAAAAGCAATAATTCAGATTGTGATCAATCTAATGTTAATCCTGTGACATTGACACAAAGATTGCCCTTTTTATTGGCTTCGCGACAGGCATAGATGTCGAATCTCGATTTCACTAAAACGGCAGCAATGCATGGGTTTGTTAAATCTAGGCATGGATCAATCGCCCTTTCCTTGGTGTAGGTTAGAGGATTTGAAAGTGGCTTGCTGTCTCTGAGATGTCTCTTCGTCATTTGATAATTCCAATTACGTTGGCAAAAATTCAGTTGAATGCTGTTATAAAGTTATTTGTTTCATTTTTACATTTACGTAGAAGAGAAAAAGCATTGTAGTCATAAAAAAATTCAACCTCCAGATTTTGACAAATCCTTTTGTTTTAGATTTCCGAAGAAAAGTTATTTTTTAAAATTATTATCTGTCTATAGATCTGTAAGCACGACAGCTCAAAAACGGAATGAGGTAGCCAAATGAAATCTGGAATGTGACCATTACACCGAAATTGCAGTTCTTCGCCAAATTTCGCCAATGAGAAGTCTGTTTGCTTGTCTGTCCGTATACATTTGAGGAAGATAACTCAGAAACACAATAATCTAAATGGATGAAATTGGGTATTCGTTTTATCGTCAGAATTTTAAATCTGTGTAAAATTATGAGCCAAATCCATCTAAGATTTTGTCTGTAGGTCTGTCTATTCGTGTGTATGTGAACGCAATAACTCAAAAAACTCAACGAACTTGAGAGATGAATTTTAGTGAAGGATTTTAACATTAAAATCTCATATATGTGTCATATTTAGACTAAATCTATCAATGTATAGAATGTCAGTTTATGTGTCCGAGTGTAATTAAACACGATAACTTAAAATCACAACAAGCTAGAAAAATGAAATTTTCTATGTGATTTTGGCATCAAAATTGTAAGTTTTACAATCCGATTCAATCGGCCAATAAAACGAGGTACTGTTTCAAACTCGATTCTCTTCATCACGCGATGTCTTTTTAGCAATTTAGCAAATACCCGAAAGTTAATAATTGGAAAAATTAACACTAAATAAAATTAATCAATTGACTGAATTTATAATTAAAATTTTCGATTTTAATATAATTTTTAGCATTAACACACGGTAAAAACATCTTTGATTTTATACAAGGTTAATTTGCATTGTTTCAATTACACTTTAGCAAATATCTCTCTCGATTAGATTCATACTATCATATGGACACAGGTATCTTTTTAACAAGACTAATGTAATCCTCACATTTTGACGTCTTGTTAAAAGTCTTGAAAGGACTTCATTGTTGGATATTTTTGTATAGTTTGGACACTTTTCGGATATTTAATTTTTTCTATGTAGCGAAGAGACTACGAAAAGTCATATGACTAAACTTGTATCTTTTTACTAATCGTGTTAATTATCATAGTCAAAGGAAAAAGAAAACATAGGAAAAAATGTTATTGCATATAAGTGAATAAGTATTTTGTAAAATGAAATAATTGTTCAATTTTATAATTATTGTTTCCATACCATCAGTTAGCTTTAAACATTTTTGACATTTTTCAGAACTTCATTGCATATAATCTGTCCCGTTTGCTGAATACGCAAAATTAGCACTTTTACTTCTAGTTGATTTGACTTGGTTGATAAACATTTTGTTAGGAAACTACACATAACACCACAGCATATCCCCGAACTCAGCGCCTAAACGGCACCCTGTCGGTTGGAAACTTTGTGTGAATGTGTGAAACTTTATTGAAAAGAAAAAAAACATTAGGATGTAAATACACTTGAAAGGGAACATAATTATACATGAACAAAGAAGAATAAAATAAAAACACATTGAGGATTACAATCCGAGTATAATATAAAAATTTACAAGGGGAGTTATCAAATTTGAGTGCAGTGAAAGGATTGAATGTTTCATTTAGTTACATTTTTTCATGCAGTTGCAGCTCCATGATTCGGGGCTGATAGTGGTGTTCGATGCGACGAAAAAGAAGAATTGAATAACGTATTACACCGGTTATATTAATGAAAATTGTCGCAACCATACTAAAAATCATGGGACTGTTTTTTTGTTCTGTCTTGTTATTTATACTGAGGGATCGCTGGAATTGTTACTCAAGGGTTGGCAGTGATGTGAAGGGTGAATTTTTCGAATGAATTACGGAAGAATTGGTGGTGGCTGGTTGCTGTTTTTAAGCTAGTGTGGTCTGCTGTTCAACTGGGAATTCTTCGAACTTTTGGTTCTAGGAGGTGAATCTTTGGAAGTATCTATTTCTAGGCAGGAGTATGTGACGGTGCTGTATTTTGACTTTTAATTAGGTCTTCGTTAGTCGCCAGGAATGTGATTAAATTATCTATATTTCGTCTTGAGAGTTTTATGGATAGGGCGCTCTTCCACCAATGGACTATGAATTGTGGGCTTGATTCCTTGTGGTGATAAGATAAAGTAAGTGGACATCTCGCTCCATAGTGAAGGGGATTTCCTATTTCCCCACATCCACAGTAGTCTATTGAATGAAGATCGAATCTCTTGAGGTAGCTGGAGAAGGTCCCATGGCCAGTGGCGAATTGGATGCATTCTCTGGACCAGTGCAGCTGTTTGTTAGATATTTTCGGTATAATGCTGTAAACCGATCTGCCAGTCTCACCATTATCCAACTCAGCTTGCCAACGCGAGAGTGAGAGCTGTAGAAGTTGTTTCTTTAGGAAACTTTTTGGGAATGGAAGGCTGGCTGGAATTCCATCCGTGGTTGGCTCCTTCGCAAGGGTATCTGCTATTTCATTGCCTTTTATGCCTATGTGTCGAATTGCCTTTCATTGCTTTGCTTTTTCATTGCCTTTTATGCCTAATGTGTGCTTTAACCCAGCCGAGCCTGATTCTGGCATTTTCCAGAAGGGTCATTTGTGCCTCTTGAGTGATTTTTCTCTTTGCATTAAAGGATTTAAAAGCTTGGAGGCTAGACTCGCTGTCGCTTCAGATGTTGACATTTTCGTTTGCAGTATTGGCCCACTCGATGGCTGCTTTGAAGACTAGCATTTCTGCTTGGAACACAGTATTGGCTGGGCTCATCTTGGCCTTCCAGGTTTTAGTGATGGCTTCGTTTGCAATGGCACAGAACGCGCTGTCCGTTTGATCGTTTATCTTTGAGCCATCTGTGTGCACTTCAATTGGCGTTCTATTGGAAGGAACTTGTCCCCCATGTGAGATTCTATCTTCCAGGCTAAAACGTGCAGGGTGTATTGTTGATGGTGGTGATGGCTGCTCATAGCTTTCATGGTCAAAATGGATACCTTCGTAATCGCAATTTCTACCCAGGCGGCCTACCCTTACCAGGGTTGATTGCATATTGGCTTTAGTGTGAAGAGGCATTAGACCTTCTATGACCTGGAGAGCCGCCGTTGGGGTGGTGTTGTACGCCCCTGTGATATTGAACAGAAACTTTCTTTGGATAGAAGACAGGAGTTTCTGTTGTCTGGCAGTGATGATGTGGGCCCATTCTGCTGAGGCATAGAGAATGACCTTTTCCACCACCGTTAGATACAGCTGTCTTCTGATGTTTTTACTGAGTCCCCAGCTTGTTCCAGCTACATTCTTGAGCCCTTGGTGAAGGATTATACATATAAGGACTTGTTCTTTATTGCTGATAGGTGAGCCGCGAAGTTAAGTTTATCATCAATTAATAACTCCCAAATATTTTATTACTGATGCTCTTTTTATGTTGTTTTGTCCGCACTTAATTCCTGAGTACCATACTGGTCCTGATCTATTCTTGTTTATATGGAGATAATTAGTTTTGTCCAGTGAAATTTCAAGTTTATGCTTGTCGGTCCATGCCTTGAAGGTTTGTAATGCTTTATTGGCCAGATTTTTTACTACCTGTTTTGACCCGGAATTGACCAAAAAGACAAATCATCTGCAAATGCCTGCAGGTGCACCCCTTGGGGCCAGTCTTGCTGGAGCAATTCGTCGGCACTAGGTTCCAGAAAGCAGGTCCTGTGCAGGAGCCTTGGGGGCAACCTTGTTGCTGATTCCATGTTGCTGGGCCTTGTGAGGTGTTTGTTGCAACTTTCCTATTGGAAAGAATATCTATAAGGGTCTCGAGGGTGTTGCTATGGTACTTCAGGTTGTCGAGGCTGTTTTTAATCGAGGTGTATTGCAAGTGGTCAAATTCCCCTTTGATGTCCAAGGAGATCATCAGGGCATGTTGGTTGCTATTCTTCGTTGAATTTATCTTATCGAGGAGGTCAAGAATTGCTTCTTCAGTAGATCTATTGGTTCTGAAGCCGTACTGGTTAGGATGTTGAAGGCTATTTCTTCTGAGGTGGTGGTTGAGTCGTTCCAAAAGCAATTTCTCGAGTATTTTGCCCAAAGTTGGAAGGAGGGAGACTGGGCGGTAGGATTTAATGTCCGATTTGTTTTTCCTTTTTTTTAAGAAAAGGACTATAACTCCAGTTTTCAGTGGGTTAGGGAAGCATTGGAGTGACAGACATTTGTTGTAAAATGTGATGAAAATCTCTGGGTGGGTTCTGAAGATGGTTTTGAGTACAATGAAGTCTATTCCGTCATAACCAGGTGCTTTTTTAATTGGAACTTTTTGCATGATGCGGGCTATTTCGCTTTTGGTAAAGGCTTCTTCTCTGGCTGTTCGGTTCTGAGGTTGGCGTTGGAAGGGGACAGGGATTTGTGGGTAGAGAATGAAGAATTCTGTTTGCGAAGGACTAGGAGTCGCCTTCTTCCGGCTGGTCCATAATCTTGAAAAGGTCTGATGAGTGGAGATTGTCTTTGACTACGGCTTTATATGGGATTCCGTATGGACTTTTCGTCTGCGTGCAGAAGTTTTTCAGGGATGTTCGTTTGGCTCTGAGAGCCAGTTTCTTGTAGAGAGCTTGCTTTCGGCTGAAGAGGAGTTGATATCTTGTTTGTCCTGTGCCTGTGGTGTTATTGGCCCTCTTTTGAACTGCTCGCATCTCTTTCTTTTTAATGTCTAACTCTTGTGTCCACCAGGTGACCTTTGTAGATTGTTTGACTTTTTTCAGCTTGTAGGCTTTCTGGCAGCAGTAGGAAACTACACAGAGCTATTGGGTCCTGTCAAGGCTAAATGTTTGGCCACTATTAGATTCTAAGTCACGACCAGACAGTGGGAATGGCATCTGTTCAGCATACCACTTTTCAGTGGCGAATCCAGGATTTTGGTCGAAGGGGATGAGATCATAAAAATTTTGTATTTTTTGTAAATTTTTAAAAATTTTGTAAATTTTGTAAAAATTTTGTATGGTCCTGACGTCATGGCTTGTCTAAATCAAAAAACTTTCACTTCAGTCACCTGACAATAAGAATCACAAGGGACTATAAAAGGACTAAGAAATCTCTCTTTCTATAATTTAATAAAAACAGAATGAAATAACTAACCAAACCATGTTTTCGTCAGCGTTAATGCTACAAGTACGAATGGAATTACTACGAAAGCGGGAAAACATTCGAGCCTGTCTAAGCCAGAAAGCAACGTTGCCACGTTTTTCCAAGAAGGAAGTTAAGAACAAACAAGTGTAGTGATCTGAAAAAAAAACAAGAATTTTTGCTCAGCTATACGTTGGTTGCAGCCCCAGAGCACCCCTTGGATTCACACCTGCCACTTTTGGAATTTCTGTACCAAACGAACAAGGGGACGTATGGCTCAAAGCAAGATTTACCGTGCACACATGTGTAGATATAATGTGGACTCGATGCTTGAACTTACAATGGAATCAATTCATATGACGTCACAGTCACATGATAACGTTTTACGCATGCCGTATAGCATGCAACTGATGGTTGTTCAATGCTGTAAGGTGACGTCACATCCTTTTTTTTTCGGAAGATGCGCGAATGGACTCCATTCTAAACAGGAAGTCATGATAGTAATACTAAAATCTGATTCTGAACGCTAAAAGAGATTCTTTTGTATTTAATAATTCAGTTCCCAGTCTTATTCCTCGCTAAATCCAAAATATGAGTTCTTTTAGTACATTGGAACTTGACTAATACGGATGTTTTTAATTCGAATCCATCGGTAATTCGAATTTTTCTCTGTGTCCTCGCATTTAAAATAAACACGACGTTGAAATATCGTCTATAATTTAAATTTATTTTGGTTAATTCAAAGTAAAACTAAAAACTGCAAAAAAGTGTTTTTATTTCTGAATTGCTTTCTTTAGTTAAATACGCCCGTACTTTGTGTCCTCAGTGATCATAAGCGAATTATTTTTTTAAGCCCCTTAATGCTCCCGTGGACTTATTGCACAATGTATTTAATCAAAAAACATAAAAAACTTTGAACACATTTATTGTGAATAGTTCAACTTAAGTTTAAAAATTATCAGCTTAAGTTTAAAAATTATCGTTTCCTTTCCTCTTCTGTATTCATTTTTAGACCCAGCTTTCCTACATTCGAATTTTTGAATAAATAGAAAGTTGACGTTTGTTCCGTCAGCTGGGAATCAGCAAAGCTCAAAAGCATTAAAAATTATTGTCTGCAAATAATAACATTTTTCAGCCAAAAGTCTTCTTCAATACTTCACAGCACTGCATATTTCACCCTCCGTTCACTGATAGCAGATGCACGTTACTCGGTTATACGCGTGAAGCAAGGAGCATCCAAGCAGAGAGGAGCGAATAGGTGAAGAAGGCGACACCGTCGTGTGACACAGATGCGCCAGCACCGTCGCTCTCCAATGTTGCAGAACGATTCAGAATGAACCCGTTCTCTCGGTGTGTTCGTGCTGTGGCTCGATGGGCTGGGCTGCTCCGCGTGGCTGAGATTTCCATTTCTCAAGCAAGTTGTGAAGGAGGTTGTATATCAACCTGTCACTCAATTTCACAAGTAGCGAGACTGGCGCATTTGTTTGTGAAGAAACAGCCGGAAAAAGCAGATGGGTGAACCAAGATTTATGTGGAAAACGAGACAAAAAGACGCGAGACTATTAAAAAGAAATTGGATTATTTATTGCTGTGGGGGATCGGTTTCGCTAATATAATTGCAATGATCCATTTTCATTAATGATCAGGTTTATTAAATTTATCATAAAGCTAGTTGTTATTAATATTTTCAGTTATTCCGGCCGTTGGTGATATATGCTTTAATTTAAAAAGGATTACTTAAAATTTGTTCTGTTTTGTGCTCTGTAATTGATTGGTGGCGTGGTGAAAAGTTCTCAGCTTTGGGGTTCCAGGTTAGAAACACGATTCCGCCAAACATTCGCCGTGTATGTGGGCCTGGTGTTTTCGAAATCTGACTTCCAGGATCATACGCCGTCCCGCAAGTGTGGTGCGGTAGCTTGGTGAAGAGGCTGACGGTTGAGGTGTCGTCTTCGTCATCTAAACACGGTTAAAAGTTACGAGGTTCGTTCTAAAATAGGTCTCGTGTTGCTTTAAAACGGGACTTAATGTTACTATGATTTTATATGGTATTGTAATTGTCATCGATAATACAGATAGCATTGGAATCAAATTGTCATTGATAATGCAGATAGCATTGGAATCAAATTAACTTATATCATCAATGAATTTGAAAGAAAGCAAAAATATTTTTAAAGTGAGAATAAATTTTGTTTTTTGTATGCTACAGGTAGTTTGTATTTTGATTTGAACAAATATTAAATACTTTTTAAAGGAAATCTTCATCTAATTTGGTTGGATTTTTGTTATTATGCTTAGATGAAAAGTTTAGATCACTCCAAAATATTATGATAATTATTATTAAGCAAATTTACTCAAATAAAACTAGGAAATAACAGTTACAAATAAAACTGAAAGTAAATGATGAGAATCGTTTCATGAAAAGAACATAACATAACAGAAAGATATGTAAAAGTGATGTATTGATTTCATATAGTATTGTAAATATCAACTTGAAATGATTTTCAAAATGTTTTCATGAGAAGAATATTTATTCAAGATTCGATTGCAGAATTATTTACTTTTGTTGAATGAGCGTTGTGTTAGCTAGAGTTATTTAAACGGTTGGATATGAAATCTTAAATTGACTTAACATTTATTACAAACAGACTTGTTTATAATTGTTGATACACTTTGTATCAGTCTCCTATTCTTTCAAATTCAATTTAATTTATTCAAATAGAAAAAAATGTTTCGATTAATTTCCATGTTTTAGGTTTTAAATTTGTTGTTACAAAAGCGTAAGAACCTTTTACATTTATCGGTTTAAAATTATCAGTTTGTTTGAGAGATATTACACGATTACAAAAGTGAAATTTTCCGTGTGTGTCAAAACTCGAAATTTCCTCTTCCCACGAAATTGATTTACAAAGCGCTAAAAACTTCGAAAATTGTTTTGGAGAGCTATAATATTTGAAGCATAGAAATTTTTATGGATATCTCTTATTTCACAGTAATAATTGATTGTATACTGTTCAAAGATTAAGATAATGTAGAAGAAATCCAGTGTTTTTTTATTGTCTTCTTCCCTCCGATAACATTTTGAACGATTAATCGGCAGTGGAAGATACAACATAATATTGCGATTATCTTCTAGTTGAGAAAAAAAATATTTTTTTTTCACAAGACTTACTTTTAAAGCCAAAATCATCCATCAAAATTTTGAATATGTTGGAGGCAATGTACAACGGAAGAATGATTTTAAATTTATACATATTAGCCATTGATAAGTTATAACAGAATATAAATAAAAATGAAAATTAATTTTTTACGCTATAGAATTCAAACTATGAATATATTGTCTTCAAATTTTGCTATTTTATAAAATACAAGGAAGAGTTAAGTGAAGCTTTGTTGACAATTTATTAAATAGTTAATTTTTAATTAATTAAAACTATCTATCCATATATAGAAAATATTATTTTATCTTTAGTGTGGTCATGAAAATATTATAGATATTTTAAACCAGTTTGTTTATTTGTCTCCGACGTTTCATTCGCAATGATTAATTAAATTTTGTGTCATTCATTAAAAATTATCAATAACTTATAAAAAGAATTAGATTTCAACGGTTTTTGAAAATCGTTTGGCGCAGTGTGGAATTTTTCGAGAAGCTACGAGATTTAAAAATTGTTTGGTGCAACTGGTATTCTAACTTTAATTAAAAATAAAATTGCAGACGATATGTGGATTTTGTGTATTATAATATTTTATATAAAAGTATCTTTACATTAAAATATTACATAATAGTTTTAAAAAAATACGTTCATTAACATTCGCGTTGGCATTCCATCGAAGGCTAATATTAGATATATTTTAACTTCTTACATTTACTGATCTGATATGTAACTGTTGTTTTGTCATAAGTACTTTAACTTTTGCTCACTAATAAATTCTGAAGCTTAAGGAAGATTTTAGTGATTTTTTCGTGACTATTAATTAAATATTTAATTTATTACTAATAAAAGACATGAAAATATTTTCGTTCAAAGTAACGCCATTTATGTGAGCTAGCAGGAAAAAATAAATGAGAAATGTATAAATGTAATTTCATAGTGATTCATGTATTATAATTTTTTCATCTGCAATTTCTTTTGTAGATAAAATTTTCGGGAAACTACTGCCAAACGACTGATGATTTAAAAAGTTTGCATCCGGATCATTATAATAAAAGTTAAAAAAATATTAATTCAGCTTGGTGTACAAAAAGCAAGCATCTGTCATGTTGGATTCTAAAAATCATATTTACACAGTTTGAGTCCCAGTTATTTCACCTATACATGGGCGAAAACTAAAATATGTTTTCCACAAGGGGAAGCATTCAGATTATGTATTTAGTATGAAAATCGTTTTAAATTTTTGATAATGAACATTGACGTATTTGATTTTTTTGGATTAACGTTCAATTTTGAAGTTCTCTAGGAAACAACTGAAGAAATAGAACTATTTTGAATCGTTACCGAATGACAAAGATGGAACCTGTTTAAACTTGCGTTTTAAATTTCCCGAAAGCTTAACATGGAGTTTAAACTTCCTTAGATTTGACCTGCATCAGATTTTAGATTAACAATGGATCTCTGGTGGATTAAGGAATCAAATTTGTGATCTTCCAACCAAAATTATAGAAAATATGTAAGATGAGCCAACCAAATGAAGATATACTAGAAAGTTCACAAAAGTCTGTTAAGGCGAGGCCAGGAGTGAAATACAGCTAATCCTTTGAAAAAGTAAAATGGAAAATTATTATACCTACAAAAGCATAAACAACATTTTAAAATCTCTTCCATAATCCTTACTATATTTAACTTCACGCTCTTTTTTTCGGATTATTTATTTGTAATCCCACATTCTGGGCATTTTTAACCTTTCTGCGTTTATTTTAACCTTTAACCTTTCTGTTTAAACTTTCTATGATTATGTGAATTATTATTTTAATTTTCCAAGGTCTAAAAGCAAATATTTTTATACACAGGTTTTTACCCTGAAAAGCCGATTAATGTTTTAGAATTTTAACTGCAGTTTTATACATTACCGTTTCTTTGGTACAGTATATGAAAATCTGACCCAAGTGCCATAAAATTCCAACTAACCAACAAAGAAAATGTATGAAGAATACTAATCGTTTATCATACATTAACGACTTATTTTAAATTCTAAAGAGTCAAAATAATAGCGTGATTAAGATAAATGATAATAATATGAACGCAAATATAAATAAAAAGTTATCGTTTCTTAGATGTAGTACAATATCGTTTTTTTGGTGCAATGTGGACAAATCTGGTCACTGTGCGATAAAATTCTAAACAATCAACCAAGAAAATGCACGAAAAATACGAATCGTTTATCATATATTAACGACTTATTTTAAATTCTAAAAAGTCAAAATATTAATGTGATTAAGATAAATGTTAATGATATGAGGGCAAACGCAAATTTAAAAAAAAAAATCTTTCTCTAGATACAAATTCGAAAATTTTGTACCCTAAATTTTCTTTTATTGTTATTTTTTTGCAAATAAGCATTTAAACAGCAGCAAATATTTTAACTAATACTTAAAACTTAGAAAAATTTTAAATATTAGAATCGTATGAAATAGAAAAAAAGGCACTACAATATTTACTTTAACACCAAACAAAGATGATACACTCCATTACATTTATTAGAAAACAAAAATCGACAGTAATAGAATTCTTAAAATAAGGTAAAATTAACTCACTTAACTCACACTCGCGAATGTTCATCTTATTAATTCCCCTATAATCCAATCAGCGACGATTATAATATGAGGGCCAACGTTAGTAAAACATGTTTATTTATCGAGAGAAAAATTAGAAAATTTTGTACTCTAAATTTTCTTTTTTTTTTTTCCAGATAAAATTTAAACTGCAGAAATATTTTAACTAAAATTTAAATTTTAGAAACATTTTAAATCATGTTATAATAGTGTGAATTAAAAAAATGCACCACAATATTTACTTTTAAACTAAACGAAAATGATACATTCCATTACATTTACTAGACAACAAAATATTGACAATAATAGAAATCTTAAAATAAGGTAAAAATTAACTCACTGGTTTTAGCTTGCGAATGTTCATCTTATTAGTTCCACTATAATCCAATCAGCGACGACTACACACAAGGCAAGAACTAGAAAGCAGTCAAGGCCACACACACCAACTTAAGACACGAGTAACGGACCGATAATCCGTGAAAACAATTTCCATCGATACATCCTTCCAAAATCGCTGTCAAAGTTAAACTGAAGTAATAGGAGATATTACTGACGGTGAAAAAATGCAAATAGCGAGTATGATTGCTTCCGCGTGGTGGGTTGAAAGAGACACCCCACCAGGCTTCTGCTGTAATAACCTGGGTCATATCTGGAAAAGGGAAGCCCTGCTCGTTACGTGAGGAACAATCGAACTAGCTTCGTTCCGGATTTGCTTTCACTGGAGTTTTTGTTCAAACGGAAAAAGGAAAACGAATCAATAAAAAAAATGAGGAAAAAGAGACAGTAATTGGCAAATATTGGTCACACTCAAACAGAGAATTTATTCTTGGTTGTTTCACTGTGGATTCATTATTTGCTGGCCGGTTTGAGACTTGGGTCTGTTTTCATTTGGGAGGAAAAATGTAGATGGATCAAAATCAATCGCGGAACTGGATTGTGAAGTTAATAGGAATCGGCTCGTTATTTAACTGTGAATCTGTGAAGGAACAAAGTGTTGGGAGGTTTATAATTATGGTTGATAATTCGATATCTTCTCCTATAGTCAATGATTCTATTTGATTGCAATCATAGCTTTCCTGTTCGAATTCTTATCAAACCAATCAATTAACTACGTTGGTTTGGAATTGTATGCTTCTCAATTTGAAGATAATTAATTTCATTTTCTACACTTCGGCTTCATTTGTTAAGGTTCATTGTGTTTCGAAGATTTCATTGATAAATTGTCAATTTTTAGAAGTAGAAAGGCTTAGTAAAGAATTGTAATTAATGCTTTATTCACGT
Organism: Araneus ventricosus; assembly: GCA_013235015.1. NCBI lineage: Eukaryota > Metazoa > Arthropoda > Arachnida > Araneae > Araneidae > Araneus > Araneus ventricosus. Next base: position 84,234 of record BGPR01001662.1, on the reverse strand, counting down.
TTTGAAGTATATCTTTCTTATTCATCGGAAATGATGATTAGAATCTGTAATGCTATTAAACAGAACCTATGAATGAAATTATTTCAACAGGTTAAAGTAACTAATTAATTCTCAATCTAATTCTAATGTAAAATTTGTGCGACATAGAATATAGTTATACGACATAGAATTAATTAATTAATTAAGAATTAAATAAATGCTTACAGGGAAGTTTAAATTTTAATTGTATTATACGAAACGGAGAAACAAATTAACACAAAAATGACATTTTAACAGATAAATATGAGAAAGATTGTTTGAAAGGATATATTTGAATAAACATTAATCTTTTATTTGAAAAAAGAAAATTTATCTCAATATACACAATTACAACCTTCTATTGATAAATCACTATTATAGAAAATATTAGCTTTAAGGTGTAAAATCTTTTCAAACATATAATATAATTTAATATCATAAAATCTAGATTGAGAAGCTGGTTAATTATTTTAGATATTTTATATTTTTTTCATTTCCGATGGTCTACAGAAAAAAAAATTTCTTCTATGGAGTTCTGAGAATTTTCCATCGTTCTCCAATCTTCTGGTATTTAAAAATAAAATTCAGTAAATGATATAAGCATTTAAAAATATGTGTTTATAAGTATTTAATTAAAATGTTTTAGAGAATTTACCGATTTATTAGAAATATGCTTTTACTAGCAAAAAATAAATATACAATCTTTACTTAAAACATTTATTTATACAATTAAATCTCTTCAATAGTTTGAGTTAAATCAATTGCAGATTTATCAAAGTTAAAAATTATAAGATTTCTTGAAAGACTTTTTTAAAAACTACATGAAGGATTTGTTAGGCCGAAATTCGAAATTTATAATTGCGACCAGATATTTCAGTTCTGTGTGTAGTCAAATGTCACACCATATGGATGTACTGGCATTTTGTGGAAAGCGTTTGCACCTACCGTTTATCATCTATCATCTTTTAAAATCTGATGACAGTACAAACACTGAAATATATTTTTGCAGTCTACTGGAAAGGAAGAAAGTAATTAAATATAGCATTATATTTAATTTTTGTTTCACATGGTACGATAGCAATCTGATGAAAACATTGGCAAAACATAAAAATTGTGAAATCTCCCAAAATCCTTCACTATCAAGAATAATACAACGGGAAACATCTCTTTCAGATTTAGAGACCTTAAAAACATGAAAATGAAAAGAATAAATACATAAAACTTTTGTTTCATTAACTTTTGGAAAACACGGAAAAAGAGAAAAAGGTAGCAAACGTAACTAAAAACCGCTACGATGAACATTTCCGAGTTGATTGTTTCATATTTTTTCCCACAACTTTCCTTCGAACTTTGATGGTAAACTTCTTTGAGCGTTAAATTTTCTTTCAGCCATCTCAAAAGATTCGTAATTACATCTTTCATATCTCCATTATTCTTCTCGGAGTAAAAAATAAAAATTGACTTTTCTGTTGATTCAAGTCAAAAGAAGGCGCTAATGTCAGGAAAAAAGAACATGGCCAACCAAAGCATAAATCCGCTTTTTTCTGATTTTTTCCCCAGCCACTGGTTCGTTCAACTCTTTTCATGGTCGAATCTACCGCGGAAAGACCAATTCAGTACCTTTCTGGTCTGTTGCCAATTGGCTGTTGGCTTCCGAACATAAACCACCTGCAAATCGTTTTGATAACGTTGACCGTTTGCTTTCACTGCTCTGAGTGTTGAAAAGCATTTAGAGAGCAAATTGTTTCCCCTCAATTGCTTCCCTGTAAACAATTAACGGAGAGAGCCGAGACAGTTGCTATTCTTAAAAGGAACATTAGCACGCTTTCCCTGTTCTTTTGTTTGAGTAGACTTCCTGGTAAGATAATTGGACACACCGGAGGATGGAATAACTTTTCCTGAAATGAAAATCCTTTAAAATTTTGGCAGGGATAACGGTTAATGACTGTTCGGTATGCTGGAGGGAATAATAAATTGTCCCATGTGTTTAAAAAAATTTTTGCGTGAGCTAATATGATTTTAATATTCGGAGAAAATACCTTCAAGCTTATTATTATTTTTTAAGAATTGTTTTGACCTCGATATTTAAAAGTGTGATTTTATGATTGGCGGTTGTGGCATCGTTAAAACGTGAACATTTCCTGGTACTTCTATTCCCAAATACTGTAACTATCGCATGACCGTAGCATAATTTGGATTCTGTTTGTAAACAGTGCCGTTGTTGAAACATACATCAACAAGAAAATGAAAACTTTTGTACTAATTTAAACCTATTTTTATCGCTTATGACAGAAATAATTTTCTTTATTGGTTTTGTTGCTTGCTATAATTTTTTATTTTATTTGTCATTTTTAGAAAGTGAACTTGTAAAAAAAGATATTGGCAATGGAGTTTAGTTATATTAACGTCCCATTTTAAAGCTACACGGACCTAGTAATTTTAAACAACGGTCAGATGACGAGGATGACACCTGAGCTAGCACCCCCTCTCCAAACTACCGCACCACACCAGCGGTTGTTAATGAATACCTCTTCCCAACCGCATTGTGATAAGAAGTTGTGATTTCATATTAGTTCAACACGATAGCTAAGAGCTTACCATTTTCTTGCAATGACAAATAAATTTGAATGTCTCAAAACCACCCCGATATTTTGGCAGTAATAGTCCCAGACTCTTAAAGATTTTTAATAATTACTATTTACTAAAACGTCAGGCATTCTAGGTTTAAAAAACTACTTTCAAACGTTATTAATCTCGGTTAGAAACCCATTCTCTCTTTTAATGGATGTTTATATAATAGAAAAGACATGGGTCGAAAGCCAACGGCCCCTTCACAAAATTGCACTTCATAAAAATGGCCCATTCACAAATTCAAATTCATAAAAACGGTCCCTTCACAAAATTCAAATTCGTAAAAACGGCCCTTTTACAAAATTTCATTTTACGAAAACGACCTCTTTTTAAAATTTTTCACTGAAATTCAATGAAACACTTTTGATATTAAACGTAAAATATAGAAATATGACTTTTAAAATTAAAGGTTTTACATGATAAAAAATTTTTACACAAAAATATTTTTATTTTTCACAAAAATAATTTTTTTCCCACCAAAATATTTTTTCCCCACAAAAATGGGCCCCTGAAAAAACCTGGATCGACCCTTGAAAGAATAATAAGTGGTATCAAAGGTGCCAACAATTCAAGAAAAAGTCATTTTACATGTAAAAGATGAATTAAACAATAATCGATACTATTGAGAATGAAATAAAGAGAATGCAAAAAGATGTAGCTTAGGAGGACGCTACGGGAGAAAATAGCCTCAGAGTAGTATTAATTACTTTCCCATGAAACATAATTTTGTTCTCAAATGCGTATTAGATTAAGCTAACAAAATAGCAATGCTTTCTAGTCAAAAATTTACATTCTCATAGAAGTTGATTTAATGTAAAAACGAATTGATTTTGTTTTAGAGAGGCAAAACACAGAATCTTACGATACTAGTATTCGTAAGGTGTGAGAGTAAAGAAGAAGTACTCTGGATTTATTAATACTTTTAATTTACTTGTTTTAACGTCCCGTTTTGAAGCAAAACGGGCTACTGCACCGATTTACCAAACAAGGGCTATTTTTGGACGAACCTCGTAATTTTGAACTGTGGTCAGAAGACGAGGACGACACCTAAGCTGGCACCCCCTCTTCAAATTTTCGCACGACTTCAGCGCGAGGGCGTTTGACCACTATGCATGATTTAACGTCCAGGAGGGTCCCATACACGATGGATCTTCAGTGGAGTTGGGTTTCGAATCTGGAACCATCCGGCGACAAAGCCGAGGCCTTACCACTAGGTCACCACGGCCCTTAACGCTTTTAGTAGGAACAAATTGGCTTAAAATAATTCAAATAGAAGTGAATTTAATGAAAAGTGAATTTAATTTCTTGAAATTCTTTTTGAAAATTATCAAAACAAATTTCAAGAAACTATTTAGCAAGAAAAATGTGCGCAATTATTTTATAAATAAAAATAATAATAGTAAACAAAAAAAAAACTAGCAAGATAACAACTCAAAGGTAGGTAAGGAGTTATTCAACTCTGAATCGGCACAACATCCAAATTTTCTCAAAGCGATTCAACAGACAATAAATCCAAATAAGTTTGAGAAGTTGAATAACAAATTTTAGAACAAAGAAAAGCCTTCAAATGGAAATATTTTCGCTCAAGAAAACGCTGTAGCAGAGAAACAATAAATTATAGCCACTTACATAACAGCATATTATATAAAAAGTGAATATATTATCCACTTTATTGTTAGGTGCAAGTTCTTTTTAATATTCTCTCTTAACATAGATGTAAACTAAGCAATTTCAAGTAAAATAGATTAATTATTTGAAAGTAAAAAAGCATTACATAGTGTAAGACATTGGAAAAATTTAGTATACTAAAATTTTATTGTTTTGATTATTTATTCAGTAAAAATAAAAGTTCGAAGATAATTACATTTAATTTAATTTAATTTGATAAAATGATTTTTTTATTAGTGGATCACATTTTTAATATTTTTATCCGATCATAAAAATTTAACAAAACATTTTTAAGATTTATTTTTGAAAGAGGCACTGGATTTTGCTGTTCAGTGGTTAAAGTTTGTAGCTTAAATTATGACGCAATAATGGCAATTTTGTTAAGTTAATTTTCGCCATTTCGGGATAATATATTCTTTATAATGAATCAGACATATCAGATGTAACTAAAATTATATGTTATTTCCCTATCTCAGAATAAATCTTAAATTTTCTCATGTTATAGGTTTCAACTGGAGATTGCTACACAAAATCTTCAATGAATGCACTGGCAAAGAGCGTTTTCCAGTGCCTCACAAAGAAATTCGGGTTGAGCCCTTTTTAGATTAAAAATATTTAAAAACTTGTGCTTCTTAACTGGAGTAGTTAATAAATTTTTTTTTTACACCTCTCGGACACGTTTGTTTCAGATGAATCAAAACAAATCTCCACGAAATTTGTTTTCTCTCATGCATTTATAAACCTCTTGATAAATATTAATAAATTCATGCTTTATCTAAGATATTTTTTTATAAAACAAAGTTATTTGGAATACACGCTTTCCTGACTAATTTGCACAAGGTTGAATAAATAAACTAGTTGAATTGACTTCTCTGCCATGGTCACGGCCGGTACCGAGACGAACATTGACTGTGACTGTCTGCATCCGGCACAGATGAAGAATAAAAGAACTGTGAAATATTCTAAACTAGACACCAAATAATTCAAATAAATGGATCTGTGTTCCACATATCAAGATAAAAAAGAACTAATGTCTTCACCTTTCCTCTCTGGAGCTTTCTTTTAATAGAACTGACACATATAAATATTTAGCGGTCATTTTCGAGTGGTCAGTGAACTAGAAATGACGTGTATGGACAGCTCCATCGAAATGGAAAACGAGACAATTTACACTCCGTAAGCGGATGTCTTCTTCCTACTTAATATTCAACTGCAGCGAGTAAAACTGAACGTAAGGAAAGGGGTGAATACGTTAATGAGGGCATAAAGATGGAAAGTTTTTAGGTTGCTGTCATGTACACTTTTTCTTTTTAGACCACTCAGATCAAAGTCAGTCTATCTTATACCTGGATGACATGTCCAAATTTATTGTAAACATTATGTAACGTAATTGCATCTAATTTTTGCAAAATAAGCCATCTTTGGGAGCTATCTTCAAATAACACATTTCCATATATAACTAAGTCTTCAAAATTTTACAGAAAAGATTTCAATATTTGTTTTGCTTCTAGTTTTCAAAATTAAGTATCGCATTACAAGTTTCTGTTGTGGAAAGATTTTTTTTTTCATTTTGGATAGCAAAGCACATATTTAGGTGCAGTTTGTAAAAGTGAACCCAAAATTCATAATTGAGCAATTGATCTCCGTTTGCATAAATACGTCCAATTAGAAGACATTAATGTATCAATCCAAACCAAATCGATACCGTGTGAAAGTGACGAAGACTGCCTACCTAGACATGTACATGGTAGCCAGACCTGAACTGGGTAGTGTTTTGGGGCTATGCTTGTTCGAACATGTTTTTTAAATTTATGGTTCTTACTAATGTCACATAATTATGTTATTATTGATCCATATGATGAAAGGCTGCCAACCTGGGCAGTTATATAAAAGTTTTGCCTGAACGGGATTTCTGCTATATCGTTAATGCTTTTCTCGTACAGATCTGAAAGCCCAGCAAGTGAATTCTCCAACTTCTTAAATTTATGGTTAGTACTCATGAAACAGAGTTATTTTATTATGATATATAAAGCATTCATATAATTTATATAATAAAAAGAAACAGGAAATGTTAATCTATTTTTGAAGTTAAATTCAAAGCGGATTTAAAAATGACTATCCGAATTACATAAATCTGATCAATAAAAACAGTGAACAAATAGAAATAAACAAAACAGAAAAATGAAAATGGCGTGGGATATGAAATTGTATTAAAAAGTAAAATATGATGGTACGGGACCTTCAACAGAGGGAAAACGCAGAGGTTTAGAAAATGAAGCCATTTTCTATTTATATAAATCCTACAATAAATAAACTATTCCATATTCGAACAAACGAAATAATACTATCTAAATTACTATTAAAAATTTACCGCAGACGACTTTATTCATATACATGGAAATAATAAAACTAATATTCTATTGATTTATTTTCTTCTTATCGGTAGGTGTACTAAAGCTGTTTTCTTTCGAAAAAGCAACAATTTACCGAATCATTGTCTCTGGGAAACACAATGGAATAAATTAAGCACGCCTGAGGTTATTGAACATAACGTCTCTATCAAGTATTCTAAATCAAACAAAAATTCTTTGTTCTACCTCCTAGAAAACGTACCGTCCAATCTAGAAATCATTTTCATATAATTTTCTTTACCGGCTATAATATATTTTTTCCATATCTGAAACAATAGCGCTACTTTTTCTGCAAAATTCGTTGGAGATAAAGCTACATAAATGGCAGGAAATGTTTTGTGTGAAACTATCTTTTTAGGAAATGTGCACGCGAGGATTGAATTAAATCTGTTTCGGTATAAAAAAAGCGCCAAAATACCAACGCATACGGAAGCTGATTTGAAATTCGCATTTATTTATTTGGCGGTTTACTTTGGTAAGTTTTCAGAATCATATGATTCAGTTTCGAAAGAATCCAGCGTTTTTCCCAACACTTATTTCAAATTTTATTAATACCACATGTTTATTCAGATTTATAACCAGTCGTTAAATGAAGAAAGCGGTAAAGTGAGATTATGGCTTTACCAGAATCAGATATTGTCTTCCTTCTTAGAGTGTCATTTTGTCTTACTGAGCAAATATTTTTGATAACAGATAATTAAACACAACATATCTCCGGGAGATTACTTCCTAAATATAACAAATTTTTTTTACTCAAATTCATATATAAATAATTAAACTATGAAGTGAAGCGCTTCAAATTTGGGGCAAACATGAAGTTACGACCTTCTTAATTCTTATGAAGAATTTCTTTAATTCTTGTAAAGAATATCTTTAATGTCCATAAATTCATTAATGCACATTAAAGATCTCTACGCGAAATTGAGAGGGTCGTTGAATTAAACATCCTCATGCGGGTGCGGTGAGGATTAAAGAGGAGGAGGATTCTCAAGTGCCGTTCTCTTGATCTGACCACGCCATAATGACTCTTGTAGCTTCAAATTGGAACTCTAATCTATTTAAACTGAACTACACGTGAATGCGATTTAAATCTGTAACGCATTTAAATCGGTAACCTACCTGCCTGAATACATCCCTTCCTTTTTGAACCAGAATAAACAAATAAAGAAAACAAAGTGTTGAATTTAATTATTATTATTATTATTAATTATTAACTATGACTTAGACTAAAAAATTTTAAAGAAAAACAGTCTTTGAAAGCTTTCCATGCATTATTCTTAATTTATTTTGAACAATTTTATTTAAATGAAAATATTTCACTTGTTCTTTTTATCCAGGTTTAAAACACTAACAGCTAAAGACTCGACCTGGTATATGAGGCTACTAACAACTTTAATATACAAAATTTGCATTACCTATCGATGATTAATTATAATGACATTATAAGAAAACGCAAGAATAAAATATTTTTCACTATGCATATTCATGCCATTGCATTAAAAAATATTCTTGTACGAGTGAAAATAAATGAATACGAAGTTCTTATCAAAATTCTGACTATCTGCGCACTGATTAAAAATAATTTGATTTATTGTTCCTAATGATAAAAATCTATAAAAAAATTCCAAAATTGCTCCTGAAAATGACCACGGTCCTAAAAATGTTATTTTATTTGTTAGAAAATTCAAAATAATGATAATCATACGATTTTGACTTTTATCAGTGTTCAAGTTCAGTTACACTTAGATAATTCAAACATTTTTAATTCGAATTTGTCTGCTCTCGTCTTTGAGATTTTTTTTGAAATTATGTTGAAAAATCGTCAACAATCCGAATAGTTTTGGTTAATTCGAAATCAAAACTAGAAATCGTAAAAAAAATATTTTTATTTCTGAAATGTTTTCGTAAGCTAAATAGGTGTGTAATTTGTGTCCTCAGTGATCGTAAATGCATAGTTTTTAAGCCCTTAATTTACTGCTGCACAATGCCTTCGATCATAAAAAGCAATAAAAAAATTCTGATTTTTTTCAAAATTTAGAGCACGTTAGTTTTGAATTGTATTGTTTATTTTTAAGTTTTATTGTGTAATTGTTGTATTCAAAGTGTTGTGTACTGTTTATTTAATAAAATTATTTATTTTTGTGAATTTATTGTTTTTAAATTGCTAATTTTAGAAATTGTATTTATTATCATTTTATTAAAATTACTTACTTTTTATTTACTAATCATGTATTATTTATTAAAGCTCTTACGTATTGAAAATAAGCCTTTACTACGATTTTCATTAAAAATTTTTTAGTTTTCTTTCTCTGTACCTGTTTTTTTTTACTCAGTTTCCCTTAAATCTAATTTTTGAATAAGCTGAATTTTTAATATTGTGGTCCCATTAGACTCGAATTAGTCCGAATCTGAACTGATTATTTCCTTGCATTAACAAACATCAACTAAATAATTAATTGGAGTTTCAAGCATTTAAGTAATCAACTGCTTCGAAGTTTAAAAAAAGTAACCGAATTTTGGGATAAAAGTTTATTGAATCGAGTGCAAAAACCTATCAAAACATATTTATTTGCAATGTTTAAATGTCGTTACACTTTCAAGAGACTATAAATAAATTGAAAAAGATAGTGCGCCATAAAAATATTTCAATGTCAATTTGGATTTATCAAGGTTTGACCTACAAATCTAAATATAAAAATAAGTTCTGTAGAGATTAGAGCCGCAACTTATACATTAAAATTCTCAATGCCTACACGCACATGCCTAATGAAGTAATTATGTGTCGTTTTCTCTTGCTGTGCCGTTTTTCACACAGTTTTTATTAATTCGAATCTTTGAATAAAAGAAATCTTTATTGTGACCCCATCAGATTCGAATCAGCCAATTTCACTGCATTAACAAACATAAACTAAGTAATTAGCTGGTATTTCAAAGAATACTAATCAACCTGCTTCGAAGTTTATATGAAAAGCAACCGAATTTTGGGATAAAAGTTTATTGAATCGAGTGCAAAAACCTATCAAAACATATTCATTTGCAATGTTTAAATGTCGTAACACTTTCAAGATACTATAAATAAATTGAAAAAGATATTGCACCATAAAAATATTTCAATGTCAAGTTGGATTTATCAATCTTGACCTCCAAATCTAAGTATAAAAATAAGTTTTATAGAGTTTGAACTGAAACTCTTAGATTAAAATTCGTAAAGCCTACACGTATATGCCTAATGAAGCCACTCTGTGCCTCTGGGAGAACTTCAGTATCAAGCATCTTTACACCGCCTAACTATAATGAAGGGCCATAAATGTTTACTGGGGTCAAAATTCTGCTTCAAGGATAATGCGTTGGCCGTTACATGAAACATCCGAAGTGCCAGTTCAAAACTTTACGATTTTTTCCTCAATTATGGTGATTTCCCTTTCACAGGGGTAATGACATTCAGCGATAATGCAAACAATCTACAAAGGTGTGAGCATGAATACCAACGCTTTTTTTCTTCTTCTAAAAATGCGTAATGCGGCAATTAAAATTTCGACCAGAAGTCAAGTTTACGGTGAATCGTTTCCAGAGGAGGAAATGCCATTGCCATTCGGGACAGATAGGTAAGGGAGGGAAATATGGGTGATAAGAATTAAATGGTACGATCTGATATCACCTGGAGAAGTAGAATACGAGATTCGGCCGTTCTTGCAGAGCGATGGACTTTGGTATCGTTAATCATCTGCATAGAATAATTTTTCTACGGACCCATTTTTCTGAAACCCAACCCAAGCCCGAAAATTCGCTTTCTGTTTCAGCCCAGACCGTATCTGAAACAATTTAATCATGATTGTAACTGACCGAACCCAGCCACTTTCAATGTGCATATTTTCACTTCTTTTTAAAGAGACTAAAAGTTAAGACAAAAAATACACCAATTTAAAAAATCGGTTCTATCTCTTTCCTTGTTCTTGGCAAACATAAGCTCTAAAAATTAAGGCATTGAAAAAAATTCGTAAGGCAATTAATTCTTCATAAATAGGTCATGGAAATTAAAAAAATATGTACATATATCTTTAAATTTGCTTCTTATTAATCTGCTATGATGCAAGTATTCACGTTTCTTTTACAAGATGTGTTGGACACTGAGCTGCTCTGAATGCATAATTTTTTAGCTAGACTTAAAATCTGGTAGTGCTTGTTCTGGTTTCTTGAAATTTTTTGAGGCAATAATTCGATAAATTTGGTATTAGATTTAACATAGTTTTGACCTAAGTGGTAAAGTGTCGCAAATTTGGCCATGGAATAGTATAGTGTTCTCACTTCTAACCATTTTTTCTTACCTCTTTAATTACTTGTATAATATACATATATAGTATGAATGCTTTATCAGAAGTTAAAAATCCAGATCTTGAATAGTTATGGTTATAAAATTAAATAATATTTTAATATTTATGTTTTATTAACTTTTAATAAATAACTTAATTTTTTGTTCAAATAAATACTTCAAATCAAAATTAAGAACAACCTATGAACTGATTTAAATGTTCATAAATAATTCTATATTGACTTTTATGTTCATTTCAAATTTGATAAACATTGTTAAAACATTTACTTGTATAGAAAGATAACAAAAATTGGATCGAATTAATATAATGCTGTTAATTTCATTCGCTATTAGAAAAGACCCAATTCCTCCAAACAGACTATTTGAAGCATAAGCGAAAAATTATTTCCGAGTTTTTATAAATTTTTTCATGATAATAAAACCATTGTAGCAAAAATCTAAAGAATAAAGAAAAGTACTTATTGTACCCCCTCAAAATATAAAATAAAAACAAAAGGGATATGAAAAAAAATCTGTTATTTTAGAAAAAGTCTCTAGAAAAATATTTGAGGAATGAAATATATTCAATCAATGAACAATAATTAAATGAAAGAACTGCAAAACAGAGATAATTACAAAATCACTAACACAGCAAGATCTTATTCTAAATTTCATAAATGAAAATGTTTTAAGATGAAGCAGATTTCTCTTTTAACAGAAGAAAACAACCAATGCACCTAGGTACATTGGTTGTTTCAGTGCATTGTTTGTTTCATTTGTATTGCATGAAATGTAATATTTTACTGCATTGAGTTACCAAATAAATTCGGAATTAATATAGATCACACAGCAATTACAATTACCATATCTGGGATAAGACGAACATTGTCTAACTTTCGAGAAGGATGGCAATTTTTTGAGGGGCTGATATACAACGTATTATTAGTTTAGTAAATAATAAATAATCGATTATTACTAATTAATTTATTACTAATTTTAACTAATTATTGTATTTATTTAATTAACTTTAATATTTAAATTATATTTAACTAATTAATTTCATCCTTAAAATCAGTATTTTATAGCGTCATTTAAAAATGGGATCTATTAATTATTCTCATCATTAAAGATTTTGATTTTTAAAAGTTGGTGGGTCATCCTTTTATTGGTATACTGTACGAGTCCGGCATGTTTTGTGTTTTAATTCCCTTGTAGAAATGAAACAAGATAGGAAAATGAAACTGAGCGAAATGTGGAAACTGATTCAATCTTCGATTTAGATTAGAAAATTTATGAATTATACTTAAGATTTAAGTCTGTTTGAATTGTTAAAAATTATTTTACATAGATTTCTTTAAATTAAAATATATTATCGTAATTCTCAATCCGATAAATCCCTCAGTTTTGAAAAATAACCTAACATCTAAGCACCTGAACTGGACACATAGCAATTACATCCGGTACCGCTCGACCGGTGAAAATGTATAATGACAATTTCATCGAAAAAATATGAAGTATTGCTTATACTAGACGGTTTATACTACATTATCATTGTTGAGTTTCAGAAGGAATATTGACAAATAATGAAAATTTCAATCTTAAAAGTGATTTAAAATGATGCTTATAAAAATGATAATATGCCCATTAATCTATATGAAAACAAAAATGCACATACCTTTTTTTATTGGAAATCACTATTAAACATTAAAATTTTTTGTTGAATAGTTAAACAGATCCATGGATAAGAAGTTGCTATTCACTTTTTTCACTAAATAAAATCCAATGTTTTTTTTTCTCCCAGAAACAACACCAAGTCCAGCAAATTTTCTTATCAGGTAAAAACTATGCCGCGTTTGAAAGTTACTGTGCCAAAAGCGCTCGTTCTTTATTAAAAGCAGATGCAAGTAATAGAGGCTCGCGTGCGGAACATTTGCAAAAGCAGTTTCGATGACCTGGTTTCATCGCTGTGCTGCTAATCCGAGCTCATGATCCGTAATGGGAGGCATTTGAGGAGCTCTTTAAGTCGGTAATTCTCGTTTTCGGGAGTGGATTACAAAATATTTTTAGGAACAGGATCATGCCACTGGTGGAATTATTTGGTCTGAGAGGATTTTCTATTAAAGTGCTTCATCCTGTAACAGACCTCATTTAGAAGAGCAAGGCAACAATTAGACGTCTCCTGTTTGGGTAAATATCGGATGAAATTCTCCAAAAGAGACCGGAATCTTCTTGTCTTAATTCAAATGTAGAGCATTCTCGCTTTTACGAATATGTTCGTTATACATATTCGTAAAATCGAAAGCGCGTGAGAGAGAATATGATCCATTCGAGATATTCTTTATGCCTTTTTCTGTTATTAAAGTGCTTTATCCTGTAATAGAACTTATTTAGAAGAGCAATACACCAATTAGGCCTATCCTGTTTGCGTGAATATCGGATGAAATTATCTCAAAAGAGATCGTAATCTTATTTTAATGTATATATAGAAGCTTCACGGTTTTACGAATATGTTTGTCGAAGCAAAATGTTCATAGAATCTAAAGTAAACGAGAGAGAATATGAAAAATCCAATTAAGACATTATTTATTCCTTTTTCTGCTATTGAAGCAATTCATTCTGTAACAGACTTCATTTAGAAGAGCAAAGCAGTAATTAGGTATCCCCTGTTTGGGTAAATATCGGATGAAACTCTCTAAAAGGCGCCAGATTTTTGCCTTAATGTAAATATAGAGGATTCTCAATTTTACTAATATGTTCATGAAGCCAGACTGTTCTTAAAATAGAAAATACATGAGCAAGAACATAAAAAATCAAATTGAGATAATTTTTTATCCCTTTCTCTTCTATATTCTTTTTTGTAGTTTTAATTTTTTGAAAATCGTAAAAGTGTCGCTATCTGCAAATCTCTTGAATAAAATATTTCCATAAATAATTGTTTTTCCTGCATTAATTCTATCTAACATTCAAGCCAGAATTCATTTTAAAAAAGCCGATGTAAGTTTGGCAACATTTTTAAGATTTTAACATGAATATTGGTCATTATGACCACTAAGCCGATCAAGCTTCGAACAAACGATGAAGAAATTTTAGTCCCAATAATAATAAAATATTTTTTGCTTAAACATGACGAAATAAACAATTTTTTCTCAAATCGCGCTCCGAATTATCTGATTCAGTTGATTGAAAAGTAAAATCGCTCTTTCAATGAAAAACAAATCCTAGTTTTATGGAATAACGGCTATTATGATGGGTGTTCCTTATAGCAAAGTATCCAGGAATGTTCGGGGTAGAGTGTTAAAGCAGTTCCTGAAATGAGCTTTTGATTTAGTTCAATCGCTTCTCAGATTTTCTATGATTTCCTTCATATGCATTTATTTAAGAAATAAACATTATAGCCTTATTTGTATATTTTTATAATGTCTCATCTTGAGACTAAAGTACCTTTTATATAAGTGTATTATCTTTTTCTGCATGGTATTGCATGATGTTCGAAGGATAACACCTTTGTAAAAGCTTTTCTAGTGCACATTGTTATTAACGTCAGCTAAAAAAATAAACCATCAGGGGATTCTTCAATGATAGTTTAAGCCTTTGGTTAAAACTATTACCATCTGTTTGCTCGAACTTTAAGATGCGAATGCCAGAATTGGTCATTCTGCGCCAAATGCATGGTAGAAAGTTCTCATAAAATGCTTTATACTTTTGGTGTCAAGAGAACGAGGGATAGTTGTCTTTTATTGTCTATCCTGAAGAATTATATGTATCCAGTTGATAATGGCCTTAGCTGGCTATAAATTCTGATGTAAAAATCAGAAAATAGTCAATGAATGTTAAGAATGAAACATATTTTATTCATTCACGTTATATTTAGGATGTCTTATTGATTTCAATACTTTTCTTTTCCATTTCCTGTAGGTCATATTAAATTGTCACAGTTGGACAGATAAAAAAGAATGCACCATATCTTTTTATACACGAATACCCTCGGCGTTTTTGCGCATGCGCTGGTGGGCTTTGATTTCACCAAAATAGGATAATATGGAGGAGATGCTTATTTTTTAACAAAAAATATATAGAAACATTACACAAGCTTCCAATTAAAACAAAATACAATGGAACCTCGCTTAACGAGTATAATTCGTACCAGAAGCTCACTCTTAATGCGAAACACTCGTTAAGCGAAGAAATTTTTTCCATATAAATTAATATAAAATACGATAAAGCATTCCATGCCGAAAACAACACTCAACAAATTTTATATATAACCCATGGCTTTCCTGAAATACTTCTTCGGTCGTTGATGATCTTAACGTCTGCTTAGCGATGTCGGTGAAAATTACTTTCACTGTTTTACAAATAAATGATCTCGTTCAAATTATCTTCTCGCAATTGCTTTTCGTGCATCCATATGAGAAGCAATTTTTCAACATCGTCAAGAAGTTGCTTAGATATTCTTGTCATTCCCTTTGAAGCATCTCTCTGTAATGTCCTTGTTCTTGAGGATAGTGCAAATCGTTGATGTAGACCGATTACATATGCTTGCTATATCAGCCACGCTCACTTCTCGTTCTCGTTTTTCAATGATTTTACGTTTCACTTATACGGTTATTTTTTTCTATTATGGATGCCTTCTTGCGGCTTTTTCTTCGGGGACATTTTTGAATGTGTTATTAAACTTCGGGCAAAAAAAAACACAATTAAATGTCTGAGCATATGTTTATAAAAATGTGTGATCGCAAGCGACACTAAGATATTAGAGCAGGGGTTCCCAAACTTTTTTCCCTCACGTACCCCTTGATTAGTCATTTTATTTTCGCTTAACCCCTACATTGATATCTCCCTCCAACCATCCGTCTATGCAAAGAAGTTATCAATAATTTTAAGGGCCCAGGTAAGCTTAAGCGTCAAATGACAGGAATTTATAAAATATTCAGGAATTATTTTTGATTTTACATTTTATTCCATTTTTATAATAGTATTAGTTCAACGTCAAAACAGATTAAATCAGTATTGTTTTAACTTCGCATTAACTTATATGGATAGCTAAAAATTACACTTCCTTTTGCTTTCTTTTTTTTTCTTCTAGGTGGGGTTTCTTCTTTGAGGGTAGGTTTAGGACATGCACAACTTTCACTTATACTTTTTACACAAACTTGGGGGAATAATATTCTGTAACATTTTTAATCCCTTATGTTTTTTTGTATTCGCCATTACCGACTTTGAGTTCGTGTGCCTCCAACTGGTCCTTTGCGTACCCCCACGGGTACTCGTGACACAGGTTGGGAACCTATGATTTAAATGAAATAAATCTTGAATTATATTACAATAGTAGTTCAGTGAACAGTAGACATTGCACCCTCTCCCTAAAAAATATCAACATCGTAGTCTTGAAAGGTTTAGCCATTTTTAATGCGAATTATTTACACAAGTACCTGCTGTTATCAGCATAATAAAATTACAATCAAATATCTGCTTTCATCAATATTTAAAAAATACAATTAAATATTTGCTTTAATGACTACGAACAAAAATACAATTAAATGTCAGTTGCTATCATTTTCATTTTTAGAGGCATTATGAATGGATTTCCGTTTGGATAGAATGGTTGAGAAAAGCTAAGCATTACAGTAAAACGGCCACCATCATAAAATGGAATCAAAAGATAATAATCCTAGCATATATGTCGTTTTTAATGGCTTCAAGGAATATCCATGTCAGTTCGAAGAAAACCGAGCAATGCGTTTGGTCGTGACTGCGTAACAAACTATATTACAGACAGACGAAATGCCGAACTGTCGAGTTAAAACAGGACCTTGCTTTGCTCGGTACCCTATATTACCCTATTAGCACAAGATACTCTACAATATTCATACGATATATTTATATCTTGTGCGGCATTCAGAATATCCTAGTAACATCGTGGAGATACCGTAAAATATATTGTGCTATTATACTGTTCTAGCATTGAATTATTTTACGCTATAATAAAGTTGAATCATATTGTGTTATAATATTGAATGAAAAATGATAGCTTTGAATTATATTATACTACAATAGCTTTCAATAATATTATATTATAACAGCGTAGAATTTCACTATTATATACATTTATTGCATTTTTTTGTATGTACTCCCGTATGATAAAACACGTTTTGTGCATGTTGTGTGTGTTTCAATTTTCTGGCGCTTGTTCTTTTCTTCAAAATGCTGCTTCAATTTTTTTTGAAATTATACAGATCAAGTAAGCAAATAAATAAAAATCTCTCGAAATTGAATACTAAGGAAACGAGAAGATGTCTGCGAAAAGTCTATTTGTCTGTCCATGTGTCTGCAACTCGAAACCACAATGAGCTAGAAAGATGAAATTTGCCGTATGATTATATTATCAAAAATGCATGTCTGTAGCAAAGTTTGCACCTAATCTCTGAAAAGGCTGTCCATCTGTCTGTCTGTACACTTGAAAGCGATAACTCAAAAGCGAAAGGAACTAGATATATGAAATTTGGTATGTGGTTTTTCATCAAAATTGTAGATCTGTGTTATATTTTGGACTCAATCGGTCTAAAGGACGAAATCCAAATTGCGTATCTGTTTTTCTCCACAGTACTACGAAAACAAAACGCACCATATTGTGTTATTATGAGGGCCGTCTTAAAAATTTTGAGCGTCCTGGGTTAGAGTAACTTGGTGTCACATAAGAACCGTAACTAGGAATCTGAGCGTTTGTGGCCAAACGAAAATACCTACCTATCAAAATAATTCAGAAACATAACAAAAAAGCCCTAATCATATTTGTACTTTT